>CM062815.1:233293848-233881093 GCA_031772625.1 Pinus tabuliformis
ATAAAGGTGAGGGGCAGGAGATCCTTTCAAAATATTGCTTGAGGAAGCCCTTAAGTGACATAGGAACACAATGACAAATAATTTTGCCTAGATCCTTTGATGACTACCCACAAGTGATGCATCTTCATCCAACATCCACTTTAGAGGTGCCACTCCTTTTAAGGTACATGTTAACTTTGACATTCCCATATTTGAAGGAAAAATATATGCAAATGTCATAGATATACTTTTAAATATGTTGGAATGATATTTTTCAATTCATGACTTTTCCAATTGGGAAAAGGTTACTTTTTCACTCCTCAAAGCTGCCCCACATGTCAAGAACGGGTGGGAAATCTACTGTGAACAAAAGGATGAGAGGGAATCCACACTGTTTTCAGTTGCACCCACTTGGAATTATTTTCGAGATGCCATCAAGGAATAATATTTCCCTGTTGGGAGCTTTGTAGATAAATACATAAAGTGGACAATGCTATGGCAGGGAAGGGACCAAGATATGCTAGATTTCACAAATGTTTTCCATACCCTTCGCATAAAGATGGGTGTCAAGGATTTTGAGTGGAATTTGGTACTCAAGTATCGCGGCTGTCTTCACAAGTACATCTAGTATGAGATGGAGTTCCTGGATATCTCCTTGCCTTCCGCCACCTATCTATACGCTCTCAAGATCGAGCATAAATTTAAACAGAAGAAGCGAGACTTTGGATCTACAAATTTGAAGCAAGGGAAAGGCACCTCCAAACTGTAGAGAAAAGGACAAATCCAAGGCGAGGCAACCCAGGACAACCCACTGAAGCCGTAAGAAAATAAAAACACAATGAAGACAAAAACTGACATAGGGAAATGGTGTGAGTTCCATAATAGCCCCACTCACAACACAAGTGAGTGTTGAGCCAAGCAGTCACTGGTGGCCGAGCTGAAGGATTTTGAATCAGTTGCATGTTCCAATTCTAAGTTAGAAACCGACAAGAGGAATGACAAAGGGAAGATGATTATCACTGTGGAGTCTAGTGCCATCGTTTCCACCACCAAGATCCAGAATGATGTGCCCAAAGATCTAGAGGAGCGGGAGTGAATATTCCACCCACATATGTGGATGAAGGGTTCTCCGTTGTAGTTCGTTGTCAACAACAAGAGCCAAAAGAAACTCATTTAAATAGAGGTCGCGAAGTAGTTGGGCCTTCTAACCACACCACACCTACAACCATACACCATCAGGTGGCTTCACCAAGGGAGAGATCTCCGCGCCAGCCAATAGTGCCACCTCACCTACAACATCAAGCCCTTCATAGATGAGGTATTGTGTGATGTTGCTCCTCTTGAATTTTGTGATGTTTTATTAGGCCAAACCATACCTGTGGAAGATGCATGTTGTGTATGATTCTAGGCCTTACACTGTTATTATTACTTTGGGAAATAAGTTGTACAAAATACCAGAAGTCGCATCACCTACTGTTGTTTCTTTGATCATTGCGAAGCAATGCAATAAGATCATTTCCAAGATGGGGAAATTTGTTTTCCTTATGATTAGCCCTCAAGGAAAGAAGAAAATTATGGCCATGGACTCTAGACAAGACTCCTCTACACGAAAGTAGCATATGGACAAGGTTGTAGAGGATTACAGGGACATCTTCACCTCACCCACAAAGGTGCCTCTACACTGTCAGGTCAAGCAATCCATCGATTTGACCCCAGGCATGCTCCTACCCAATGGACCGATCTATCGATGCTATGTTCTGGAGAATGATGAAATCAAGAGGTAGATTCTGTAGCTTTTATAGAAATGGCACATTAGGCCAGGTTCATTAACATGTGGGAGCCTGATCATGTTGGTACAGAAGAAGGACGGGACTTGGAGACTCTGTATTGACTATCAAATGCTGAACAAGATCACTTTTCGGATTAGGTATCCAATCCCTTGGATTGATGACCTTCTAGACCAACTCAAGGGGGCCAAATATTTTAGAAAGACTGACTTGAAGTCAAGTTATCACCATGTACCAGTCGAACCATCAAATGTGTGGAAGATTGCCTTCAAATACAAGGAGGGCCTTTTCAAATGGTTGGTCACGCCATTCGGGTTAATGAATGCCCCCACAACCTTCATGAGGTTGATGGATAACATCTTGCGGCCCTTCACCAACTCATTCATGGTGGTGTATTTGGATGACATTCTGATCTTCATCTAGAGTTGCGAAGAGAACCTCCACCATATTCGACAGGTTCTCCAAACCTTGCGACAACAAAAGTTGTGTGCCAATTTGGAGAAATGCACTTTTGGTATGACCTAGGTTAAATATATGGGGCACATCATTGATGGTCGGTGTGAGAATGTGGACCCAACCAAGATACAAGTCATTAGGGATTAGCCAACCCTAGTCACTCTAATAGATCTTTGCAACTTTCTGGGTCTTACCAACTTCTACCGTAGGTTCGTGTTGGGGTTCTCTCATATAACTTGGCCTTTGAGTCAAGTCACCAAGGGAGGATCAAAATAAACTTTCTCTTGTTCTAAATCCAAACAAAAGGCATTTGCTGAGTTAAAGCATCGCCTCTACTCTGCACTAGTGATCACATTACTAGACCTGCAACAACTATTTGAGATCGAGACAAATGGCTTCGACTATGCCTTTGGTGTAGTTCTTACTCCGCAAGGACATCCAGTGGCATATCATAGTGAGAAAATTTCAAGCACAGTCTAAAAGTATCTCGGCTATGCCAAAGAGATGTATTCCATTGTGCAGGCCTGTCGAAAATGGAAGCATTACATTATGGGGAAGGAAACGATCATCCACACAGAACACCAACCCTTGCAGTTCATACAGACAAAAAAGAAGTTGAAGAATGATAGGCATCATAAATGGTCCACCTAGCTGCAAAAATTCCATTTGAACATTAAGTACAAGAAGGGAAGAACCAACAATTTTGCAGACTACCTTAGTCGACCACTAGTCATGGCGCTGACCACTGTGCTCGACTCTTGTGGGCATGAGACTAAGGGATGGATGCATATTTATAAGAGCGATCTAGAATTCGGCAACACATACCAGCCACTCTTGGAAGGCAAGCAAGTTCAAAATTTTCTCCTCCAGGATACACTGTTATGAAACTTGGGGCACATATGTGTTCCCTCAAGCGAGCGTGCTAAGATGATTTGAGAGGCACACTACAGTGGGGTCGCTGGACATTTCAGGGTAGAGAAAATGATGTCAGTGTTGCATAAGTTTTTTTTATTTTCCGAACCTTTGACAAGATGTTGGGAATTACATCAAATCTTGCACTGCCTACGCCATTTCAAAATTAAACATCAAGAAGCAAGGCCTATATACTCCTCTACATACTCTTAGTCAACCTTGGGAATCCATCTCCATGGATTACATGTTGGGCATTCCTTCTACTAAGCAGGGAAATGACTGCGTTTTTGTGGTCTTCGACAGATTCTCTAGGATGGCCATTGTAGTGGCCTACAAGAAGAGTATCACAATAGAAGCCACCGCTAAGATCTTCTTTAAATGAGTGTGGGTACATTTTGTGATCCCGCTATCCATTATATCAAATCGATACAACAGGTTCCTATGTACATTTTGGTCAAGTATTTGGTTGATGTTGGATACTAAGCTCACTAAGTCCATGAATTTCCATTGTTAAAATGATGGCCAAACAAAGGTCGTCAATAGGATGATCGTACACATTTTGTGTGTTGACAACTCGAAGCATCCACACACATGGGATGGAAGCATCCCTAATGTACAACACAATTATAATACAACTCTCCATAGCTCAACTGGACACAAACCCTTTTACATGGGTTTGGGATTCTAGCCACTTTGTCCCATTGATGTGGCCATACCATTTGCAGCTACCCAGGAAGATTCGTCTCAAGTCCAGTTCGAAGCTGACAGGGCTAAAAAATTCATTGAGCACATTCAACACATCTGCTAGCAGGTCCATGACATATTGGACAAAGCCAATGCTAAGTATAAGCAACGTCATGATCAACATCAGGTGCCACACAAGTTCGAGGTAGACGACAAAGTTTGGTTACATTTGCAGAAGGAACGCCTCACTGAGCCCCACCAAAAGCTTCTCCCGCTCTCATATGGGCCTTACACCATCACTAAGGCTATATAAGAAAATTATTTCGACCTTAGAATTCCACCATTCCTTGGCGTGCACATAGTGTTCAATGTGGACCGTCTTCAACCATACTTTCTACCATTACTGGACACATCAGACATTGCAAAACAACTCACACCAACAAAGTTAAACCTAGAATGCATGGAACAAGCCACAAATGTTCAGATCATGGAAATGCAGATCAAGAACACTCACCAGTAGAAGATCCAACTGTATTGGGTTGTCAAAGCTATCCAACTCTTGCACCAAGGAAAGTGGCTCACCACAGACTAAGTTAAATAGACGTTTCCCCATCTCATGGAGGCACTCAATGCAATGGGGACCGTTGCTTCCTAAGGGGGGAGGACTGATCCAGGTGGATATTGGTGGCCACCACCTATTCCAATTGGAATCCCACCGTTGTTTCTTTTTAGTTTCCTTAAGTGTAGCACAACTTCGTATTTTTGGAA
Organism: Pinus tabuliformis; assembly: GCA_031772625.1. NCBI lineage: Eukaryota > Viridiplantae > Streptophyta > Pinopsida > Pinales > Pinaceae > Pinus > Pinus tabuliformis. The sequence goes on from CM062815.1 coordinate 233,298,435, forward strand.
GTTTTTTCGGTCTTAAACTTCTCAAGACGTTTTGAGGGACTAAGAGATGTTTTTAGGGAAAAGGGAGAGACAAAAAATGTCCCAAACTTGATTTCTAGTTTTGTTTCGTCCTCCTCTTTAATATCTTCGAAATGAGGTATTATGATAGCCAAACGGAGATTGTATGCCAAAGTTACAACCTCGAGAACTTGATGTACCAATTTACCCAAACGGGGCCCACAATTTTGGCGCTTCATCTCTTGGGGTCAAGTTTTTGGATTTTTACGGTTTTCCATTGTTTCTTAATAATAAATAGGCCTTTGAGCCTCATTGTAACATAGTGGAGAAGCATGTAGTTGCCACATATCTTCTCAGAAAAAAGCTACCATTGCCCGAGCTAATTTATTTCCATTTTTGCATATAAGCATATTTCAGTTCTTTGGTATTAATGAAATGAAGTTTTATTTCTGCTGTATCTTTGTGTTTATGTGTATATCTATATTTTTTTGTGTTCCTGCATAAGTCCGAATTAGTGGTATTAGAGTGGTTTGCTCCTTCTCTATTTTTCTTTGCATGCCCCCAACAAGGTCATGGTATAAGGAGTGAAGGCTCGGATGGGTTGAACCTTTGTAAGACCAGTGTCACAAAACCCGACAACCTCCCTTGGAGGAAGAAAAGAAAGATGAGGGGGCAAGAGATCCTTTAAAAATATTGCTCAAGGAAGAACTTGAGCTACAAAGTAATGTGATGATGGATAAATTTTCCCATATCCTTCAGCAACTACCCACAGGCGACACATCTTCATCTAGCAGCCACTCTGGAGGCACCACTCCTTTTAAGGTACAAGTTAACTATGGCATTCCCATATTTTAAGGATAGATAGACACAAACGCCATAGATAGATGGATAAATCTATTGGAAGGATATTTTTCAGTTCATGACTTTGCCAACCATGAAAAGGTTACTTTTACACTCCTCAAAGCCACGTCACTTGTCAAGGATGAGAGGGAATCCACACTATTTTTAGCCGCACCCACTTGGAATTATTTTCGAGACACCATCAAGGAATAATATTTCCCTATTGGGAGCTTTGTAGATAAATACATAAAATGGACAATGCTATGGCAGGGAAGGGACCAAGATGTTCCAGAGTTCACAAATTTTTTCCATACCCTTCGCATAAAGCTGGGTATCAAGGATTTTGAGCAGCATTTGGTACCTAAGTACCACAACTATCTACACAAGTATATCCAGGAAGAGATGGAGTTTCTAGACAAATCCTCGCTTGGTGTCACCTATCAATACACTGTTAAGACCGAGTAGAAATTTAAATAGAAGGAATGAGACTTTGGATCTGCAAAGCAAAAGTAAGATAAAGGTGTCTCCAAACCGCAGATCAAAGGAAAAATCCAAGGTTGGGCGACGGAGGACAACCTGCAAAGCCGCAAGAAGAGAAAAACACCATGAAGACAAAGAAGGACACTGTGAAATGGTGTGAGTTCCATAAGAACCCCACTCACAACACAAGTGAATGTCGAGCCAAGCAGTCACTGGTGGTCGAGATGAAGGCTTCCGAATTAGATGCATCTTCTGAATTTGAGTCAGAAACTGATAAGGGGAATGACAAAGGGAGGAAGATTATTTATGTGGAGCCTAGTACAACCGTTTCCACCAGCAAGATCCAAAAGGATGAAATTGAAGATCTAGAGGAAGGGGAGTGACTCTTCCAATCACAGATGTGGGTGAAGGGTTCTCCGCTACAATTCGTTGTTGACAATGGGAGCCAAAATAACCTCATTTCAGTAGAGGTCATGAAGCAGTTGGACCTACTGACCACACCACACCCACAACGTACACCATCGAGTGGCTTCACCAAGGGAAATATCTTTGTATCATCCAATAGTCTCACCTTCCCTACAACATCAAGCCTTTCACAGATGATTTATTGTGTGATGTTTCTCCTCTTGAAGTTTGTGATGTTTTATTAGGCCAACTTCATCACCCGGTGGGAGCCCGATCGTGTTGGTACAAAAGAAGGATGGGACATGGAGAATCTATATTGACTATCGGGTGCTGAACAAGATTGCTGTCTAGAATAGGTATCCAATCCCATGGATTGATGACCTTCTGGACCAGCTCAAGGGGGCCAAATATTTCAACAAGATTGACTTGAAGTCCAATTATCACTAGGTACTGATCAAACCCTCCGATGTGTGGAAGACTACCTTCAAATCCAAGGAGAGCCTTTTCGAATGGCTAGTCATGCCTTTCGGGTTGACGAATGCCCCTGCAACCTGCATGAGGCTAATGAATGACATATTCGACCCTTCACCAAATCATTCATGGTGGTGTATTTAGATGAAATTTTGATCTTGAGCCAGATTTGGGAAGAGCACCTCCACCATATTCGATAGGTCCTCCAAACCCTGCGACAACACAAGTTGTGTGCCAATTTGGAGAAAGCCCTTTCAGTATTGTTAACACCCAGGTTGTTCCCTTTGACTCCTGAGGGAATACGGCTGGGGTAACCACTAACCAAGCTTTGGATTACAGATTCTATCCTACCTGTAATCAGAGAGGGCTCTCTCTTTTAGTTTTAACTTTGTTTTTTTGAAGATTTTAGGCTAGTTGTGAGGTGAGAGTTTTGTTTAAATTTTTGGTTGAAGACTGTTGTTCAAGGGGGGGCATGCAAATATGAAGGAGAGTTCAATCCATTGGGCATGTGGAGTCCAGAAATAAGTAGGTTTTGATGTCTGTGATAAAGAAAGGTTCATTGCAAGGCTAGATGGGTATTCATGACACAAACTTTGATTTTTAGCAAAGAAAACAGTATAAATTACACTAGGAAAGGCAATGAAGAGTTCTTTCACAGTGCAATACGAAATGAAGAACAAATCCTACTCAGCAGCAACAGAGAATTACTGAGTAAAGACTTATCATGTGACTAGAGATAATGGGAGCATTTAAGAATTCCACAGTTGCAGCTAACCTTGAAGAAAACATATTTGGCAGTAAGGATTGAGTTTAGGGTGTCTTTAATGGACAAATCCTGAACTAGTCTTTTACCTTTCTACCAAGATTAAACACCATACATCACAGACAGATTACAGAAGAAATAAAACATAAATACAGTTAGAAAACACTTATTGTATCACGCCATAACACGAGAATCTTGCAGCAGTCAGTAATTTCATCACAGCACATCCGGGCCAACTTCTTTCCTGGAAACCAATAGCTCCTTTTTATTATATCTTCCAGAGGAAATACAGCCGAGTTCTCTTGAACAAATGAGTCACAACAACCCCCAATAAAATGCGCGGGGGTGCATATATACAAAAATATCGCAAAATAATCTTAGTTCTGAGTTTTTGTACAATAACTGCTCTTACCAACTTCAAAGATATTTATTACAAAATTTAAAAGCTACTTTAATGAATACATAACAGTTGCTTGCTATTTTTCAGAAGTTCTTGACTTTTGAGGGCAATTGGCTCTGCAGGATGCTTTGCAATGATTCTGAATAATACGCATTTATTGCTTTGTCGTGATGTAGCTTTCACAGCCCTGTCATTTGCATCTGTCGGTGTTGCTTTAGTGGCCAAATTGGTTTGCTGAGTTGGCTCTGTCCACTCATTTCCAGTCATAGTAAATATATCAACTATTTGAACATGATGATTTATATTTGATGTACAAAAATTTGATGAAAATCTGTTTATTCACAGCAATGTCTGTATCATGCTTGTCCACCATTCCTGAGTAGGCAACTGATGTCTCAAAATTGTGCCTAATGTTTCATCTACCTCAGTATATTTGTAGTAATTTGGAGGCACTTCAAATAGATGTCTAATTTCATTCATGATAAATAAAAAATTTTCTATTCTGTCATAGAGGCTCTGCCCAGATGCAGGCCCTATTTCCTCTGGGGTACTTGATGCTGCAGTGATCTGATTGGTGGCAAATGTATTTACCCTCTTGGCATAATTTTCATGGGATAGTAACCTTCCTGCACTGTTTAGTAAACTGGGAAGACCTCTGTTATGCAATGCTGTGAATTTCTCCATGAACTTGTTCACCTCTGTTTGCATTTCCTGGCATCTTCTATCCAATGTTTGCACAAGATTTCTCAAAGTGAGCACCCTTTTAACTAATAAAATGGTATCAGTCCTGTTTGAGATACCCATTGATGTCAGCTGAGGGCCTGTGCAGTTGTTCAGGACATTGATCATTCTATTGGCTATGTTATAGAAATTTTTGTGCCTTACAACTTTGAGCATGAAATTTCCATAATCCAAGGGATCCAAAGTCCCTAAAGATTTTGTTACAGCTCCTAAAGGAACAAGGTCAACCAATGACAGCTTCTCCCAGAAGTTCTCCACCAAAAACTACTCAGAAACAGTCAAATCAGGATCAATTCAAGTGCTCCACTAGCTGCCTGTGTTGCAAAGCACCCCAGTACACTGTCTAGGTGCGTTGCAACGCACTTGAATGCACTACCCAGGTGCGTTGAGCGGGAAATGACAAGTGGCAGAGTCATTCAACGAGGTGGAGAGACAATGGAAGCTTCCAGAATCTTCTCCAATGACACTTGCCTCACTGAATTCGACCAGTGATGAGTAAGAGGATCTCAGTCTCCAAGTGGAAGCAAGAACTGACAGAGAGAAGCCACAAGTCAAAACATAAGCTGACTCATCCTCTCTGCTTACATCTATATATGGATCCCTCATCCCAGAGATCCAGAGGCTAGAATTTTGTACTTTGCAGAGAATTGCTGTTGGTTTGAGATTGAGATTAGTACATTGGGTGATTTATGCTTTGTTGGAGGAGAGGAAGGGATTCCTTTGCTGGGAGGTAGATGCTGGATCGGGACTCACTTGGTTGTATCTCCTCTTGGACTTTCTTATCATATCAATAAAATTATTTGAGTTTCTCCTACATGCTGTGTATCAATGATGCTTTGTTATATTTGCATGTTTAGCTTAATCTGATCCTGAGCTTTTTATGAATGTAAATCTATATCTTCGTGTAGTTTCTCTCTTCTGTGATCTTGCAGGAATTCAGTGAAGCTGGGCCAGTAAGGAAGCAAGGAGCTGGGAGCTGTTGAAGAGAGGAGCGATTGGATCAACAAACTAGCGAAAGACACAGGTTAGTTACATCCTTCCTCTTCATTTACATTTCATAAAGAAGAATACTCAAGTAGTTTTCCTTGTTTGTTGCTAAGGCACTATCACACCTTAGAGTGGGATAGGGGCGTTATAAATAGATACTTTTCCCAACAACAAATTGGTGACTCCGCTGGGGATCGTATCTAGTTAGTTTATTTGTGTTTCTATTGTTGTTCTTCTCATAAACTTAGGAGTGGCGAATGGAACTACATTTTCCATTTACAAATGCAAAGTAGAGATCTGCTACTCTAGTCCATTCACTGGGCCTGTTTATGATCTGAACGGCTGATCCAAAAATGCTCTAACTGCCCTTTGTGATAGCTCTTAGTCCTCCTTTAAGTCATCCTCCTAATTGTACCTTATTGATAGCTTTTATCCGGCCAAAAACCATAGATTAAACTGCAAACCGTGACCAAGAACCCAGAGAAAATTCTCATTTCTGCTTCAGCGCAGGCTCTGTGAAGAGGTTCTGCATTTCAACGCAGGTCCCGAGAGGGCTACCTGCGCTGCAATTCAGTTTCTCTGTGCAACAGGTGCGCTGATCAGCCTTTGCCCTGTGCAGCAGTGGTTCTTTGCTTCATTTTGTTCAGTTTTATCTCTGATTTTTGCAGCCTGTTATCAGTGTGTGTACCTATCTGAAAACCCCTTTTCTTTGCCTTAATTCCGCCTCAGTTGTATAAAAGAAACTGTATTTGTTTTTGTGTATTTGTTACATCAGGCTATCTCAGGCATATTTCCTAGAGATGCCCTTGCTCTTTGGCTTTCCTTTTGGGCACTGCCTATGAGATCTATGTGCTCATGGATGGTTTCTATATATTGCCATTGATCTATTATTGACTGACCAATGTTGGCCCACAGGACTTTCTTGATTTCAGCCACCACTTTTTCAAGAAAGAGCTCTTTCTCCAGCTCTTTTATCCTTTTCTCAAGAGCCTTCACCTCTCTTGTTTTTTCAGCTACACTTTGCTTGGATTTATCATATTTTTCATTAACTGTGGCCAATTTTTCTTTAGTTTGATTCATTTCTACCATCTGTGCTTCTAAAGCTTCAATCTCTTTCATCATCTTCTGCATATCAAGGCTGGGTGCCTGTCCTAATGTTGTTGTTGGTTCTGCTGTTGTATTTGGTGCTGATGTTGAAGGGCCTGCCCCAGCTGTTTGTCCTGTGGGACGAATTATAACTTGAGGAGGTTCCTCAAGGTTAATCACTGGCTGAGGGGGCTGAGATGTCTGCCCTCCTTCTTTCTGTTTCAGGGCTGCCTGTAGTGCACCCTTTGTTTCTACCAATCTCCCTTCTGTTTCTACTAAATGCTTGTGTAAAGTTAGCAGCATGGCTGCTACATCTTGGTCCTTTCTCTGCTGAGCAACATCTTCTGTTTGAGGGTGAAGGGTTGCTGGAATTTTGACCATCTTCCTATAAGCTGCTATATCTGCCTCTTTTTCCTTTAATAATGCCTGCACAGCTTTGGGATCACTTGGGTCATGCCCAAGCTCTATAGTGATATCTTCCAAAGACCTAATCCTGTTGTCTTTGGCTTGAGAAGATGCTTTCTCCAATTCTAATTGGGCAGTAGTATTATGGAGACTATTTTGCAGTTTGTGTGCCAGAAAGGATTTGTCTGCAAGAGAGGAGTAGACCATCTCACCCGTTTGCTTATGTAGCTCAATCTGGTCCATTGGGTGGATGTCCTTTGCAAATACTTCCAAGTTGGTTCTTATGTAATCTGCAGCTGACTGTGGCTGCATCATAGTAGGCATGAAATGACTCATAGTCATATTCCCCTCTGTTATGTCATATGCTGACATAAGCCTCTGATGGTTTGTGGGAGCCATTTTGAGTAAGTGATTGTATAGCTAGAGTCTAACTGGCTCATTCCTCTTCTTAATGTCAATGAATTACTGCTTTATGTTGGATTCTGCCCTTCTTTGCTGGCTTGAGGAGCTGACCTCTCCTCCAAGTGTTCTTTCTTGTTCCTGTTGGAAGGAACTGGCTGATGCTTCCATGCTAGGGGGGCCCATACCCATGGATGGCCTAATAGGCATCTCTTCTTCAGAAAGGGGATTTAATCTTTGCCTTTTCTCCCCTTGTTGACTTGTTGATGTAGTGAGGGGAGTGTCTTGCTGTCTATCCCTCTTCCTGGTTCTCTCTTCATTCAATGGGGTTTGGAGCACCGAGGCATCCACTACTGTTTCCTGACTTGGAGGCACACTTTCTTGAGCCTGCTGCTCTATAGATATAGGGGCCTCAGCCATTTCTTCTTGCTGTTTAATCTGCTCTTTCTGCTGTTCTGCTGTTGGGAGCGGCTGATCCTGCTCCATCTCTTTTCCTTTACCTGTGCTAGCTGCCAGAGGAGTAGTTTGAGCTGCCTGCTGGGGGGCTGTAGAGGATGAGGCAGCTGCTCCAAGTTGAATTTGATAAGAAGAGGAAACCTGCCCACAATTTTCTAAGTCAGCTTCCTTCTCAAGATTCTTTGCTTCTTTTTGTAGTATTTCCTCTTTAGTACTTGCCTCTTCTAATGTGCCCTCTTTCCATCTTAACAGATTTGCATATTTTTCAATATGAGGCAGCCTGACATGATCATAGCTAGCCAACTTATATTTGACCCTTCTAAGACTAATAAAATGATTGGGATCATAGGGTATCCAGAGGAAACTGGTTTGCAACCCGAGGCGTTGCAGGATCTTATCTGCTTCTTGCCATGCCTCTTCTCTTTTATTATAAATGAATGGCCTAGATGATTTTTGACTTTTAGTTGTACCTTCTTATTTTTGCTGTGGAAATGGACCATATCTGCATTTCCAAACTGTCTGAAATACTCTAAGGCAAAGAGTCTCATAGGGACATATCTTGGTAGCCTATATGGAGCCAACTCACAGCCATATATTCTGATTACTGTATGGTGTTGGTAAAAGTACCAATCTCCAATGCTGTAGGCCTTTGAGAGCTGGAGGATTCTTTGCATCTCATCTGTTAATCTTCGAGGAGGGGCACTCAACAGCAAGGACATGGCTGGATGGATAAATAGGTCTATGAATTCACAGTAGTTATATGGTGAAAAAGATATGTGATGGAAAACTGAAGACCAAAATACTACATACCTTTGGTTCCCTTGGGCATCAAACTTCTCGAGAGTAATAGGGAAGCTATCAGGCTGATAGAATAGGAACAAGTGATAGATGTAAGAGGTGTATCTAAATATCCTTTCCCTCTCTAGATTCATCAATTGCTCATGAATCTTATTGGCAATGTAGGCAGCATAATCATAGTGAACAACAGGAGGCTTTCCAGGGGAGAAGATAAACATCATGGCCAGAATGGTTTCATCAACATTCTCAGATGTTCTGTATCCTAGGACATAACTAATCATATCCACAAGCATTTTGCCCAACTCATTGAGATATACATTTCCAATGGGAGGAGTCCTCACAGTTTCAGAGCTTGATTGAATGAATAATTGATTGATCTTCAAAATTTGGGCACTAGACAACTTGCCTCCTTTCTTTAGAAAGTCCATCATGGAGAGAGGAGTCAGTGGCTTTGTAGTATGAAAGTGCAGCATTTGATTTATGGCCTCAGGGGTGACATGGAACAAAACTGAGCCTGAGGGATTGAGGACAGCTCTCTGACATGGGTCATAGTTGGCACTGCATCGATGTATCAAATCTGGGAGGATATTGACTTGAGGGAGATTGAAAATAGGCAAATTGGAGTCCCAAATCCCTAGGATATCATTTCCACTGAGATGTTTGGCTTTAAGATCATTGAGTACATGAATGTGGTATTTGCTGTAATCTGGGATCCCCTCTGCCATTTGGTAGTCTCTGTCAGCCAAGGGCAGCCACTCTAGCTCTCTTTGTGGGGCATTTAGAGGTGCAATGTTCAACGCCACTGGTGTTTCCATGATTTTTGTGTGTTTTAAGCAAAATTTTAGCGAATTGCAGGCAAATGCAACGCTTGCGCAGTAGGTTGATACAAACTTGGAGGATTTGCAGTGAAGACAGGGTAACTGAGGTACAACTGGGCACAATTGGCTAATATGAGGGCAATTGACTTAGTTGCAGGGCAATGTAGCTTAATTTCCCGGTGAAATTGGCAGTTTTACGGTGTTTTGACAGTGCAGAACGGAATAGACCAGGCGCAGGAAGAATGTAGTAAATACCTGGTAGTAGCGCAATGGCAGAGGCTCGGTTCGAGTTGACTTGTAGGCGGCCACGGCTCTGAAGCGAGTTTCAGCAGGTTGGCAGCGAAATGGTCGTGAAATTGCATGCAGGGAGCATAGTGGTATTTTGTCAAAAAGTGCGAAAAAACCGTGATTTTTGGCCAAATATGGACATTTTGGGCTTTGGCACGTTTTTTGGATGACGTCAGCATGACGTCATCGGGTGGGGTCGGGTACGGAAAGGTGACGTGGCGGCCTGTGAGTGGTCCACGAGGACTGATGAGGTGGCGGACAGAGTGTAGCAATGGCGGGCCAGGCGCTGATGCGGGGTCGACTTGGCATGACGTGGGCATGACGTGGGCAGGCGGTAAACAAAAGCGGTAAGTGGTTCCATCGGACCGCTTATAGTACGGGAGCGGTTTTGGCAGGCGGCCTCTCGATACAACCTGGGAGCGACGCGTGCCATTGCCCTAACGTCACCCTCTCACACTTTTCGGGAGGTAACGTACCGCCATCGGGAGCGGTCCGAAATCACAAGGAGCCGTCGGATGGGACGGCCCAGATCCGACGGACGACGGGTTGTGTAGATGATCGGACAATACGGCGGGGAAGCGGAGAATAAACAAATATTTTTCTGGGAATGCGTGCTATAAACAAACTTTGGATAAGCGGAGAAAAATGGGTTTTATGATGATTTATGAGCCAAAAGGGTTAATGTTCGCAAAGCGAGGTTAGGGCTATTAAACCAAGCAGATCTTGGATTAATCCCTAGACTTTGTTTTTGGTGTTATTTGCCTATTGCGCTTAAATCTCTTAGCACTCCAACCTTTGAAATTATAAGGCTATAGTGCCTAGGGAAGGGGGAATATTTACTTTGGGGTTTTTATATACAATGGTGATATAGTAGTAGGGAAAAAGGGGAATATAGGGAATTAAGTAATAGTGGTTAATAGTTAATATGGGAGGGGGATATGAATGAGAGGTGATAGACACTAAGTTTTTAGGGAACAAACTTAGTTTTGAGAGTAGATCAAAATGAAAAGACTTTTACACAGGAAATGTGGCTTTTTATGCAACAAGGATCAACAAAAGAGTTTGACTTCTGCAATGAACAAGGTGGTATTGGGATGTTAGCAAGGATTTTTATGGGGGATGATTGGGAAGTTAGACATGCTTCACTCTGTAGCTACAAAACTGCTGAATAGAAAGATCTGCACTGGCCACCATGTGTTTCCTTTGCTTAGGCCAGAGATATGAAAGAAATCATGCTTCTGCAACCCCATCTACCTACCCATTCTATTTCCTAGCATTTTTTGTTACTTCAAGGAGAGTGCACTTAGACTTGCAAATCCTCATGTGCCTTTTTCTTTTCCTTTGGCATTTTCTTTTGATTTTCTATCTAAGGCTAGCCTTATTACTTCCAAGGCCCCAGATTAAGCAGATGGGAACCTTCATTCTCTACCTAACTGCTGATCTGCCAAGATTGAACAGTTTGGACAGATTTCTTTCTCTAGTCTACAACAAAAAATTGAAATATGACATGACCCAGCTTAGGCTGTTGGATCATCCATTCAGAAGTAGGACAACATCAAACAACTGTAGATATGTGTTTTCCACAAAATATGAGATCTTTGCATCACCAAAGTAGATCATATTGGCACTTCCCCTGCCAATCATGAAAAATGAAACCTATTGGTATGGGTAGCTAACAGTGGCTCCACTTGGGGATGGTTTTTCTACTTTGGAAGACCAATAACAACAGGTCAAAATGCCTTGGCCCTTGACTTGTTATCAAAACTTGAGAGCTTTCTCTTTGGATTTCAAAACTGGAATCTGTCACCATTGTGGAACTTCTAAAATAAAAGCCTTTTCCTGCTTATTTACAAAACTTCTTAAACTGAACTATCTATATGCTAAAAGAAAATACTATATACAACTGATAATGTACAGGGCAGAGCCATGCTATATACATGGAAAGTAATCAAAATAGTGCTTTAACATCCGGCCATTTACAGGGCCCTCTTCATCTTCAGTGCCATCCAAATTCTTCAAGAAATAAGTGTTATTTCCTTGTACTGCTTGAATTACAAAGGGTCCCCTCCAAAGGGAGTCAAATTTTCCATGCTTTCCCTTGTCTTCTCTTCTTGAATCCCATTTAAGCACTTTATCACCAATAAAGAAATCTTCAGCCTTGGTTCTTCTATCAAAAGCTTTTTTCAGCTTCTCTTGTAGGACTTGGACTTTACTATACACTTGATCTCTGGTTTGCTGTAAACATATTATCTGGTTTATTCTTCTTTGCATGTCATTTGGTTCAGCTTGACTTTCTTGAAGTAGCTTCATGGCAGGGACCCCTAATGATGAAGGGAATTTGGCTTCCATTCCACAAACCAATTCATATGGGCTGACCCCAATAGATCTCTTGGTTGTTAGCCTGTCTGCCCACAAGGCATTTACAAGCTTCTTATGCCAATTTTTCTTATTCTCTTCCAGTATCTTCTTAATGATGTTGATAAGAATTTTGTTAGATGATTCAGCTAAACCATTGCCATGAGGGTAGTATGCAGTAGAATGGCCTAAAGTAATGTGGAATTTGTGGCAAAAGTTCACCATCTTCTTGGATCTGAAAGCAGCAGCATTGTCTTTTATAATCTTGTCAGGACAACCAAATCTGGAAAGAATATTAGTTTCAAGGAACTGAATGATAGTAGAATCATTTGCTTGTCTGCATGGAACAGCCTCAATCCATTTAGTAAAGTAATCTGTGGCTGTCAGGATCCATCTATGTTGGCCTGAAGATGAAGGATGAATTTCCCCAATGAAATCCAAGCCCCATTGCTGGAAAGGCCTTTCTGTTGCAATAGGCTTTAAGGGAAGTGGTAGTAACTTTCTTTTTCCCTCAAACACTTGACACTTGTGACATGAAGTGGTAAAATTTCTAACATCAGAGAAGAGAGTGGGCCAATAGTAACCAGCCCTCAATATCTTATCCACAGTGGACTTCCAACACAAATGTCCACCACAATCACCTGCATGAAATTCTTTCATAACATTGTTAGCCTCATTCATATTTAAGCAATTCAGCAGTATACCTTCATGATTTTTCCATAGTAAGTTATCATCTATAACACAAAATCTTGAAGCTTTCATTTTTAGAAATCTAGATTTGGTTCTGGACAATCCTAGGGGAGCACACAGGTTCTGCAATATATAACAGATGTCAGAATACCACAGGGATTGTTCAAAGGCTACATTGATCTTTGGAGTCGCCAGCTCCGATTCATTGTCCAGTTGGTTAATATCCAGGGCTTGGAAGTTTGCTTCAGACATCAATTTAGCCAAACCTTGCCCTTTTATCAGTTTTGTAGGTCTGATTTCAATGTCAAATTCTAAAATGTTAGCAATCCATTTTCCTCTTTTGCCCTCTAAGTTTTCTTGAGTCAGTATGTCTTTCACAATGGGATTTGGCACATAAGCAATAACATGGGAGTATAGGATGTAGACCCTAAAGTCTTTGATGGATTTGACCAAAGCATAAGCTTGCTTTTCCATGATCTGATATTTTAGAGGTGCATCTCTAAGGGCTCTGCTAAAGAAAGCAATAGGTTTTTCATTCCCTTGATCATCTTTCTGTAATAAGACAGCAGCAATGGTATGCTGGGAGGCAAAAGAGAAAATGATAAATTCTCTGTCAAATTGAGGATTTGTTAAGACTGGGGTTTGGGTGAGGGCCAATTTAATACCTTAAAAAGCTTGATTTGCTTCTACTGTCCACTTTATTTTTGAATCCTTTTTTAGCATGTTGTTTAGTAATCTGATCAATTCTGCTAAGTTCGGGATAAATCTCCTTAGAAAGTTGATCTTTCCCAAGAAGGCTTGTAATTCTTTAATATTTCTTGGATGGGGCATTTGCAAGATGGTCTGTATTCTGTCTGGGTCAATTCTAATGCCCTCCTTTGAAATGATATGACCCAATAGCTTACCTTCTTCCAAACCAAATAGAGACTTCTTAGGATTTAAGGAAATTCCATATTTCCTACATGTTATGAATATTTGTCTCAAGTGTTTCAGATGTTCTTGGTCAGATTTTGAGAAAGGTGTGAGGTCATCTAAGTAAATAACAAGGAACTCATGAATCTCTTTAGCAAAAGCAATATCCATTGCTCTCTGAAATGTAGCTCCTGCATTTTTCAAACCAAAGGGAATTTTGACATACTTGAAAGTTCCCCATGGGGTTGTGAACGCTATTTTATCCTGATCATCAGGGTGGACTAGGATCTGATTAAAGCCTGAGAATCCATCAAGTAATGAGATTCTTGAAGCCCCTACCACTCTTTGGAGAATGTGATCCATTTTAGGTAAGGGATAATTGTCTTTGAGGGATACTTGATTCAAATTCCTTAGATCAACACAAAGCCTAATCTCACCAGTTTTCTTTCTTGTGGGGACCAAATTTGAAATCCAGTCTGAAAACCTGATTGGTGCTATGATACCAGCTTTAAACATTTTTTGTACCTCTTTCTCAATTGAAGGGAGAAGCATAGGATTGATTCTTCTCAATTTTTGCTTGAATGGCTTTTGATTAGGCTTGAGAGGGATGGTGTGTTGAATAACAGAGGTATCATAGGACTTCAAATCCTCATAACTCCATGCAAACACATCTTGGAACTCTTTAAAGAGGTCAATGTATTTGGGCTTCTGGTCAGGAGGTAAAGATGCAGACAATTTTATTATCTTGGGTTTTTCAGTAGTTCCAATGTTGCATTCCTCAATGGCAGCATTAAGGGGTTGCATATTTGGTTTTCTAGGAACATCATTTGATTCAAAAATGTCCTCCAATGGAGTTAGGCCTGTTGGTAGAAAATTGTCTTTTAGCTCTATGATTTCAGCCTTTGCACCAGCTATTTCATCAAAATGCAATTGTTCAAGTTCTTGTATTTTTTCCTTGTCAAAGGTTGTTGGACAAAGTATTTGATTTTCTGTTTTGGGTGATATAGCTGTTTGGTTCTTTTCAGTTAGTGGCTGTGTGTCTTTCACAGAATCAACATCAATGTTCAAACCTGAAAATTCATGCTGCAAGGTCAAGAAACTATTTATCTGTGTGTCATCCTCAAATACTTGCCAATCTTTAATATTGTTTGGGATAGAAGGTCTGTGTTTTATCTCAGCTGTAAAACAATGGTGGGGTTCTAAAGGCAATTTGCATGTACTGGCAAATGTAGCTAAACTTTGTGCATGAAGGTTGTGGGTCCTAGGTATATTGGTCATCTGAAATTCAGGGAAAGCCTTAAGTATTTCAATAGCAGCAGATCTGTATGATCTTAGTCTTTTGTAATTGGTGACAAAATTGCCTTTGACTTGTTTAATAATGAGGTCTGAATCTCCCATGATTGAAACTTTTGTGGCCTGTAAGGATTTGACCAGTTTGAGGCCTAGCAGAAGAGCCTCATACTCTGCCATATTGTTAGTACATCTGAAATTAAGTCTATAAGCTCAACCTTATCCATGATTGGTTTGTTTGTTGTGAATCCACACTCCAGCTCCTGCCCCTAATTTGTTGACTGATCCATCAAACTCAAGGAACCAAAGGATCTCTTGGTTTAGGGGAGATTTGACAGCCTCTATATGACTTGGAATTATGAGCTGGAGGTCTTGTTTTTCATCTGGTTTGTCCTCTAGAATAGTCTCATCAATTGATTTCTCAATCTTGATTTCTTGGGAACTTGATTGCTCATTCATATGCAGATCTTGTTCAAGTAAGACAGATTTGTCATCACATATTGGACTTGTATCATCATTGAACAGAATGAAGGAATCCATGTCAGAATGGACTGCATAAATAGGGAAATTTTGAGGTTTTTCTTTACTGCTCACCATGTATTTCATGAGTGACTCTCTGTATAGCCTCTTTGGCTGCCCAAAAACAGAGATGGTGGCATATGACATGTCTAATTGCAGGGAACCTTGGAGTTTGGCTCCCCATGATCTTGATAACAGCATTCCATATTTGGGTGGAATATCAGCAACTACAACATCCATTAAAATTGTTTTATTTGGGTACTGGACCAGGGACACACACAGATCTTTTATCAGGCCTAAACAATTAACTTGGCTGGAGTCAAATGAAAATAGGTCCTTATATGGTCTTGTGATGTCTAGATTCAATCTTTCCATTACTGACTTAGGCATCAGGTTATGAGAGGCCCCTGAATCAAACATTGCATTGTGTAATACCTTATCATGAATATGCAAGCTGACATAAAAGGGTAAGATTCCAGTAGCTCCTGTCTTTCCATCAACCTATGGACCGAAAAGTAGTTCTGGGGTGTCATCCAACACATTGACATCATCTTTATTATGGGTCAGTTGAATGGACTTCTTGATTTGTTGTTTGTAAAGGTCATGCTTGGCTAGCTCTGAAAGAGGAATGGCTATCTTTAGTTTACCGATTTCAGCTTCTAAGTCAAAAGGTTTTTCAGATTGGATCTTGGTGTTCTGGTTGACCACCTTTTCTTTCTCAATTGAGTTTTTAGAGGCTTCTTCTTGACTTTCAATCTGATCTTGAGGTTTGTCCTTTTTACTCATATTTTGGAAACTGTTGCTTGGATTGTGCTGTAAAGGTGATGCAACCACTGGTTGTTGATTTGAGGGAAATGCTTCGGTTACCTCTTCAACTGTTACTTCATTAGTAATTGAATCAGTTTTATTAATAGGCTCTGTGATAGTAGCTTTCTTAGGCTGTAGGCTATCCTTTGTTTTCTCAGGCTGTGGCATATTTATGGTTCTGCTTCTCAATTTATATTGCTTATGAACTTGAAATACAGCTGTGTCATAGCCTTGTTTGAAATCAAATGATTCACCTGATTTGGTTTGGAACTGATTTGTGTTTTCATCTTCATGATCTTCTTGACTTAGAAAAACTTGCTGATCCTCGTTCAGGCCCATCAAATTGATGTGGGTATCATCTGTCTACTCACTAGAAGTGGATGCTTCAGCGTAGTTTTCTTGGAATGGAGGTCTAATTTCTGGTTCAGGGCTGGCCTTGCCAACATTAGGATTTTGATTTCTTCTAAAATTGGGATTCCTGATAGGATTGTTCTGTGGTGCTTCCCATGATGACTTCCTCTCAACTGATTCTACTCTATCACCTAATCTATGCATACCAGTGATTATTGCATCCAGTTTCTGATCCCAGCCTGAAGGCTCTTCTTTGAAGGTAGTCTTTCTTTCAGTTCTGGTCCTATTTCTCTTAGCTATCAGGTTGGCTTCTACACTAACTGCTATGTCTTGCATCTCAGCTAAAGTTTGGGGAGACCTTTCTCTTAATTGGTATGCCATATCTGAATCAAACCCATCAGGAAAGGTATATAGAGCTAGATCAGGTGGGGGTCTGAGATTTTGGGGAATATCATTGTATGCATTGTTGAACCGAGCACAATAGTCCAAGACAGTTTCTTGGGGACCCCTTTTGATAGTATTGTATTCAGATAAAATATGAAGTGGATCCTTTTTCTTCTCCCATATGTTGATAAAGGTTTGATACACGGCTTCAGGGTCAGCTATAGAGTTTGCTCGGAGTGACCTAAACCATGATCTTACATCTCCAGTTAGACTTTGCACAAAAATTTTCATTCTAACCCCATCATCATCTATCTCATAATTTTCAAAATAGTCCTACATTTTCTTAGTATGTTGAAGGGCTGGATAAGAGCCAATACTATCAAAATATGAAATCTTGCTTTGGTAATCTTGAGGCATAGGCCCTGGATTGGCAGGTAACTGCAGTGGAGCATATCTATTAGCCATGTTTGGTGGGACAATAGGGATAACAGGAACTAATGGGACAAGTGGAGGAAAGGGGATGAGAAGGGTATGTGTAGTTGATGGAGGGGTTGAAAGGACACCTTGTGAAGTAGATGAAGAACTAGGAGGTTGTGGAACGGTGGTATGAGGATGTAGAGAAACCTTAGCAGGGGTTGGAATATCAATTTGAAATCCTGCTTCAGAACTTGAATCTGATAAAGTCCCTTCTGATTTTTGTTTCTTAAGGATTCTTGGAATCAAGTTTGGGTTTTGGAACTCAAGTGATGGATCTGGATCTGGGTTAGATCTTGTATAGCGAGTTTTATTCTTAGGAGCCAGTTTCTGTGATTTTCTTTAGGAGAATTTTCTAAGAAGCATTGATATTTGACAAGGACTGATCAAGTATAGCACAACTGTATGGAACTTAAGACTGAATAAAGATTGACTGAGGCAGCTTTTATGTACTCCTGCAAATGCAAAGCAGAGGTAGTTTCTAAGGCTGTCTGGCTATCACTCAGGCTTTATCCACAGTATTAAGAATCAGACAGGGGTTTATGAATTTCATTCAGTTCCCCAGTGGAGTCGCCATTTATGTTAACACCCAGGTTGTTCCCTTTGACTCCTGAGGGAATACGGCCGGGGTAACCACTAACCAAGCTTTGGATTACAGATTCTAGCCTACCTGTAATCAGAGAGGGCTCTCTCTTTTAGTTTTAACTTTGTTTTTTTGAAGATTTTAGGCTAGTTGTGAGGTGAGAGTTTTGTTTAAAGTTTTGGTTGAAGACTGTTGTTCAAGGAGGGGCATGCAAATATGAAGGAGAGTTCAATCCATTGGGCATGTGGAGTCCAGAAATAAGTAGGTTTTGATGTCTGTGATAAAGAAAGGTTCACTGCAAGGCTAGATGGGTATTCATGACACAAAATTTGATTTTTAGCAAAGAAAACAATATAAATTACACTAGGAAAGGCAATTAAGAGTTCTTTCACAGTGCAATACGAAATGAAGAACAAATCCTACTCAGCAGCAACAGAGAATTACTGAGTAAAGAATTATCATGTGACTAGAGCAAATGGGAGCATTTAATGTTGGCATTATGATTCAAGTGTTGTCCTTGATGGCAACTCACTCAGAGGTTGGTACAGGTGCTCAGAGGTTGGTACAGGTGATGGCAACTTAATCAGAAGACAGATCTTAGTACAGCATGCCAAGGAAGTTCATATACGCAGGTTCGTTAAGCCCAAGTCGCGTGTACACGCTAGTTGGATTCAGAAAAAGCGCGTGTATGTGGAAAAGTACCTTTGGTCCATGGTGGTTAGTCCTTGGAAGTTGTGCCTATGATTTCGGACCATTGTGTCTCGACGGGCGTGTCGATCCCTAGTTTTGAAGTTGATGGTATTGTGTTACTATGGTTTTGGCTCTTGGTATTGAGCAAGGCCTAAGGCTATATAAGGAGAAGAAGATCATTAGGCAAAATCATCTTTCGACAAGGCTTGAATATCTAAGAGGAAAGAGATCTGATATGCAGGTTCTGGGTTGCTTGATCTAAGCCAAGGAGAGATCACATCAGTTGATGGAAGACTAGATCTAAGGATAGATCGGGATCTAATGGTTTGAAATGCACTATCATGATATGGTTGATTATGCGTATTTCTAGATCTGCATATTGTCGCAATGTTATGTTCTGGGTCTAACTGATGTCTGGTACAGCTGCAAATTGAGAAAGTTTATTTTTAGATCTGTACGTAGGTTGGCTTCGGTAAAAGCGCGTGTATACGCGGGTTTTTCTCATTGAAGTAGCGTATATCTTTTGAAGCTTGATTTTGGGTTTACAGTTGGGTCTGACTGTTATTGCAGAGTTCTGTAGTCTGTTCTGTGTTCTGGTAACTGGTGATTGACAGGGTTCAGTGGTTCAGTGATTCAAAGTTTGGTTGTTTTATGCTTCAATGATCTGTTGTGAAAGGTGAATGAATTGTGGCCTTCAGATTGTAATGTTGTGCTTCAGGAATATCCAGTCTGAAAATGCATGAAAGGTGGTACCTGAAGGAAAGAAGATTGTAGGTCAGCACCTACGTACTAGTATCTTGGCTAGTACAAGAGCAAAGGGGGTTGGAGCTCCCTTCCAAGGAAGTTTGGAGAACGAGAGAAGGTTGTAGCCTTCTGTAGGTTGTAGCCTGCGTACTGGTATAAGGCTGCACCAGTACAAAAGATTGTAAACTGAAGTTTCATATTAAAGAAAGATAGAGACAACTTGCAGCAGGTGGTTTTCACCCACATTGGGTTTCCACCTTATATCTTGGTGTTCATGTGTGTGGCTTTTTGATCTGTTCTGTTATACTGCACCTGTTTACTATTAATGTGGTGAATAATGTCCTGATGAACTTAACTGAAGAATAAGCTATCTAAATTATGAGTTTTCTTCTTATACGCTGTTTTATTTAGTCACAGTAGCGTGTACACGCTGGTTCACCTAACTGAAGTAGCGTATATGTTTCTGAGCATTGAAAAAGTTTGATTGATCTGATAATACTGATTCACCCCCCCTCTCAGTATTATTTCCAACATTTAAGAATTCCACAGTTGCAGCTAACCTTGAAGAAAACATATTTGGCAGTAAGGATTGAGTTTAGGGTGTCTTTAATGGACAAATCCTGAACTAGTCTTTTACCTTTCTACCAAGATTAAACACCATACATCACAGACAGATTATAGAAGAAATAAAACATAAATACAGTTAGAAAACACTTATTGTATCACGCCATAACACGAGAATCTTGCAGCAGTCAGTAATTTCATCACAGCACATCCGGGCCAACTTCTTTCCTGGAAACCAATAGCTCCTTTTTATTATATCTTCCAGAGGAAATACAGCCGAGTTCTCTTGAACAAATGAGTCACAACAACCCCCAATAAACTGCGTGGGGGTGCATATATACAAAAATATCGCAAAATAATCTTAGTTCTGAGTTTTTGTACAATAACTGCTCTTACCAGCTTCAAAGATATTTATTACAAAATTTAAAAGCTACTTTAATGAATACATAACAGTTGCTTGCTATTTTTCAGAAGTTCTTGACTTTTGAGGGCAATTGGCTCTGCAGGATGCTTTGCAATGATTCTGAATAATACGCCTTTATTGCTCTGTCGTGATGTAGCTTTCACAGCCCTGTCATTTGCATCTGTCGGTGTTGCTTTAGTGGCCAAATTGGTTTGCTGAGTTGGCTCTGTCCACTCATTTCCAGTCATAGTAAATATATCAACTATTTGAACATGATGATTTATATTTGATGTACAAAAATTTGATGAAAATCTGTTTATTCACAGCAATGTCTGTATCATGCTTGTCCACCATTCCTGAGTAGGCAACTGATGTCTCAAAATTGTGCCTAAGGTTTCATCTGCCTCAGTATATTTGTAGTAATTTGGAGGCACTTCAAACAGATGTCTAATTTCATTCATGATAAAAAACAAATTTTCTATTCTGTCATAGAGGCTCTGCCCAGATGCAGGCCCTGTTTCCTCTGGGGTACTTGATGCTGCAGTGATCTGATTGGTGGCAAATGTATTTACCCTCTTGGCATAATTTTCATGGGATAGTAACCTTCCTGCACTGTTTAGTAAACTGGGAAGGCCTCTGTTATGCAATGCTGTGAATTTCTCCATGAACTTGTTCACCTCTGTTTGCATTTCCTGGCATCTTCTATCCAATGTTTGCACAAGATTTCTCAAAGTGAGCACCCTTTTAACTAATAAAATGGTATCAGTCCTGTTTGAGATACCCATTGATGCCAGCTGAGGGCCTGTGCGGTTGTTCAGGACATTGATCATTCTATTGGCTATCTCAGGCATATTGCCTAGAGATGCCCTTGCTCTTTGGCTTTCCTTTTGGGCCCTGCCTATGAGATCTATGTGCTCATGGATGGTTTCTATATATTGCCATTGATCTGTTATTGACTGACCAATGTTGGCCCACAGGACTTTCTTGATTTCAGCCACCACTTTGTCAAGAGAGAGCTCTTTCTCCAGCTCTTTTATCCTTTTCTCAAGAGCCTTCACCTCTCTTGTTTTTTCAGCTACACTTTGCTTGGATTTATCATATTTTTCATTAATCGTGGCCAAGTTTTCTTTAGTCTGATTCAGTTCTACCATCTGTGCTTCTAAAGCTTCAATCTCTTTCATCATCTTCTGCATATCAAGGCTGGGTGCCTGTCCTGATGTTGTTGCTGGTTCTGCTGTTGTATTTGGTGCTGATGTTGAAGGGCCTGCCCCAGCTGTTTGTCCTGTGGGAGGACTTATAACTTGAGGAGGTTCCTCAAGGTTAATCACTGGTTGAGGGGTCTGAGATGTCTTCCCTCCTTCTTTCTGTTTCAGGGCTGCCTGTAGTGCACCCTCTGTTTCTACCAATCTCCCTTCTGTTTCTACTAACTGCTTGTGTAAAGTTAGCAGCATGGCTGCTACATCTTGGTCCTTTCTCTGCTGAGCAACATCTTCTGTTTGAGGGTGAAGGGTTGCTGGAATTTTGACCATCTTCCTCAAAGCTGCTATATCTGCCTCTTTTTCCTTTAATAATGCCTGCACAACTTTGGGATCACTTGGGTCATGCCCAAGCTCTATAATGATATCTTCCAAAGACCTAATCCTGTTGTCTTTGGCTTGAGAAGATGCTTTCTCCAATTCTAATTGGGCAGTAGTATTATGGAGACTATTTTGCAGTTTGTGTGCCAGAAAGGTTTTGTCTGCAAGAGAGGAGTAGACCATCTCACCCATTTGCTTATGTAGCTCAATTTGGTCCATTGGGTGGATATCCTTTGCAAATACTTCCAAGTTGGTTCTTATGTAATCTGCAGCTGACTGTGGCTGCAGCGTAGTAGGCATGAAATGACTCATAGTCATATTCCCCTCTGTTATGTCATATGCTGACATAAGCCTCTGATGGTTTGTGGGAGCCATTTTGAGTAAGTGATTGTATAGCTAGAGTCTAACTGGCTCATTCCTCTTCTTAATGTCAATGAATTGCTGCTTTATGCTGGATTCTGCCCTTCTTTGCTGGCTTGAGGAGCTGACCTCTCCTCCAAGTGTTCTTTCTTGTTCCTGTTGGAAGGAACTGGCTGATGCTTCCATGCTAGGGGGGCCCATACCCATGGATGGCCCAATAGGCATCTCTTCTTCAGAAAGGGGATTTAATCTTTTCCTTTTCTCCCCTTGTTGACTTGTTGATGTAGTGAGGGGAGTGTCTTGCTGTCTATCCCTATTCCTGGTTCTCTCTTCATTCAATGGGGTTTGGAGCACTAAGGCATCCACTACTGTTTCCTGCCTTGGAGGCACACTTTCTTGAGCCTGCTGCTCTGTAGATATAGGGGCCTCAGCCATTTCTTCTTGCTGTTTGGTCTACTCTTTCTGCTGTTCTGTTGTTGGGAGTGGCTGATCCTGCTCCATCTCTTTTCCTTTACCTGTGTTGGCTGCCAGAGGAGTAGTTTGAGCTGCCTGCTGGGGGGCTGTAGAGGATGAGGCAGCTGCTCCAAGTTGAATTTGATAAGAAGAGGAAACCTGCCCACAATTTTCTAAGTCAGCTTCCTTCTCAAGATTCTTTGCTTCTTTTTGTAGTATTTCCTCTTTAGTACTTGCCTCTTCTAATGTGCCCTCTTTCCATCTTAACAGATTTGCATATTTTTCAATATGAGGCAGCCTGACATGATCATAGCTAGCCAGCTTATATTTGACCCTTCTAAGACTAATAAAATGATTAGGATCATAGGGTATCCAGAGGAAACTGGTTTGCAACCCGAGGCGTTGCAGGATCTTATCTGCTTCTTGCCATGCCTCTTCTCTTTTATTATAAATGAATGGGCCTAGCTGATTTCTGACTTTTAGTTGTACCTTCTTATTTTTGCTGTGGAAATGGACCATATCTGCATTTCCAAACTGTTTGAAATACTCTAAGGCAAAGAGTCTTATAGGGACATATCTTGGTAGCCTATATGGAGCCAACTCACAGCCATATATTCTGATTACTGTATGGTGTTGGTAAAAGTACCAATCCCCAATGTTGTAGGCCTTTGAGAGCTAGAGGATTCTTTGCATCTCATCTGTTAATCTTGGAGGAGGGGCGCTCAACAACAAGGACATGGCTGGATGGATAAACAGGTCTATGAATTCACAGTAGTTATATGGTGAAAAAGATATGTGATGGAAAACTGAAGACCAAAATACTACAGACCTTTGGTTCCCTTGGGCATCAAACTTCTTGAGAGTAATAGGGAAGCTATCAGGCTGATAGAATAGGAACAAGTGATAGATGTAAGAGGTGTATCTAAATATCCTTTCCCTCTCTAGATTCATCAATTGCTCATGAATCTTATTGGCAATGTAGGCAGCATAATCATAGTGAACAGCAGGAGGCTTTCCAGGGGAGAAGATAGACATCATGGCCAGAATGGTTTCATCAACATCCTCAGATGTTCTGTATCCCAGGACATAACGAATCATATCCACAAGCATTTTGCCCAACTCATTGAGATATACATTTCCAATGGGAGGAGTCCTCACAGTTTCAGAGCCTGATTGAATGAATAATTGATTGATCTTCAAAATTTGGGCACTAGACAGCTTGCCTCCTTTCTTTAGCAAGTCCATCATGGAGAGAGGAGTCAATGGCTTTGTAGTATGAAAGTGCAGCATTTGATTTATGGCCTCAGGGGTGACATGGAAAAAAACTGAGCCTGAGGGATTGAGGACAGCTCTCTGATATGGGTCATAGTTGGCACTGCATCGATGTATCAAATCTGGGAGGATATTGACTTGAGCGAGATTGAAAATAGGCAAATTGGAGTCCCAAATCCCTAGGATATCATTTCCACTGAGATGTTTGGCTTTAAGATCATTGAGTACATGAATGTGGTATTTTCTGTAATCTGGGACCCCCTCTGCCATTTGGTAGTCTCTGTCAGCCAAGGGCAGCCACTCTAGCTCTCTTTGTGGGGCATTTAGAGGTGAAATGTTCAACGCCACTGGTGTTTCCATGATTTTTGTGTGTTTTAAGCAGAATTTTAGCGAATTGCAGGCAAATGCAATGCTTGCGCAGTAGGTTGATACAAACTTGGAGGATTTGTAGTGAAGACAGGGTAACTGAGGTACAACTGGGCACAATTGGCTAATATGAGGGCAATTGACTTAGTTGCAGGGCAATGTAGCTTAATTTCCCGGTGAAATTGGTAGTTTTACGGTGTTCTGACAGTGCAGAACGGAATAGACCAGGCGCAGGAAGAATGTAGTAAATACCTGGTAGTAGCGCAATGGCAGAGGCTCGGTTCGAGTTGACTTGTAGGCGGCCACGGCTCTGGAGCGAGTTTCAGCAGGTTGGTGGCGAAATGGTCGTGAAATTGCATGCAGGGAGCACAGTGGTCTTTTGTCAAAAAGTGCGAAAAAACCGTGATTTTTGGCCAAATATGGACATTTTGGGATTTGGCACGTTTTTTGGATGACGTCAGCATGACGTCATCGGGTGGGGTCGGGTACGGAAAGGTGACGTGGCGGCCTGTGAGTGGTCCACGGGGACTGATGAGGTGGCAGACAGAGTGTAACAATGGCAGGCCAGGCGCTGATGTGGGGTCGACTTGGCATGACGTGGGCAGGCGGTAAACAAAAGCGGTAAGTGGTTCCATTGGACCGCTTATAGTACGGGAGCGGTTTTGGCAGGCGGCCCTCCGATACAACCTGGGAACGACGCGTGCCATTGCCCTGACGTCACCCTCTGACACTTTTCGGGAGGTAACGTACCGCCATCGGGAGCGGTCCGAAATCACAGGGAGCCGTCGGATGGGAGGGCCCAGATCCGACGGACGACGGGTTGTGTAGATGATCGGACAATACGGCGGGGAAGCGGAGAATAAACAAATATTTTTCTGGGAATGCGCACTATAATAAAACTTTGGATAAGCGGAGAAAAATGGGTTTTACGATGATTTATGAGCCAAAAGGGTTAATGTTCACAAAGCGGGGTTAGGGCTGTTAAACCAAGCAGATCTTGGATTAATCCCTAGACTTTGTTTTTGGTGTTATTTGCCTATTGCGCTTAAATCTCTTAGCGCTCCAACGTTTGAAATTATAAGGCTATAGTGCCTAGGGAAGGGGGAATATTTACTTTGGGGTTTTTATATACAATGGTGATATAGTAGTAGGGAAAAAGGGGAATATAGGGAATTAAGTAATAGTGGTTAATAGTTAATATGGGAGGGGGATATGAATGAGAGGTGATAAACACTAAGTTTTTAGGGAACAAACTTAGTTTTGAGAGTAGATCAAAATGAAAAGACTTTTACATAAGAAATGTGGTTTTTTATGCAACAAGGATCAACAAAAGAGTTTGACTTCTGCAATGAACAAGGTGGTATTGGGATGTTAGCAAGGATTTTGATGGGGGATGATTGGGAAGTTAGACATGCTTCACTATGTTGCTACAAAACTGCTGAATAGAAATATCTGCACTGGCCACCATGTGTTTCCTTTGCTTAGGCCAGAGATATGAAAGAAATCATGCTTCTGCAACCCCATCTACCTACCCATTCTATTTCCTAGCATTTTTTGTTACTTCAAAGAGAGTGCACTTAGACTTGCAAACCCTCATGTGCCTTTTTCTTTTCCTTTGGCATTTTCTTTTGATTTTCTATCTAAGGCTAGCCTTATTACTTCCAAGGCCCCAGATTAAGCAGATGGGAACCTTCATTCTCTACCTAACTGCTGATCTGCCAAGATTGAACAGTTTGGACATATTTCTTTCTCTAGTCTACAACAAAAAATTGAAATATGGCATGACCCAGCTTAGGCTGTTGGATCACCCATTCAGAAGTAGGACAGCATCAAACAACTATAGATATGTGTTTTCCACAAAATATGAGATCTTTGCATCACCAAAGTAGATCATATTGGCACTTCCCCTGCCAATCATGAAAAGTGAAACCTATTGGTATAGGTAGCTAACAAGTATGACCCATGTTCAATATTTTGGGTACATAATTGATGAGCGAGGTGTGCATGTGGACCTAGCCAAGATAAAAGTCACTTAGGATTGGCCAGCTCCAACGAATTTAACAGAGCTCTGCAACTTTCTGTGTCTTGCCAACTTCTACCGCAGGTTCATGTTGGGGTTCTCTCATATAACTTGGCCTTTGATTCAAGTCACCAAGGGAGGAGCGACAACAAAGTTCTTTTGATATGAATCCCAACAGAAGGCATTTTTCAAGTTGAAGCATTTCCTCTACTGTGCACCAGTGCTCACATTACCATATGTGCTACAACCATTTGAGATAGAGACATATGCCTTTGACTATACTATTGGTGTAGTTCTTACTCGGCAAGGGCATCCAATGAAATTTCACAGTGAGACACTTTCAGACACAGTAAGAAAGTATTCCACCTATGTCAAAGAGATGTATTCTATTGTGAAGGCCTTCTGATAATGGAAGAATTACATTCTAGGAAGGAAATGATCATCCACACAGACCACCGACCCCTGCAGTTCATATAGACACAAGGAAAGTTGCAGGAAAATCAGCATCATAAATGGTCCACATACTTGCAAAAGTTCCATTTGAAGATTAAGTACAAGAAGGGGAGCACCAATAATGTTGCAAACTTCCTCATCTGACCACCATTCATGGCATCGACCACTATGCTCGACCCTTATGGGCACGAGACTGAGGGATGGTCGCATCTTTACAAGAGCGATCCAGAATTCGGTAACACATACTAGACACTCCCGGAAGGCAAGCAAGTTCCAATTTTTCATCTCCAGGATGCACTGTTATGCCACCTCAGACACCTATGTCTTCCTTCAAGCGAGTGTGCCAAGATGATTTGGGAGGTGCACAACAGCCGGGTCGCTGGACATTTTTGGGTAGAGAAAATGGTGTTAGTGTTGCAGAAGTATTTTTATTGGTTGAACCTTAGAAAAGATATTGGGAAGTACATTAGATCATGCACTTCCTATGCCATTTCCAAACCGACCATCAAGAAGCAATGCCTAAATACTCCTCTGCCTACTCCTACTTGACCTTGGGAATCCATCTCCATGGATTACATGTCAAGCCTTCCTTCTACTAAGCATGGCAATGATTGTGTTTTTGTGGTTGTCGACAGATTCTCTAAGATGGAAATTTGGGTAGTCTGGAAGAAGAGTATCATAGTAGAATCCATTGCTAAGCTCTTCTTTGAACGAGTGTGGGTACATTTTTGGATCCCACTTTCCATTATCTTATATTGGGACAACAGGTTCCTAAGTACATTTTGGTCAAGTCTCCGATCGATGTTGGATACCAAGGTCACTAAGTCCACGAATTTCCACCCCGAAACTAATGGCCAAACAGAGGTCGTCAACAGTGTTATCACTATATTAGTTCCTTTGAAGTAAGAAATAGGAAAAACCAAAGGTAACCACTATCCACTTTTGGAGATCAGGACCTAGCCTTCCTGATGCTCACAGAGGGCTCTCTCTTTAAGTTTTAACTTTGTTTTAGTTAATATGTTTTAGGTTAGCTATGATTGTTCAAGGGGTTTTGATTCTGTTTGAAATTGGGTGGTGGGATGTTATAGACATTTTTGGGCACTGCAACCCCAATCAAAAATGTCCATAAACCAAGGGCTCCTAAGTCCCTAAAGGTGTTGTTCCATCCCCTAAAAGAACAAGGTCAGCTGATTACATCATCTCCCAGAAGTTCTCCATGAAAAAGTACTCAGAACTGGTCAAAACTGGACCATCTCACCTGCTCCATGGTCAAAGTGCGATGCATCCCACCTAAATGCACATGGGAGGTGCGATGCATACTGAAGAGCCCTTCTATGGGGTGCGATGGACGAGAGTGGAAAAATGGCAGAGGCAAGTTGCGAGGTGGATGATCATGGAATCTTCCAGAAACTTCTCCTGTGACACTTGCTTCTCTGAATTCGCCCAGGGATGAGTAAGAGATCATCAATCTCCAAGTGGAATCAAGAACTATCAGAGAGCGGACACTAATCAGAATCCTAGAAGATGACTCACCCCCATGCAATCATCTATATATGGATCCCTCATCTCAGAGATCCAGAGGCTGGAATTTTGTATCTTGTAAGGAAGTGCTGTTGGTTTCTTGTTGGAATATCATAGTGTTGGGTGATCTAAGCTTTTCATGAGGTGAAAGAAGGGCTTTCATGCTGGGTCAGAACAATTGGTTGTAATCCTCTTTTCTATTCTTGGTTATTAATAAAGCTATTCAAGTTTTCCTCCACATTGTTGTATGTTTGATGATATATGCATTTGTGTGGTTAATATATATCTGGTCCTATATTGTTTAGATTGTAGATCTCTGTTCTTCGATAGTATTATGCTGCTTTGATTCCACAGGTGCTCTTTGAAGCTGGGTAGACGAAGAAGAAGTGGCAAGGATCTGTCAGAAAGGAGAGGAATCAAGCAAGGAACCAAGCGCAAGACTGAGGTTGGTGTCCTTCATTCCACTCTTATCTACTTTTCATAAAAGAAAATGAAAGTGGTTTTAGTTTGTTTGTTTCTAAGATAGCTACCAGTCTTAGTGGGACTAGCAGATCCGAGTGGACACTAGATTTCCCGATAACATGGGATCTCTTAAACAAATGGATAAATTGATGTATTTCAGACCATTGGGCTATGGATTCAACTGATAAGGAAACAAGTCTGGATAAAATCACTAAAGGGGAGGTTCCAAGGGCAAGATAGCAGAGTGTATTTCAAATGTTTGAGACAAAGGGGTGAAAGGGCTTCACTCGGGGTGAGAGAGCAGTTAAGGGTTCTCAAACCTAGATAATGAATGATGAATGCAAGGGTAATTGAAATCAAAGGGCAGTTAAGAATCCTTTAATATGGATTATTTATGAAATCAATTTAAACTAAAGAGCAATTAAAAATTCTTTAATTTAAATTTTATAAGAAAACATTCAAATGCTTAACTGTTAAAACAGAGTGTGATTTAAACAACTTCTGAAATATATTTCCAGTTATAGCATTTAGAATGAAATACATATAAGATTGTGAATAACCTTGAGAAATTGACAAAGACACATGAAAATACTTGTCTGATATTGGCTCAACACATGAATCCTTGGAGCAATATGATCTTTATGAATCAATCCAGCTTGCTGGCTCATCAACTGATACAATAACCTTCTAGTTCTTCTTGATCAAAAATTCTATAGAAATGTCTAATAGAATCCACTCTACATACTTCGAATTGTGAAGTATTTATACAAAAAATATTACAAAATATCTCAAACTAATTTGAGATTTAATCTAGGAAATAAAAATATCTTCTTGCAAGAAGATAGAGACAACTATTGAACTGTTTTGATGTTGTCCCTTTTATTTTCGTACTGCTTGCCTTTATGGTTTGATTTTAGCCCTTTATGCTGCTCTGTTGTTTAATCTCTCACGCTGGAAGCTTCATTTTACTTTTTCCTTTCATCTGATACACTTTGACACTGATACTATTTGACTCTGCTAATCTGTCTTCATCTTTTTACCTCGCTGTTTTACTTTTACTATACTTTAAAAATTTTACTACATATTTCGCACAGTAAATCAGTCAATTTCTCCCATGTTTCAGCATCAAGTAATTGGATCTTAAGCATCCTCATATATATTTCATCTACCTCAGTGTACTTGGAAAAAGTAGGCTTATTGATAAACAAGTGTTTTACCTCATGCTGGAGGTAAAACAAGTTTTCAAATGTCTGATAAAGTACTTTCCATGTTGGCAATGCCTTGACTAACGATTCACTGACCTGTTCTTTTGCTAGCTCTCTGATTTTGTTGTTGTAATCCTACTGTGTCATGAGCTTGTCATTTATTACTAATGGATTGGGTAAACCTTTCTCTCTTAAAATTTAAAACTTAGCCATAAATCTATCAACGACTACCTGCATGTTCTGGTACTTGTCCTCCAAATTTAGCATTAAGTTTCTCTTGGAGAGAACCTTTCTTACCTCCAAAATTGTTTCTGTTATGTCCTCTGTATCCAATTCCTGAAGCTCATACTTATTTTTACTGTTAAGGAATTGGATGATTTTGGTCACATCTTCAGGCATCTCTCCTAATTCTTCTTTTACCTTTTGGATGGCCTCTGTAGCCATCTTAATTAAATCTATCTCCTCAAAAATTACCTGAATATATGGCCAAATATCATTGATAGAGTCAATGATATTGGCCCACAATAGTTCCTTAGCTTGCCCAAGGGGTTCTTTTAGTGTTAGGTCCTTCTCCATGGCTTTAAATCTCTCATTCATCTCGACAGCTTTCTGCACTTCTTCCTTGTCCATGCTTTTGGCAAGCTTGTAATCAGTTTCCAAGCTTGTCACCTTCTCTTTCAGCTTATTCATCTCTATTGCCTGTATGGACATCCCTTCCACAACTTTAACTAACTTTGCTGCTTCTTCACACAATGTACTTGCTACTGATGTAGACTCTGTTGAAACTGGCTGTGTTGTGGCCAAAGGAGCCGTGGGAGCCAATGTGGAAGGAATAGTTGTTGAGACTGTTGGGATGAAAATCACTGAGGTAGTGGCAATATCAGTCTGATTCAATTGGATTAAACTGTCCAATTCCTTCACGATCTCCCTTAATTGATCATTTAATTTTAGGACTAAGTCCATAAATTCTTCATGTCTGGTTTGGTTTTCCAAGACTTCCTGTGTCTGGGGATGCTGTAGCTGAGGTATCTTCAATTTATTTTTGAGTGCTGCAATGTCATCATTATTTTTCTTAATTAGTTGCTCAGTTTCTTTGATATCTTTGGGATCATGTCCCAATTCAATCACTAAGTCTTCCAAAGACTTGATTTTGGTATCTTTGGTCTGTGAGAGGCCTTTTCCAACTAATACTAAGCTGAGATATTGATAAATGAATTCTGTAATTGATGGGCAGCTATGGCTTTTCGAGTAAGGGTGGAGTAAATAATTTCTCCAGCCTGTTTTTGGAATTCAATTTGGTCAATGGGATGAATATCCCTTTCCAATACCTCAAAATCAACTTTCTTGTAATCTTCTGATGTCCTTGGTGGTTGCACATTTGGCTTTATGAAAGACATTTGCATCTTTCCTTCCTTGATTTCAAAAGCTGACATCAAACTGGTTTGATTGGTAGGTGTAATCTTGAGATACTGTGCATAAGACCATGCCTTCAATTTTTCATTTCTCATCTTGATTTCTTTGAATTTGTCCTTAATATCATTATCTTTATCAACATGCCTACCAAATTAGGAAACTTCTACACTGAGCTGTCTTTTCAACATTTGAGTTTGTGAAGTAGATGGCTCCTGTGTTTCTCCAGATGGAGCTATGCCCTTGCTCATGTCAAACTCAGTATTAGTTACTTTTGCTGAGCCTTCTGTGTCTTCCTGTTCTGAAACAGAATTGAGCCTTGGCCTTTTGCTCTGACTGGCTTCATACTGCACATTTGCTATGTCCATACCTGAACTGGAGGCTCCCTCTCTATTCCTCTTGGGATTCTTTTCCTCATTCTGAGGGGTTTGTAAAACAGCAGGGGTACTCATGGTTTACTCTTGCTGTGGTACTTGCAGGAATGATCTTTCATCAAGCTGTCTCTCTAAATAAATCAAGGTACTTTCAACATCTACCTTTGTACTATCCCTATCTACAAGAGTGTTTTCCAACCACCTAGATTGATTGGCATATATTTTTCTCTCTGGTATGGGGTGATGAATGTAAGGCCCCAATTTGAACTTTTGTCTAAGTCTGGTCACAAACCCTTGAGGGTCATATCCCCACATAAAATTGTTTTGGAACTTCTTTGTTGCAGAATCAGATCTGCTTCATGCCCTGCTTCTCTAGAATTGCAAATGAAAGGGCCTAATTGATTTTTGACTTTAAACTGGGTTCTTTTCTTGGCTGAGACAAAATTGACTTCATCAGAATTCATTATCTGCCTATAATACTCTAGAGAAAATAACCTCATGGGGAGGTATTTGGGGAGTTTGTATGGGGCTAGCTGGAAACAATAGATTCTTATCTCAGTGTAGTTTTGGCACAGGTACCAATCTACCACCTTACTTTGCTTAGACAATTGGAGGACTCTTTTGATATCTTGACTTATTCTAGGTGGAGGACTTCCTGTTAGCATAGTCATGACTGGATGGAAAAAAGAGTCAATGAACTTTGTATAGGTGTATGGTGAGGAATACTTGTGGAACAATGGTGTCCAAAATATGACAAACCTGAGCTGGCCTCTAGTATCAAGCTTCTGGAGGGTGAAAGGAAATTTTTTTGACTGATAATACAAAAACATATGGTATAGTACAGATGAGTATTTGAATACTCTCTCATTGTGCATTCTGGTAAACTGTTCATAAATCCTCTTAGCTATCAACTGGGCATAATTGTATAGAGTAGGAGGAGGCTTTCCTGGGCTAAAAATGGACATGAAGGCTATGATGAGCTCATCAACAAATTCATCAATGCTATAGCCCAAAATACATGATATCATAGTCACAATATGCTTTTCCCTTTCAGAGAAAATGGTAGAAACGTATGGAGGGGCATCTTTGGGAATGTGTTTCTCTTCTACAATGAAATTTTGGAACAATTGGTCCAGTTTTGATGGATTCAAATTGGTGTACTACTCTAACAAATCTCCAATTGAGAGTGGGGTTAGGTTTGGAACTGGTTGGACTTGTAACATCTCATTGATTGATTCAACTGTGATGGTAAACAAGACTTTCTGGTCAGGGGACATTATAGCTCTCTGGTTGGGAATGTAACAGGCATGGCACATATGGACAATTTCAGGAAAAATATGTACTTGGGGAAACTGGTATTTGGGAAAATTGGAGTCCCAAAGGCCAATGTCATCTGAATGGTTTAGGTATCTGTCTTTACTCAAACAATGAATTTTGAGTAGGACCTCATATGCACTTGTGTCTCTGATTTGAAAATCCCTGTTTGCCAGGGGGAGGTGGTCTAGGTCCAAATGGGGAGTTGTGATAGGTCTGACATCCATGGCGACAGGGGCATCCATAATTTAGTTCTTGTGGATTTGAATTTGGCTTTCACAGGTTTATTCATAGGTTTTGATAGAAACTGGAAACTTTCAGAAGGGTTTGGGTGTGCGCTTTGAATTTAAAGTAATTTTAATTAATTTTACTTAATTAAAATACTTTTAAATACAAAACGTTTTTAAATTTGAAAGGGTGACTGGTAATTTGTCTTTAAATACCTGGAATTTGGTGAATTAACTAAAAATTCAGTGTCCTCAACAACTGCAGGAGTTTGAAGGGCTCTGGTATGGATTGAGAGGTTGATTGGGGTATCTGCAACTTCTTTAGGAGTGAATTTGGAGTTTAATGGGAGAATTCAGCGTTTGCAGGTGTCACGCTGGTTCGCAGAGGTTTACATAGAAAACAAGCGAAAAAGGCGGAAAAGGGCTTTCTTGGTCTTTTATGGAGCAACAATCACTTTTTGGCGAGTCATTTTACACATGAATAGTAGGCGATTTTTCGGGTTGAGTGGGGAGGCGGTTTCCCAAGCCATCACACTACTTTTGTGGAGGGAGTGGTATTTAGGAGGGGTCACCCGATCTACTCCAGCGCTCGACACATAGCAGTTGGGGGGCCGGGGAAAACCACCTTATCGGGAGGGTAACGGTTGGTCATCGGGTGAGGCTGATATGGCTGTGGACCGTCAAATGAGGGCGACGATGATCGGATGGGAGTTGGGTGAGGAAGGTGCGCGGTTGATAAGAGCATGGGTTTCAGGGGGGGCCCAGGATTTTAACTCTTGTCGGTATGGAATAAAAATAGGCTAATCACGGGTTTAAACGATCAGGAGGGGCTTAATGACGGGATTTATTGGTTTTTTCGTGATATGGGGTAATTTATAGTTTATATTAAAACTAAGGGTTGGGATATTTATATAGGGGATTTATTTAATATACGGGAAAAGGTATATCGGGGACTTATATAATAAAGTTAAAAATTAATATGAAATGAATGTGCGGAGTGAACATACCACTAATCATAAATATAGCATTTGTGCAATTTATTTATATACACTTACACTTTTGTGAGTTTTTTGAGTGGAATAGGATTTTACATGGGGGTTTTTACTTTTCCTAGGCAAATGAAGTTTATCCTTAGGAAAAGGGGTTTTATTAGGGTAATGAAGGGAAATGAATTTTATGAAAGGGATTCTAACACTTTATGTCCATAAGTCATTAAACCAAGGGTCCGGTCCCACCAAAAGGCAGAGAAATTCTCCGAGCCTTTATGACTTGGAGTTTTTAAGTACTAGAACTTACTTGTGGATGGGGAAATTAGTAAGTAAAGGGGTGAAAAGAATGAAGGGGAGTTAATTAAATGAACTTGTGAACCATTGTTTTTGCTTTCTTAATTGCTCATGCATATTGAAACATGTAGTCAAGCATGATAAATGTGCTTTTATCCAATCAAATTTATACTTCAGCAACCTTTCATCTACTTACCCACTACTTACCCTACCATTTTTTTTTCATTTTATTTGGGTGCATTTAGACTAGCATACACTTACCATTCATTTTTATTTTGGAAAGTAAACTATATACTTCTAACCTTATATCATCCAAGGGCTCCGACTAAACTGATGAGCTCCTTTTATTTTCTCTACCTATCTAATGATCTGCCAAGATTAAGCTGTCTGGTCAGATTTTATTCTCTAACTATAAACATAAAATTGAAAGCATGACATAGCCAAGATTAAACAGCTTGACTACCATGGGTTGTGGCATGTATGACAAGCTACACACAACCATTATTTAAGATAGTAAAGCAGTAAAATAGTAGTGGAATTTAGACGTGCACACGTTCATGATATATTTTTGTTTTTGGGGTTCATATATTTTCATTTTTTGATCTTTTCTTATTCTTTTTGTCCTTTGATTTTTCTTTTAGGACATACCCTCTTTACATTTTTAAAATTTTTAATATGGAAAACATTTGTAGAAAGCAAAGGTATGTACAATATTACAAGGCTCAAACTTAGCCAATTCAAAATTATGAATCCTATCACTATAGGACCCTAACAGTGGCTCTAGTTGGGGGTGGCATTTCCTAGTGAAATGTCAAGAAATCTAAAGATCAGTAGCCTTTGAATTGTTAATGATGTTACCTTGCAAAGTGTCCTTTTGTGAATTTTCATTATTGATACTTATGATAGTAAATATTTTAAAGCTTAGGGCCTTCTCTCCAGGCTTCAAATTCAAAGGATTAACATCCAATCCAATCTACACTCTTGCAACGTTATGCACAATGATGGAAAATAAAATAAAAAA
The DNA here is from genome assembly GCA_031772625.1 of Pinus tabuliformis. NCBI lineage: Eukaryota > Viridiplantae > Streptophyta > Pinopsida > Pinales > Pinaceae > Pinus > Pinus tabuliformis. The sequence goes on from CM062815.1 coordinate 233,333,853, forward strand.
ATATAAGTTAGTGGAAAAGTAGTGCTTCAGCATCCTACCATTAACATGTCCTCCTGGTAGATCTAAACCATCTATGTTTCTCAAGGAAAAGACATTGTTGCCTCTGTAGCCAAAAATGACATAAGGCCCTTGCCATAGAAAATCAAACTTTCCATGCTGGCCTTTATCTTCCCTCCTTGAATCCCACTTGAGGACTTGGTCTCCAATGTGAAAATCATCTTCTTTAGTCTTTTTATCAAATATTTTCTTGATTATTTCCTGGATTATATGTGATTTTACATAAACCTCTTCTTTGGTCTGCTGCAGGTGTATATTTTGGTTTATTCTTCTTTGAATGTCATTCGGTTCCACCTGAAGTTCGTGAAGGATTTTCATGACTGGCACTCCCAAGGATGATGGGAAAACTGCATCCATCCCATAAACCAGCTGATAGGGTGATGTTCTAATGGACTTTTTAGTAGTCAGTCTATTTGCCCATAAGGCATTGAATAACTTCTTGTTCCATGTGTTTTTGTTATCCTCCATTAACTTTTTGATAATATTGACCAGGATTTTATTGGATGAGTCTTCTAGTCCATTACCTTGAGGGTAATAGGCTGTGGAATGGCTAAGGGTGATATGGTATTTATTACATACTTATATCATTCTTTTGGACTTAAAGGCTGCTGCATTATCAGTAATGAGCTTTTGGGGACATCTAAATCTTGAAAGGATATTACTCTCTAGGAAAGTAATTATGACTATGTATGTGGCTTGCCTAGAAGGTATGGCCTCTATCCATTTGGTAAAATAGTTTGTGGCTGTTAGAATCCACTTATGCTGAGTTGAGGATGGGGGGTGTATTTCTCCAATGAAGTCTAACCCCCATTGTTGAAATGGCATCTCAGTGGAAATTGGTTTAAGAGGCAAGGGTAACAGTTTCCTCTTTCCCTAAAAAATATGGCATTTGTGATAGGAGGTCACATGTTTTTTGACATCTACAAACAAAGTAGGCCAGTAGAAACCAACCCTCAGAATCTTGTCAGCAGTACTCTTCCAGTACAAGTGTCCTCCACAGTCCCCTGCATGAAACTCTTGCAAAATCTTGTCAGCTTCATATTTTAATAAACATGTTAAGAGAATACCACTACTGTCCTTCCAAAATAATGCATTATCTATAACACAATATCTTAATGACTTCATTTTTAAGAATCTAGCTTTGGTTCTTGTCAGTCTAGGATGAGCTTGTAAATTTAGTAATATAAATGTAATATCTTCATACCATGGTGATTCAGTAAAGGGTTCGCTGATCTGTGGAGTCGCCATCTCCTCCTAATCATCCAAAGCACTAATGAAGTTGATATCAAGGGCCTAATAGTTCAATTCAGCCATGATGAGCTTGGTAGATTTTATCTCTAAACCTTGGCATTTGATGAGCTTGGTAGATTTTATCTCTATGTCATATTCCAATATTGTGGCAATCTACTTGCTCTTTTTCCCTCAGGCCCATTTTGAGTCAAAATGTCCTTAACTACAGAGTTTGGAACATAAGCAATGTTGTGAGAGTACAGAATGTATACTCTAAAATCTTTGATAGCTTTAACCAAAGCCAATGCCTATTTTTCCATGATATTTTATTTTAGGGTGGCATCTCTCAAGGATTTACTAAAGAATGCTATTGGTTGTTCATATCCTTGATTGTTCTTTTGCAGCAAGACTGTTGTAATGGTGTGTTCTGAAGCAAATGAAAAAATAATAAAATCTTTGCTAAAGTCAAGACTAATCAAGACTGGAGTCTTGGTTAATGCTTCCTTAATAGCTTCAAATGATTGTTTGGCCTCCAAAGTCCACTTTATTGATGAGTCCTTTCTAAGCATGTTATTTAATTCCATAATTAATTCTCTAGATTTGAGATGAATCTCGTAAGAAAATTATTTTACCTATGAAGGATTGTAACTCTTTTATGTTTCGGGGATGGGAAATAGTCAAAATAGCTTCTATTCTAGCAGGGTGTATCCTAATCCCATCTTTAGATATGATGTGTCCTAACAACTTTCCTTCTTCAAGACCAAAAAGTGTCTTTTTAGGATTTAAGGAAATCCAAAATTTCCTGCATTTGATAAATACTCTTCTGAGATGGTCTAAATGTTCATTGTTAATTTAGAGAAAACAATAATGTCATCCTGGAATACAACTAAGAAATCATGGATTCTTTGGAAAAAGCTATATCCATAGCTCTCTGAAATGTGGCGCCTGCATTCATTAATCCAAAGGGCATCTTCAAATACATGAAGGTACCCCAAGGAGTAGTAAAAGTAGTTTTGGGTTCGTCCTCAGGTCGGACTAATATCTGGTTATAGCTAGAGAATCCATCTAATAGTGAAATCCTAGATGAGCCCACTACCCTTTGCAATATATGATCCATTTTCGGTAAGGGGTAGTTGTCTTTTAAAGAAACTTTATTCAAGTTTCTAAAATCTACGCAAAGTCTAATTTCACCTGTATTTTTCCTAGTTGTAACTAAGTTTGAAATCTAGTCTGAGTATCTAATGGGTGCTATTATTTGAGCATCAAACATTCTTTTAACCTCTTTTTCTATGGATGGCATAAGAACTGGATTTATCCTCCTAAGTTTTTGTTTGAAAGGTTTATGATCTTCTTTTAGAGCTATTTTGTGTTGGATTATGCTGGTGTCATAAGATTTTAAGTGTTCATAACTCCAAGAAAATACATCCTAGAACTTTTTAAACATATTTATATATTTGACCTTTTCCTCTGGGGGTAAGGCTTTAGATATCTCGATGAGTTTTGGATTATCTTCAATTCCTATATTAACTTCTTCTATGTCAGCCCTTAGAGGTTCCATCTTAGTCTTTCTAGCTACATCATTAGAGTCAAAAAAATCTTCTAAAGGTTCTAATCCTTTAGGCAAAAAATTATCTTTCAAATTAAGAATCTTTGGATCATCATCCATTATTTCATCTATCTCTACATTCTCTAAACTATCTATTTCTACTTTAGTAAATTTAGTTGGTTTATGTACATCAAACATATTTACGTCTAAGTTATTTTCTACATTACTGTTTATTGTGCAATCAATATCTATCTTACAACTCTGAAATTCACCTTCATTGCTCATGAAATCATAGATCTGGGAGTCCTGGGAAAAAATCTGCCAATACCTAAGGTTATCTGGTATAACAGGCCGGTGTCTGACCTCTGCAGCGTATTGGTGGTTTGGTTGAAATGGAAATTTACATGTACTAGCATATGTAGCCAGACTGTGGGCCTGCATGTTTTGTTTTCTTGGAATGGAAACAAAGTTTGATTCCAGGAGATACTTGACCAAGTCTAAAACAGATCCCTATATCTACCAAGCCTAGGGTTGTTGACATAATATTCACCACTGATTTGTTTCATGATCAGCTCTAAGTCTCCCATGACAAAAACTCTTTTGGCTCCCAATTTCCTAACCAATTGTAACCCTAGAATCAAGGCTTCATATTCAACCATGTTATTGGTACAATTAAAGTTCAATCTGAAAGCATGACCCTCAGCATGGTTATTTTCCATATTATGGATCCAGACTCTTGCATCATCCCCAAAAATATTTATAGACCCATCAAAGTCTAAATGCCAAAGTGACTCATGGAATATGTTCTCACTATCAGCTGTTCTGTACTTAAGGTCTTTGGCTGTGATTTCCTTTTTATCAGTTTCTACATTGTATAAGATGAAGGAGTCCATATCTGAGTGCATGGAGTATATGGGAAAGTTTTGGGGCTTCTCCTCACTACTAACCATGTACTTCATCAATGTCTCCCTATATAATTTTCTTGGTTGGCCAAAAACAGATATGGTGGCATAAGACATATCCAACTGCAAAGATCCCTACAGTTTTTCTCCCCATGAGTGAGATAGTAGCATTCCATATTTTGGTGGGATATCTGCAACTACAATGTCCATCAGAATTCTCTTTGCAGGGCACTGGACAAGAGTTACACATAGGTATTTGATTAAACCAAGGCATTTAACTTGGTTGGAGTCAAAAGAGAATAAATCCTTATAAGGATTGGTTATGTCTAGGTTCAACCTTTCAATTATTGCTTTTGGCATGAGATTGTGGGATGCTCCTGAGTCCAACATAGCATTATGCAAAATTTTATAATGAATGTTTAGACTGATGTAAAATTGAGGAACTCCCCCTTATTGATGAATTCCATTGGCATCAGGGCCAAACAATAATTCAGGCTGGTCATCATTTAAATTAACAGAATCCTCTCCCTCTCCTATGTTCAATGTCTCAGTTATCTGTGACCTGTAAGTTTCATTCTTTACCAGTTCGGTCAGAGGAACTTATATCTTCAACTTAGCTATTTCATTTTTAATATTGAAAGGGAGTTGAGGTTTGTTTGCTTGATTCAAATCTTCCTTAATGTGTGCAGTTTAAGTGTCTTTATCCTGTTTCTCAGTGGTAGGCATTTCAATTTGTGTTTCTACTGTTTTACCTTGATCTCTTTTATCTTGATTGTTTTCAATGATTGGCTCTGTTTGGGTTTCATTAGAGGTTATATCTACAATCCTAGGGGCTGAAGTTTCAGGTGTTCCCCTAGGGAGAATTTGCAAAACTTTTTTAACTGGAGCTTATTTTATTATTTTAGTCTGAGTTTGGATGGATCTTTTAATTGGAGTCTCATTATTCTTCTTACTTCTCAAGCTATATTGTTTATCCACCTCATATATAGCTGATTCATACCCCTGCTTGAAATCAAAAGATTCACTAAATTCTAACTGTAACTGCTGAAGCATATATAACTCCTGTTCTTCTTGAGTAAGAAAAACAGTGTCTTCCTCTGTGGTCTCTAGTAAGCTAATCTGGGTATCATCCTCTGCTTCTTGGATTTGTGATTCCTCAACATAGTTTTCTTGGAAGGGTGGCCTAACCTGTTGGTCTGGTGTAGTATTTTTTGCAGCATTAGGGTTCTTCCTAAAATTTTGGTTTCTTATTGGGGGTTGTTGTTGTTGATTATCCCATTGATTTTTCCTATCCATGATATCTAACCTATCCATAATTCTTTCTAAACTTTTAGCTAAAACATCTACTTTTCCATCTGAAGTTGAAGCTTCTTTTTTAAATAAAAATTTATTTTCATTCCTCATTAATGCCTTCTTAGCTAACATGTTGGCTTCTACACTGACAACATTACTCTGCATTTGTTCAAGTGTTTAAGGATTTCTCTCCCTTAGTTGATATGACATATCAACATCAAAACCATCAAGGAACTTAATCAATGCTAGGTCAGGTGGGGGCTTAATTTTGGATGGAATTGAATTATATATATTATTAAACCTAGTGCAATAGTCTCGAATTGACTCGTTTGGAGCTCTCCTAATATTTTCATATTCATAAAGTATTTGCAATGGGTTCTTTTTTCTTTCCCATCTCTCAATGAATAATCTTTGAAAATTTGGTAGGTGTGCAATGTGGTTGGCAGGAAAGGCTTTAAACCACTTCTTGACATCACTAGTTAAAGTTTGGGAAAAGAGTCTCATTTGGACATCTGCCTCATCTATTTCATGCAATTCAAAAAATTCAGACATCTTGTTTACATGCTGCTGGGCAGTGTAATGACCAGTGGCATCAAACATGAAAATCTTACTCTGATAATTTGCAGGCATGGCATGAAGTTAGGTAGGTAAAACAAGAGGAGCATATTTTTTTGCCATTGCTATGATTCTAGTTTGACTGGGGGGTAAAGTTGTGGTGGTTGAAGAAGGGCTTGAAACTGATGGAGGTGAACTAGATGATGATGAAGACTAATGATTAATAAGTGATTTAGGTGATTGAATTGTGGTAGATACAATTGATGAAGTTGTGGTAAAGGAAGGTGGATTTACAGTGAGTGATGATTGTGAAGAAATTTGAGATGCAACAACAGTAATGGCAGCTAGCTCTATAGATTGCTGAAGATAAGCACTATCTATATTACTAATCAACGTAGAGGTCAAGGCTTCTAATTTGTCAAAAGCATCTAAGAAAAAATTGTCCAAATTTGGATGAATAACCCTTTTTTGATTCTATGAGTTGGGTGAATTCAAGGTCTAAAACTGTTTCATGGATATCATTCTCAGATTTGGTTCTAAATAGTGAAAGGTCAAATGACAAATCAAAAGGGACTTCTTCTAAAGTTGAAAACTCCTCAGGGAGTGAATTGGATCTGTCTAGCTGACTACTACTAGCTTGAGTTTCTTCAATTTTTAGCTGTCTTAAAATCCTCTTTGGGTTATCCACTATAGTTGCAAGGTTTGGATCTGGGTTGGCCCTAGTGTAGTGAATCTTTTTAGGAGCTAGAATTTTAAGTTTTTAAATTGTTTTTATGAAATTTTCTGAAAACTTACTTCGGGTAATGACCTTAAGGGGCTCAAGATTTGATTGAAGGTTTCCTTAAAGTTTTTATGAGACTAAGGATCGAAGTCCCCAGTATGGTCGCCAGAAATGTTATCACTCTAGTAATTCCTTTGAAGTAAGAAAAAGGAAAAACCAAAGGTAACCACTATCCACTTTTGGAGATCAGGACCTAGCCTTCCTGATGCTTAGAGAGGGCTCTATCTTTAAGTTTTAACTTTGTTTTAGTTAAGATGTTTTAGGCTAGCTATGATTTTTCAAGGGGTTTTGATTCTGTTTGAAATTGGGTGGTGGGATCACTTAAACAAATGGATAAATTGATTTCTTCCAGACCATTGGGCTATGGAGTCAACTGATAAGGAAACAAGCCTGGATAAACTCACTAAAGGGGATGTTCCAAGGGTAAGATAGAAGAGTGTATTTCAGATGTTTGAGACAGAGGGGTGAAAGGGCTTCACTCGGGGTGAGAGAGCAGTTAAGGGTTCTCAGACCTGGATAACGAATGATGAAGGCAGGGGTAATCGAAATCAAAGGGAAGTTAAGAATCCTTTAATCTGGATTATTTATGAAATCAATTTAAACTAAAGAGAAATTAAGAATTCTTTAATTTAAATTTCAGAAGAAAACATTCAAATGCTTAACTGTTAAAACAGAGTGTGATTTAAACAAGTTCTGAAATATATTTCCAGTTATAGCATTTAGATTGAAATACATATAAGATTGTGAATAACTTTGAGAAATTGACAAAGACACATGAAAATACTTGTCTGATATTCGCTCAACACATGAATCCTTGGAACAATCTAATCTTTAATAATCAATCCAACTTGCTGGCTCATCAACTGATACAATAACCTTATGGTTCTTCTTGATCAAAATGTCTATAGAAATGTCTAATAGAGTCCACACTAAATATTCAAATTGTGAAGTATTTATATAAAAAATATTACAAAATATCTCAAACTAATTTGAGATTTAATCTAGGAAATAAAAATATCTTCTTACAAGAAGATAGAGACATCTATTGAACTGATTCCATGCTATCCCTTTTATTTTGGTACTGCTAGCCTTTATGGTTTGATTTTAGCCCTTTATGCTGCTTTGTTGTTTGATATTTCACGCTGGAAGCTTCATTTTACTTTTGCCTTTCATATGATACACTTTGACCCTGATAGTCTTTGACTCTGCTGATTTGTCTTCATCTTTTTACCTGGTTGTTTTACTTTTACTATACTTTAACATTTTTACTGCATGTTTCTCACGGTAAATCAGTCAATTTATCCCATGTTTCAGCATTAGGTAATTGGATCTTAAGCATCCTCCTGTATATTTCATCTGCCTCAGTGTACTTGGAAAAAGTAGGCTTATTGATAAACAAGTGTTTTACCTCATGCTGGAGGTAAAACAAGTTTTCAAATGTCTAATAAAGTACTTTGCTTGTTGGCAATGCCTTGACTGATGACTTATTGACCTGTGCTTTTGCTAGCTCTCTGATTTTGTTGTTGTAATCCTACTGTGTCATGAGCTTTTCATTTATTACTAAGGGACTGGGTAACCCTTTCTCTCTCAAAATTTGAAACTTAGCCATAAATCTATCAATGACTACCTGCATATTCTGGCACTTGTCCTCCAAGTTTAGCATTAAGTTTCTCTTGGAGAGGACCTTTCTTACCTCCAAAATTGTTTTTATTCTGTCCTCTATATCCAATTCCTGAAGCTCATACTTATTTTTACTGTTAAGGAATTGGATGATTCCGGTGGTATCTTCGGGCATCTCTCCTAATTCTTCTTTTACCTTTTGGGTGGCCTCTGTAGCCATCTTTATTAAATCTATTTGCTCAAAAATTACCTGAATAGATGGCCAAATATCATTGACAAAGTCAATGATATTGGCCCACAATAGTTCCTTAGCTTTCCCAAGGGGTTCTTTCAATTTTAGGTCCTTCTCCATGGCTTTCAATCTCTCATTCATCCTCACAACTTTTTGCACTTCTTCCTTGTGCATGATTTTGGCAAGCTTGTAATCCGTTTCCAAGCTTGTCGCCTTCTCTTTCAGCTTATTCATCTATTTTGCCTGTATGGGTATCTCTTCCATAGCTTTAACTAACTTTGTTGCTTCTTCACCTAATGTACCTGCTGCTGATGTAGACTCTGTTGGAACTGGTTGTGCTATGGCCATAGGAGCTGTGGGAGCCAATGAGGTAGCCAATGTGGAAGGAACAATTGTTGAGACTATTGGGATGACATTCACTGAGGTTGTGGCAATAATAGTCTACTTCAATTGGATTAAACTGTTCGATTAATTCTCTGTCTCCCTTAACTGATCATTTAATTTTAGGACTAAGTCCATCAATTCTTCATGTCTGGTTTGGTTTTCCAAGACTTCCTGTGTCTGGGGATGCTGCAGCTGAGGTATCTTCAATTTCTTTTTGAGTGCTGCAATGTCATCATTCTTTTTCTTAATTAGTTGCTTAATGGCTTTGATATCTTTGGGATCATGTCCCAATTCAATCACTAAGTCTTCCAAAGACTTGATTTTGGTATCTTTGGCCTGTGAGGATGCCTTTTCCAACTAATATTGAGTTGAGATATTGGTCAATGAATTTTGCAATTGATGGGAAACTATGGCTTTTCTAGTAAGGGTGGAGTAAATCATTTCTCCAACATGTTTGTGGAATTCAATTTGGTCAATGGGATGAATATCCCTTTCCAATACCTACAAATCAATTTTCTTGTAATCTGTTGATGAAAAAGCTGACATCAACCTGGTATGATTGGTAGGTGTAATCTTGAGATACTGTGCATAAGGCTGTGCCTTCAGTTTTTCATTTCTCATCTTGATTTCTTTGAATATGTCCTTAATATCCCTATCTTTATCCGGAGGCCTACCAAATGAGGAAACTTCTACACTGAGCCGTCTTTCCAACATTTGAGTTTGTGAAATAGATGGATCCTCTATTTCTCTAGATGGAGCTGTGCCCCTGCTCATGTAAAACTCAGTATTAGTTACTTCTGCTGAGCCTTTTGTGTCTTCCTATTCTGAAACAGGATTGAGCCTTGGCCTTTTGCTTTGGCTGGCTTCATACTGCGCATTTGATGTGTCCATACCTGAACTGGAGGTTCCCTCTCTGTTCCTCTTGGGATACTTTTCCTCATTCTAAGGGGTTTGTAAAATAGTTGGGGTACTCATGGTTGCTTCTTGTTGTGGTACCTGCAGGAATGAGCTTTCATCAAGTTGTCTCTCAAAATCAATCGAGGTATTTTCAACATCTAGCTTTGTACTATCCCTGTCTAAAAGAGTGTTTTCCAACCACTCAGATTGATTGGGATATCTTTCTATCTCTGGTATGGGGTGATGAATGTAAGGCCCCAATTTGACCTTTTGTCTAAGTCTTGTCATAAACCCTTCAGGGTCATATCTCCACATAAAACTATTTTGGAAATTCATTTTTTGCAAAATCAGATCTGCTTCCTGCCCTGCTTCTCTAGAATTGAAAATGAAAGGGCCTAATTGATTTTTGACTTTAAAATAGGTTCTTTTCTTAGCTGAGACAAAATTGACTTCATTAGAATTCATTATCTGCCTATAATACTCTAGAGCAAATAACCTCATGCAGAGGTATTTGGGGAGTTTGTTTGGGGCTAGCTGGAAACCATAGATTCTTATCTCAGTGTGGTTTTGGTAAAGGTACCAATCTCCCGCCTTACTTTGCTTAGACAATTGGAGAACTCTTTTGATATCTTGAATTATTCTAGATGGAGGACTTCCTGTCAGCATAGTCATGCCTGGAGTACAAAAGAGTCAATGAAGTTTGTACAGGTGTATGGTGAGGAATACTTGTGGAACAACGGTGTCCAAAATATGACAGACCTGGGCTAGCCTCTAGTATCAAGATTCTAGAGGGTGAAAGGAAATCTGTCTGACTGATAATACAAAAACATATGGTATAGTACAAATGAGTATTTGAATACTCCCTCATTGTGCATTCTGGTAAACTGTTCATGCATCCTCTTAGCTATGAACTGTGCATAATTGTATAGAGTAGGAGGAGGCTTTCCTGGGCTGAAAATGGACATGAAGGCCAAAATGAGCTCATCAACAAATTCATAAGTGGTATAGCCCAAAATACATGATATCATAGTCACAATATGCTTGCCCCTTCAGAGGAAATCGCAGAAACATATGGAGGGGCATCTTTGGGAATGTGTTGCTCTTCTATAATGAAAGTTTGGAACAATTGGGCCAGTTTTGATGGACTCAAATTGTTGTACTGGTCTAACAAATCTCCAATTGAGAGTGGGGTTAGGTTTGGACCTGGCCTGGTTGAACTTGTAACATCTCATTGATTAATTCAGCTGTGATGGTAAATAGGACTTTCTGGTCAAGGGACATTATAACTCTCTAGCTGGGAATGTAACAGGCATGACACATATGGACAATTTCAGGAAAACTATGTACTTGGGGAAACTGGTATTTTGGAAAATTGGAGTCCAAAAGGCCAATGCCATCTGAAAGGTTCAGGTATCTGTCTTTACTCAAACAATGAATTTTGAGCAGGACCTCATATGCACTTGTGTCTCTGATTTGAAAATCCTTGTTCGCCAGGGGGAGGTGGTCTAGGTTCAAATGGGGAGTTGTGATAGGTATGACATCCATGGCGATAGGGGCAGCCATAATTCAATTTTTATGGATTTGAATTTGGCTTTCATAGGTTTATTAAGAGGTTTTGACAAAAAACTGGAAGCTTTCAGAAGGGTTTGGATGTGCGTTTTGAATTTGAAGTAATTTCAATTAATTTTACTTAATTAAAATACTTTTAAATACATAACGTTTTCAAATTTGAAAGGGTGACAAGTAATTTGTCTTTAAATACCTAGAATTTGGTGAATTAACTGCAAATTCAGTGTTCTCAGTAACTGCAGGAGTTTGAAGGGCTCTGGTACGGATTGAGAGGTTGATTGGGGTATCTGCAACTTCTTCAGGAGTGAATTTGGAGTTTAATGGGCAAATTCAGCATTTTCAGGTGTTGCACCTGTTCACAAAGGTTTACATAGGAAACAAGTGAAAAAGGTGAAAAAGGGCTTTCTTGGTCTTTTATGGAGAAACAACCACTTTTTGGCGGGTAATTTTACACATGAATAGTAGGCAAATTTTCGGGTTGAGTGGGGAGGCGGTTTCCCAAGCCATCGCACTGCTTTTGTGGAGGGAGTGGTATTTAGGAGGGGTCACCCAATCTACTTTAGCGCTCGACACATAGCAGTTGGCGGCCCAGGGAAAACCACCTTATCGGGCGGGTAACGGTCGGTGATTGGGTGAGGCCGATATGGCTGTGGACCATCGGATGAGGGCGACAATGATCGGACGGGAGTTAGGCGAGGGAGGTGCGCGAGTGATAAGAGCATGGGTTTCGGGGGGGCCCAGGATTTTAACTCTTGGCGGTATGGGATTAATTATAGGATAATCACGAGTTTAAACGATTGGGAGGGGCTTAATGACATGATTTATCGGTTTTGTCGGGATATGGGGTAATTTATAGTTTATATTAAAACTAAGGGTTGGGATATTTATATAGGGGATTTATTTAATATATGGGAAAAGGTATATTGGGGATTTATATAATAAAGTTAAAAATTAATATGAAATGAATGTATGGAGTGAACATACCACTAAGCATAAATGTAACATTTGTGCAACTTATTTATATATAATTACACTTAGGATAAAACACTTTTGTGGGTTTTTTGAGTGGAATAGAATTTAAGATGGGGGTTTTTACTTTTCCTAGGCAGATGCAGTTTTCTTCGGTTGAGGAGGCTAAGCCTCAGCCAAAATATTGGTTTGAAAGAGTTACTCAGAGTCTACTTGATCAACAGCCTATCAGGGTCAGATTTTGTGATAACATTTTGGTGCGTCTGCAGGGAGCCTGAAGATTACTCATTCCCGAAATCAAGAAGCTGAAATTCTGTAGGTAGCAGGAGCTTAGGAAGATGTTCGAGGCTACATCTACCTTGGTGACTCCACACATCACATAACAAATTGGAAGGTGGCTCCACTGCTAGAAGATTAGTAGCTTGATGAAGTTTCAAGATGAGTGCCATTGCAAGAATGAATGCTAGGTATGCCCCTATGAATCGATCTCATATCACTAGTTTTCCAAATCCTATGCCAAAGGTTGAATGGTTAGATGATCTTCCAATATTCAAAGATGAAAATAAAGACAATTCTACTCTTCATTTGGTTAGGTTCCATATGCATTTACACAGTTTTAAGGTTTAGTTCCCTGAAGATTGTCTCATGAAGATGTTTATGACCACTTTAGAAGGAAAAGCATGGTCTTGGTATAAAGGCTTGGAAAATGGTTCATTGTATTTTCTTGCTAATTTCCATGATGTATTCTATGAGAAGTATAAAGAGTGTCATCCCTCCTTATTGCTAGTCAAAGATTGCTATAAACATTCTGTGAGTTTTATTCAATATTTGGAGGATTGTTATGATGATGATGAATTCATGGATGCAGAAATTTTAGAGGCTCTTCATAAAAATACATTTCAACACCAAGAAGAAAGGATAACATCTCATAAAATGCAAAATGAAAATCAGCAGGGGTTTACTTATGAAGACAATGTTACATCCTCTGAGATTAATGTAAAGATGCAGCAAACTTGCCAGTCTTTTGATCATAAAGAGTATGAAAATCATTGCAAACACCAAGAAGAAATATTGGAAGATAGCTTTTATAACCCTCAGGCAGAGGAAAAGGTTGACTTTTTATGCCATACTTTGTAGCATCTTACATCAAAGAATCATCATAATAATGAGGAAAATTACATTGTTTGTGGTAATCACTCAGAAAAGCAGTTGGATAGCATATCAAAGGAATTTTGTGTGGCTGAGAATCAGTTGTATGAAGATATAGAATGTTGTGAGAATCATCAAACTAATCATGTATTTTTTGACCCTATAGCTGATTACATGGAAAATATTCATTGTTCATATTTCCAGTTATATTTTTATCTTGAAGATCAGTTACATCTCATGCTGACTCAGTTATTTTAGTATCATGTTTATTTTTGCTTCAAGCACAGTCAAGAGATTCAAGTGTCAGATCAGATCAATGACTGGATTCATTGGAAGTTTCATGTTCCTTGAGCTACAAATGGAGATTGAAGCTGATAGGGTAGGTAGGAGTATGTGAATAAGCTCAAAGCTAAAACATAGAGCTTAAGCCCGAATTGAAGGCCCAACAACTTGAAGAAGATGCTTGTCAAATCAAATAAACGTATTTCCGTTTTACCAAAATATGGATAGCAATAGAGCTACGAGTTCTTAGTGTGCCATAGGGGTACACTATCCCAAGTGGAGCCACTTTTATCACCAAAATAAGAGTTTACATTGTTCCTAATCATGGTCTTAGATAAGTGTCAGGTCATCATATGTTTTAATGGGTAGGTGATAGGTTAAGAGTCTCAAAAGTTTTATTTTCATATCCAAATAAAGCTTAACAACCCTATTCCATGTCTCATAAGTCTCACATGCTGTTTAGAACCCATATCTTTAACCATTTTGAAAAATGTGTTGAAAAATAACATACACAACAGTTTTGTAGCGTGCTACGAAAGCGCTGAAGGTGAACTTTTAGCTCTTTTCTCTGTTTTTAGAAGTCAACTTCCAAGGGGGTTCCTGAGCAATATAAAACTAATTTTTGAAAAATGAGAGAGGATTTTCTTCCTAACATACTTAACTACCAAAAAATCTCTTAGTTTCGTTAAATTCATTATGATGTGGGAGAAATTAATGACCCAACTTGCACTACAAAATTGCTGAAAGTCATTGAGAGAAAAACTCTGTTTTCTGGTTTTAGTAGTTCACTTCATGATCAGTTTCTGGCCAAATGCAAAAGTATTTTAGAATTCTGAAAGAGGTTTCTCTTCATAAAATCTCCAGCTATAATAACCTCTCTCACTTTCCTCAAAAGTGTTACTAGTTGAGAGAAACAAGGCTTTCTTTGAAGCCATATTTTCAGAAATCAGAATTTTCTAGTTTTACACATGTTGTTCAAAGACAGTTTCTGGACAATTAGGTCACAGATCAGCAGGGTTGGTAACAATGTTGGAGGCATCATAAAGGTCAAAGACATGGATTAGCAGCTGTCAAAGAATGTATTTAAGTCTTAGATAAGGTTGTTGAAACCTATTTTAGGAGTTTCACTCCTATTTGTATTAGGACTCCTAAAAGACAGTTAGCTGTCAACTTGTAATTAAGAGTTTGTTTTATGAATAGGTAGGTGTCAATGTTAGGAATTCGAATTATCCTAAGGAGGGATCATAGAATACAAGGCTGTAAAGACTCTATATGAAGCATGAGGTCGAATTCCTCTCGGAGGTTGGTAATTTCATTAGCAAAAGAAAGTTGTGTTATTGTAAGAAACTGTGGTTTTTCAAACTTAATATAGAGATCAGTTTGACTACTCAAGATTCTCAAGGAGTTTATGTGTTTGATGTTATTATGGCCTTTTTCAATTACTTATTTGTAGTGGTATGAGCTTGTGATACTTAGAATTCATTGGAAAATTCTCTAACTTCCTTCACATGCTTGTAAACTGTGTTATTGTTTTATTTATAAACCTAAACTCTAAGTGCCTTGACTTCCATGTTTCACTGATCATGTTGTTTTGTTGAAGACTATCTTGACTCCATAGCCCAATAGATGTTTGCTAATCATTGTTTCAACCAGTCAATCAATTATACATTTGTCCATTTTGTTCCTATATTTAGCCATCTAATCATTAATAAAAAATCTTAGACCTATTGAGAGAGCCCTCTCAGGTTGAGGAGGCTAAGCCTCAGCCAAAAGAATGGTTTGAAAGAGTTACTTAGAGTCTACTTGATCAGTAGCCTATCAGGGTCAGATTTTGTGATAACAACGGTAATGAAGGGAAATGAATTTTATGAAAGGGATTCTAACACTTGATGTCCATAAGTCATTAAGCCGAGGGTCCGGTCCCACCAAAAGTCAGAGAAATGCTTTGAGCCTTTATGAATTGGAGGATTTAAGTACTAGAACTTACTTGTGGATGATGAAATTAGTAAGTAAAGGGGTGAAAAGAATGAAGGGGAGTTAATTAAATGAACTTGTGAACCATTGTTTTTTCTTTCTTAACTGCTCATGCATATTGAAACATGTAGTCAGGCACGATAAATGTGCTTTTATCCAATCAAATTTATACTTCAGCAACCTTTCATCTACTTACCCATTACTTACTCTACCATTTTTTCGTCATTTTATTTGGGTGCATTTAGACTAGCAAACCCTTATCATTCATTTTTCTTTTGAAAAGTAAACTATCTACTTCTAACCTTATATCATCCAAGGGCTCCGATTAAGCTGATGAGCTTCTTTTATTTTCTCTACCTATCTAATGATCTGCCAAGATTACGCTGTTTGGTCAGAAACTATAAACATAAAAATTGAAAGCATGACATAGCCAAGATTAAACAGTTTGACTACCATGGGTTGTGGAATGTATGACAAGCTACACACAACCATTATTTAAGACAATAAAGTAGTAAAATAGTAGTGGCATTTAAACTTGCACAATTTCATGATATATTTTTGTTTTTGGGGTTCATATATTTTCACTTTTTGATATTTTCTTATTCTTTTTGTCCTTTGATTTTTCTTTTAGGACATACCCTCTTTACGTTTTTTTTCTTTTTTAATATGGAAAACATTTACAAAATGCAAAGGTATGTACAATATTACAAGGCTCAAACTTAGCCAATTCAAAATTATGAATCCTATCACTATAGGACCCTAACAAACATGATGATCAGACACATTCAGCATACATACAACTTGAAGCATCCATGCACATGGGATGAATGCCTCCCCTATGTAAAACACATCTACAACGGAGCTCTCCATAGTGCATTCAACACATCTGACAATAGGTCCATGACATATTGGACAAAGCCAATGCTAAGTACAAGCAATGCCATGATTAGCATCAGGTGTCGCACAAGTTCTAGGTGGGTGAAAATTTTTTGTTACATTTGCAGAAGGAACACCTCACTGGGCCCCATCGCAAGCTTCACCTGCTTCGATATGGGCCTTACACCATCACTAAGGCTATAGGGGACAATGATTTTGAGCTTAGCATTCCAACATTCCTTGTGCTGCACCTAGTGTTCAATGTGGACCACCTTTAACCATACTTTCCCCATTATTGGACACATCAAACATTGCAGAATAACTCACACCAACAGAGTTAAACCTGAAATACATGGAACAAGCCACAACTGATCGAATCATGGACATGCAGATCAAGAACACTCACCAATAGAAGATCCAACTGTATTGGGTTGTCAATATGATCAACTCCTACACCAAGGCAAGTGGCTCATGAGGGACGAAGTTCAACAAAAGTTTCCCCATCTCATTAAGGCACTCAACACAATGGGGACCACTTCTTCCTAAGGGGGGAGGATTGATCTAAGTGGATATTGGTGGCCACCCACCTATTCCACTTGGATCCCCGCTGTTGTTTTTTCAGTTTCCTTAATTGTAGCACAACTTACTATTTTTGGCATTTTTTCGGGTCCTAAACTTTTGGAGCCATTTTGAGGGAATAAAATACGTTTTTAGGTAAAATTGAGAGAATAGAAAAGTCCAAAGTTGGTGTTCCATTTTTTTTAGCTTCCTCTTGAAGATATTCGAAACGAGGTATTATGATAGCGAAACAAAGATCGTATGCCAAAGTTACGATCCCAGGAGGTTGATGTACCAATTTACCCAAACAGGGCCCACAATTTTTGTGCTTCATCTCCTAGGATTAGATTTTTGGACGTTTATGGATTTCCATTGTTTCTCAATAATAAATAGGCCGTTGAGCCTAATTGTAACACAATTCAGAGGCATGTAGCCACCACATCTCTTCTTAGAGATAAGTTACCATCTCTCGAGTTAGTTTATTTCCATTTTTGTATGTAAGCATATTTCAGTTCTTTGATATTAATGAAATAAAGTTTTATTTCTACTGCATCTCTGTATTTATGTGTATATCTATGTTTTTTGTGTTCCTGCATAAGTCCGGATCAATAATTATTAAAATAAGAATGTTATCATCTAATAAAGTACTATTTATTATTAGAATTTACCCTTGGTGGGATTACATGAATAATGAACACCATAATATATATATAATTTTGAAAGTTTATATTATTGAGGAGTTTGCAATGAATGATCAAATCAATATTTTCCCTCTTTGAAATAACTCATTGGGAAATTTATTAGGAGTTCCCCTATTCTAAGAATGGTGTGTGTTGTAAAGTACTCGACATATACATAGTGTGCCTTAGTTCATGAGAATGGAATCATGGACTGTCATAGAGAATTGGATTATTTATAATATCTTGACAACATTGGTGCAAATTGATTGAGCTAGCTCTTGGGGTTAGCACGAGATCAAAAAAATCTTGCATAAAAATGATTAAGTCAATCTTGATTACTCAAAATGGCCCAAAGAATATGATATTGCAACCAAATGACCTTAATCACTTATCTATATGTTGATAATTACTTAATAAACAATCTTGTTGACCTATCAGATTATGTTAATAATTAAACAAGCCGGGAATTTTTTAGTAAACAAACTTTCTAACCTACAATGCTATGGAATAGTAAAGAAACTTGTTGACTTATTTCATTTAATACAAGTATTATAAAAAACCTATATAGGTAAATTAGCATCATTAAAATAAATAACATTGACATTTGAAAAGTTAATTTAATAAAGAAACATTAAGCATAATGGAAACATTATTTATCCTAATTAAGCACATTCTAGTATATTTAAAAAGATTGTTTGGTAATATATTGGAATATTCACCAATACTAAGAGAGGGTGAGGGGGGGGGAGAGGGGGTGAATTAGTATTGGGCATTCTTTAACAATTTTAGTTATATCATGTCAACATTAAATAGTTAACAACATCATTCAACAATGCACAACATCAAATATAGTACATGAAATGTTTTGGTGGAAATCGTTCAAGGAGAAAAACTATTGAACACATTTAATATAAGTTTTAAAGATTACATCAAAATGAAGCTCCAACTTCCAACATTATCTAGCAACAACTGGAAGGAGGCTCCAACCCCCACATTTATCAGATCCAACTAAAAGGATGTGCCAACACCCTACTTTACCAGCTCCAACCTCTTAGTTTATCAGCTCCAACTGAAAAGATGCACCAACATTGTGGTTTACTAGCTCCAACTAGAAGAAGACTCTAACCCCTTGGTTTTATCAACTCCAACTGAAAGGATGCTCAACCCCTTGGTTTTATTAATTCCAACTAAAAGGATGCTCCAATATCCTCAAGCTCCAACTTTCCCTAACACCACCCTATAAACATTATATCATGTAAACATTAAACAATTAACAACATCATTCAACAATGCACAACGTTAAAGACAATACACAAAATATTTTTAGATCGAAACCCTTTTGGGAGAAAAACCACCGAATGATTTTAATATAAGTATTAAAGATCATTGAAAGGAAGCTCCGACTTCCAATATTATCCAGTAATAACTAAAAGGAAACACCAACCCACAGATTTATCAGCTTCAACTAAAAGGATGTGCCAACACCCTTGTTTACCAGCCCCAACGAGAAGGAGGCTCTAACCCCATGGTTTTATCAGCTCCAACTAAAAGGATGCACCAACACCTTGGTTTACAAGCTCCAACCCTTTAGTTTTATTGACACCAACTGAAAGGATGCTCCAACACCTTACAAGCTCCAACTTTGCCTAGCACCACCCTAGCGCTGAGATGTGTTTTCAAGCTCCAACCTGAAGGAGACTCCAATCTCTTCCTTGCACCACCCTACCACCTTGAAGTTTTTTTAGGCTCCAACTTGAGGGAGACTTCACTCTTTTCCTTGCACCACCCTGCCACCTTGAAGTTTTTTTTAGGCTCCAACTTGAGGTACACTTCACTCTTTTCCTTGCACCACCCTGCCACCCTAAAGGTAAAAGAAAAAATTATTGCACTAGTCAGATTGATCAGCCTTTGCATAATGATCACTACTTTACACAACCACTTCTCTGATCCGATGTCACTGAACTACCTCAACTTTTGTTTCTCGCAAAACATTTTCAAAATACTGCCAATGTTCAAAATTTGTAACCATTGTCACTCATACCAAAAAAAATTACTGTAATCACTTCAACAAGCTCTATCTCCAAGTTCTGATCACAATGCTTCTTCTGGTTTTCAATTTGGATCAATATTGGTTTTGGAAACTCAACATAACCAAACTAAATCATATTGTACCTTAAATTCTCTACAAAAGAGATCTTTCTTGGAACTAGCCACCATTAATTTCTAATTATGTGCATAATGGCCTTAATGAGCCCAAAATAAATTAAAAAATTGACCTTACCGCCCTAGAGGGCCTCAAACATGTAACCAAATATGCATAATGTACATTACTCTCTAGCTGCATTTCCCATCATCTATTGTAATGTTTTGTATTTCCAATCATTTTAGGATAATACCACTGCATCCAAGTTGTAATATCTCTGATGATATGACTTGATATTTTTTTAGTTAAAGTTTATGTTGAATGATCAATTTGGACAAATTTAGAATTATAGAAATTTATGCTATTTGTCAAGTGAAAATAATTTAAGAAAGAGTTACACATTTTTTGTTATGATCTTTTAAAAAAAGAATATAATGATGAGTGTTTAATAATGATGGTAATAATTGTTTGTGAGATAATGACAAGGTATATTTGAAGAGTTAAAAATTATTTCAGTTAGGAAATATACAGTTAAGTTAGTTATATCCCAAGAAGGGAAATGAAAAAAGAGGATGTCCTCATTTTTTAGGCTCATATTTCTCATCTCTTGCAAGAGAGGGAGAAAAAGGGAGCACCAGAATATTGGCTGGAGAAAAATTCCAAGAAATTGAAAAGATGATCGCACAATACTGAGGACCAGAAAATCTAAGAATAACTAGAGATAAATGATGTCATTTTGGTATTCTCATGGGGGTTACTGTGGGAGAAAAATACAATAATCTGCCCAACACCAGTGGGAGATAAAGGTTGGTGTACCCTGTGTGGAGAAAGCCTTTGCTTAAGGGTGGATAAGGAAACTTGCAGACTGCAAGTAATTGTAACAACCTAGGTTAAAAGTTCATGTAATAAATTTGATAAAGGAAAAATAAGACCAAGTTCATGGGACACGTATTCCAAGTTGAATCTTGGGCAAAACATCTTAGTGGGTGTTCATTTGGTTTATTATGGATAAAGGAAATTTGTAAAGGCAATGAAAAAGGATTTGGAAAGGAAAGAGGCATTAATTGACATTTTATTTATGAAACTGGAGGCTCCCTCTCTATTCCTCTTGGGATTCTTTTTCTCATTCTGAGGGGTCTGTAACTACAAAACAATATTGTGAATTACCTCTCAACATGCATCCCTAGAAGAAACCTCAGAATCAGTCTTAGACAATTGTGGAGCATCCACAATTGGAGAAGAAAAGAGGAGACTAAGTGGAGGCATCCACTCAAGTAGAGACCTCCAGTAGCGGGAAAGTTCGAGCCAGGTGGGAAGAGAGAGCACATGCAGCCATACCTCCAGGTGTGAGGTGTGGTGATGTGAAGTGATATTCCCAAGAATACTGAAATTGGGTAGGGTCCATTGAGAGGTTTTATCTCATGGATTATACCTTGCTACGGGAGCCCAAAGTACATAGTAGTATGATGGATCAATGGAGGTTGAAGAGGTCGAGGCTAGCAATAATAAAACACTGGAGAGCACAGAGCAGAGTTGAAAATAGTGTAGAAAGGCATATTCAACAAAAGCGCAAAATTTTTAGTCGACAGAGGCAGTAACAATCAGAGACTTTGGTGACAGATGCATTATACTAATTCATGTTGGATGTTTTTTTTTAGTTTCAGGAGTCACAGTAGCAACAACACTAGAGAAAAGTTTTGCATGCATAACATTCCAAAGGTTCAAGATCGGGATAGAGTTGAGTTCCTTTCTTGTTGAGAGGGAGTGTTGAAAATAAAAACAAAAAAATGTTAAAAATAGCATCTAGAAATTCCAATTTAATTTGTCCTTAAATTAAATTGTGAATTAATTTGTAATTCTATTCTCATAGCAACTTGTAATAGTTAACTAAGTTAAGTTGACATAGTTAGCTTAGGAAATTTGAGTTGGAAGTCTATCTAGAGTCATGTAGAGTGATCCCTAAATATTAGGGGCCCAGGTTCAGTTATTTTGAGTTGTAAGTAGATAACTCAGTCTAATCGAGTTAGAGTCAGTTAAACTAGTTCTAACTGTTGGAAGAACTAGTAAAGGTCTAGTAGTGGTTTAGTGCACGAGTGAATTAACCAGTACCACACCAGTTAACTAAAGATTCACTCAGAAATAATTCATACATGTTAGTTCAGAGGAAAACCTAGTTGAGAATAGAGTTCAGGGAGAGTGTACTCTTAGTTGTATATTTTTTTGAATTTTACAGATGGTGCATGCAATCATAGAAGGACCTAAGTTTGTATTGCGCAGTTATGGAAGAAGGATTTCCTCATTAAATAGAGGCTAAATCCTCTAGAAATTTCACAAGGAAATAAGGGCTTGGAGAGCAACATAATAGGCTAAGGTTTGGCTTGAGCTAGCTTGTGAGGAGAGAGTTGATTATACTTGTGCAGGAATTGTTCTAGTGAGAACCAGATTTGTATTTTCACTCAAATTTATTATTAATGCAATATAGATAGTAGGGGTTTTGAGCTGTGGCTTTCCCTAGATAAATATTGTGTTATGTGCCATTGGTTATCTTCCTCTTGCTGTTTATTATGTTATGTTCCATTGGTTATCTTCCTCTTGTCTTGTGTTTTAGGAAATTACATGAGTTGTGAATCTACAAGAAAATCTACAGTTGGAGAATTGTAGCATTGAGGATAGAAAGGAAAAGGGAGGACAAGAAAGAGAAGGGAAGCAAAGATCAAGCAAGGAATATTTGGACCAAGTGGCTACAACGGGATTACTTGTAGGTATCGAGTTGCATGTATGATTTCCTTTCTAGTTTTGGCATGCATGGTACATGCATGTGTGTATTTGGTTCTCTTGTTGTCATTGTTATGGGTCTTGCCAAGTGTCATAGTGGTTTTCATACTTGCCTTGCTATTTTTGGATAGCCATTGTGTGATGGGGTTTATCTTACTTGGTTGAGCTCGATTGCCTGATGGTTTCGAAACTAAGTGGGGTGGTCTCAGAAAAATCACAAGACCTAGGAATCCTTAACCGGTAATGGTGGGATAAATGGTAAAGTCTGGTTTTGATACCCTCATTGGGCTTAGAAATCCTTGATTGGTAAATGGCGGGATACATGGTAAAACCTAGAGGGTGGAAACAGATAAATTCTTCACGGTTTAGGTGGAGAGATCTAGAGGCATCTATGGTCATATATTCCTAGTGATCCATTGACCAATATATGGTGCGATTACGATAAAGCCTGTAATGTATGCTTATTGTTTGGGCCTAGGAATCTCTTAACCAGTAATGGTGGGATACATGGCAAAGCTTGGTTGTATAGATGAGGGTTTCAGGCCTAGGAATACTTAACTAATATTAGAGGGATATTCGGTAAAGCTCGAGGAAGCCCTGGCGGGTTTTGTTCTGAGTCCCACTTTCATACTTGGAATATGGTGTGAGGGTGATTGGCTGAAAGAAATATTTGGTTCAACCCAATCTATGGTCGGGTGGTACATGCAAGTCCCTGACTTGGTTGGATTTTCATATGTTAATAAGATTCCTTTTACTTTGTGTATGATGTGTAAAGGTACTTGTTATTATGCGGCTTTAATGGGATTTCTATCATTGTTAATATTCTACTTATATGTTGATTATAAGCATGGTTTCATGACATATTCTAGTTATGGATCTTAACATGTTTTGATTGGTAAATGAATGGATATTTAATACATGACCTAATAGATGTTATTGCAACTATTATGAGAAGGTGTTAAACCTTCTTGCTGGTTTTTAGGTAAGAATCATACCCTTATGTTCAGATATGCATTTATAGCCTGTAGATTACATGTTGACAATGTGTTTAACGAAATGCCTGTCATGGCTAGTAGGGGTTAGGTCAAGTCCTTGTTCAAGTGTTTGCATTAGTAGCCTTATTTCATTTTTATTTATCAATTCTAGAAGTTTCATGAAGTTCTTGGCAGAGGCTTGAGTCCTAGCCTTGAAAAAGTGGCTCAGAATTTGGGGTCGCTGGCACAAAATTGCCTGGAAAACGTTGCAGTCACATGGATTCCTTGATGTGGGAGTGACTAGAGGGTCTCAGTCACATGGAAGACTTGTCATGGGAGTGAATGGGGTTGTAGTTAAGTGAAACACCAAGTTGTCTTATTTGCTTGAAACTTGGAGGGGTTGGCTAGCTCCTGAAGGTTCTGTAGCCTCTGAGGAAGGTCAGATTGGTTGTGTCTTGTCGATTCCACTTCCTTAATTGTACATGGGAAGTTGAATCATATCATAGTAACTCTTTGTCACATGTTTACTCTGATGGACCAGTTACATTTGGAAAATGTGGGGGGGGGGGGTGTTATTGTTGGGTGTGGAGCCTGATTATCTTCTATATCCAAAGGTATCATTGCATTGGACCCTAGTTCGTAATGGGGTGACAAAGCCGCCTGTAAAATGTACACTGCAGGGGGGGTTCGGGGGGGTGGGCGCGGCGGCTGCCCCCGAAGCTAAAAACAGATGTAAAATTGCCTTGTAAAATGTTGTAATTTAGTAGTCAATCCGGACCGTTCATTAGGTGGAGATTTGACAGTAGAAGTTATGTTTAATTTAGGGTTTTTTGCCCTAGAAGGAAACCCCTCGCTATATATGAGGGAATTGTATTACGTCTATGTATATCTATATTCTGAGTGAGAAAGAGAGAGGAGATTGTGTGAGAGCGAAGAGGGAATTACAACGGATCTGCTGTAGGTTGTATCTCTTCAGTTTGCTAGATAATATGAAAGGAAGGACTGGATGTTTCTTTGTGGACGTAGCCCAAATTGGGTGAACCACGTATATCTGTGTCTCTCTTGTTTTATGTGTTTTCTGTGTTTGTATTTCTGCAATATATTTTATGTGTTTCGTTGCTCTATAATATATAATTTTCTAACAATTACATTAATACTATTATCTGGTTGAAATAATTAATAGATCGGGGGTAGTTGGAGAAGGATTTAGCTTATGGTTGGGAGGTTCAAATAGACCCTTGAA
Source organism: Pinus tabuliformis (assembly GCA_031772625.1). NCBI lineage: Eukaryota > Viridiplantae > Streptophyta > Pinopsida > Pinales > Pinaceae > Pinus > Pinus tabuliformis. Next base: position 233,358,542 of record CM062815.1, read on the forward strand.
ATATTATCCAAATCTTTTAGGTAAGTCCCTAAATATATTTTCTAAGTAGGTAAAAAAAATTAGGAGGGTGTATATAATAACCTTTGCGTAACAAAAAAAAAGGAATGGAATAGGTCAAGTGTGAAAAGCAATAGAAATAAATTTTGTAAAATATGATTTGTGTACAGATAATTTTGTTAAGTAATTGTGTATGTTGTAAATAAACTAATTCCTCATTATTGTAGCTATTAACGGTACCAGTTTCATCTTTTCTTTAGAAAGTAGTTTTCCAAAAAAATAAATTAACACTAAATATTGTGAGGGTTTCCACTTGGTATGGTTAACACGAAAGATTTCGGGTCAAGAAACCCAACTACTAGGCACAATTCCATAGTTAGGTTAGTAATATATATATATATATATATAGATATATATATATATATATATATAGATATATATATATATATATATATATATAAAGAAACTTGAGGAACCTATCATGCAAATAACTCTCAACAAGGAGGGTTTATCCTTCTATAAAATATTTTGTGACCCAATAAGAATAATAAATCATTAGCATATGTAAAAAATCTATTAAATAAATACATGTAAAATTTCTGCGGAATGTACACCATAAACCCATTATATAATACAAGAAAATTCATATAGCTATAACCATCTAAGGTAGTAATAAAGTCAGAAGTACAAAGAAATAAAAAAAGATTAAATGTATTTTCATGCTGAAAGAAAGGGAGAAACGACTCTTGGTCCAAGAAGCTATAACAAATTTACATCACAAATTATGTGGGCAGAGTATAATAACAAAATGAAAATTTTCATATGACTTTTGCTTAGAAATTTACATATTACCAAACATAGGAATTCAGAAGAGAAACAACCCTAGCCAACTTTTAAACTATGCAGAAAATAAACCAAAGGGGTTAACCCTGGAAAAATTAGCTTAACAAAAGAAATAAGACAAAACCCTGAACCAACTATGGTTCGAGGTATCAATATTTGATGAGAGACCTAGAAAGGGAATCAATAAAAAACCTGGCACTTGGAGACTTAGATTAAAAATTTTATGGGCAGAATAGAGAATATCGCTCAAAACTCTTGCGTACCAGAAATCCAAGGAAATACCGTGCAAAGGACAAGAAACATAAACGAAAGGGAATTATTAATCCGATGTTATGGTTTTTGGGGAGGAACAAACTTTTAAGAGAAAACAAGACAGATCTTAGGGTAATAATTCAAATAATAATCCTAAATGGTTAAGGGATCAACTATGGAAGGTGATGTGACAAACCTGTGTTAGAGTAGGTTGTCTCTCCAATCCTGTGCACCCATTATTGTCCCTGTAGAAAGAGAAACAAAGTACAAGGTTACCAAATGAGTGATATACATTAATTCAAAACATTAAAAGAGAGAAGAAAAACAAAATAAAACTTACCAAGTGAAGCTAGAAGGAGTTGAGCCTTTGTTAAGGGAAGAATTCTGGATATTGACCATTCTGTAAGAAAAGATTAAAAATTGTTCCTCTATCAGACCTTTAATACCACCTTTTCCTAGTAAGGTAATGGACCCATAAATGAGAAATAAATGAAATAATAAAAAAAATATATATAAGAATCAGAGGGTCTGTGACAGTACCTAAAGGGTATTGTGGATCATAATGGAAATCAAAAGTCCTTGACATGTGGTGGGAGGGTTTAATTTTGTTGAGGACTACCTCAAGGAGGAAAGAAGGATCACCAATGCACTAGGGATGGAGCTCCTCCCTTCATGCGAGCAATGAAGAATGAGTCTTTCAAAGCCTATTCCCTAAAAACGATTTCCTAACTGTTATGAAGAATTTGGTATCTACGGATAAATACTAATTCCCTAGATAAGTAGCCATATCTAGAACAAAAGTTTAAAGCACTTTAACCTTTTTCTATAAACAATAGATAAGGCAATGAGAATGAGAGGACCTACTTGTACTTTCTCTTTCCTCTTTCCTCCTTTGTATCGGTCCTGTCGCTCCTTCCCATACTTAACACACTTGAGAAGTACCTGTAAACATCGACATAAGACAAATAACCAATCAAAGAAAAAGATCTATTGATTACAAGTAAATGGAATCAGATACATTCACCCATATAAGCATCACATATCAAGATAAGAATATGGAAAAAGGTGGAAATACTTTATTGAATAGCAATAAGAATTACAACCATGAAGCCTGATTCGATGTCACTCCTCCAGCTTTGGTTCCATCCACATCACACCATAAGCATGACAATCCGGAAGCATAACGATGCTTACAATAGTCTCAATTCTCAAACTAGCATTATATGCTTACAATTCATCAAATTCCAGCCCTTGATCACTTAGATGAGTGCTCAATTTATAGGAAGATGGAGGAGGTTTTGTCATCAATGAGGGTATTGAATGGCCTTCCATACTTAGAATTATTTCCATGGAGTAAGGGATGAGAGGATAGGAGGTATATTAACTCATTCCTCATCCATTTTTGAGCTCATAGGAGATGATAAGTGTGGGAATCTCCTAGAATGCTCCAGAAGATAAGAATATTCACCAAACCCTATGTGAATTTCGCTTAGACTTGCCCATTGCAGGTTAAAGAGGGCTTAAGTGCTCTGTAGAGAACCTTGGCATGGACTTAACTGCTCTGAATCGTACCCTTGCATGGGCCTACCTGCGCTGGTCTCTCTAGAGGTCATTTTAGGATGTCTTCAGGCCATGAAACTGTCTGGGAAGGAGGCATTCAAAAGGTTGAATTTTTTAGGGTATGTAGAAACTGAAATTAGGGTTTGATGAGTCCTAAAACACTGATCTGGATGATGGGAGTGATGTGCCCAAATGGATCTGTAATAGCTGCCCCCTAAAGCACGAAGTCGAAAATGTTAATGTCGAGTGATATGCTTTACAATGTGACGAGGAGGTTCTGAAGTGGTTGGTGACCTGCATCGATTACAATACATAAAATCATGATATTTTGATTCTTTATCATGAATTGATGAGGGAAGGCATACCCATGCTCAGCATATAAACTTTCATTACAAGTACATAGATAGTCGTCTACAGATTTAAACCCATGATCGGAATGACCATCAATGTAAAGCCATTGTACGGATGATTTGGTACATTTCATGAAATCCCAGCCTGGATGGATGAAACTAGATCTGGGATCTTCTATCTCATTCAATAATTCGCTCAAGTATGAGTCTAACCGTGTGAATATGTGATCTGAATTCAAACATGGGAAGACGTTGTCTGATTACCAGTGAATGATGTAAGCTATTAACAGACGCGAGAGAAATCATCGATTATGATAATGATCCTCAAGGTATTGCAATACATTTTGCATGGTGTGAATGGATTTTTTGATGTCGAACACCATACAAAAGTCTTTCGGTCGAAGGCCAGTGATGTCAACCTATCACCGGAAGCGAGAAACTTGCCATTGATGCATGCAAGCCTCAAGGTACTGAAATGGTGTTTCTAGGTCAACTTCTTGGATAATGAGTTGATGTCGACAAGAAGTGACTCATCACAAGAGGGTCTTGATGTATCCCACATCAATGACACGAAATGAGTGTAATGATTTTGGAGACAGAATTTGACTGACGACACAAGGTTCAGGAATGTAGGTCATGGAAATGAAGGTTTATGAGTATTGCAAAGGATGAATTTTAACTGAATGACTTCTCTTGAACATGTTCGCGACATTGAAATGAATTGGTAGCATTGACCCAAAAAAAAGTGATGGATAGTGTGATAGACCAACGGTATGATAACCATCAAGCTGATAACCCAACCCAAATAGTCATGGTGATGAAGTGAAAGTGTCAAGTTCAAGAATGACTTGCTACCGAATGTAGTTTGCCCCTTTTCCCATTTTCCCCAGTCATTTCTAACCAATACCTCTTTATTTTTATCAAGCTTAAGGAGGATAACATCTGCTTGTTGTATAATTTCACCCTTCAGGTGAATCCATCACTATGTGATGTTTTAACGAGTCTAGCGAAGGTAAAACTCGGTCTTGTCATGATCGACAAGTTTGTCGCTATTTGATGTTTTAACGAGTTTAATGACAAAGATAAATCAGTCCTTTTCATGTTTAGAGAGTTTGAAAAGGGAAGAAAATAAAAATCCACAAGTTATTTTTCGTAGATTTGTGTCTCAAGCCCAAAAAAAGGAGAGAGAACCTATTGACCTTGTTCAGTCAACGTATTCCTTTTTTGTAAATAATCTATCTCATCCTGAAAAAGGGTCAAACTTATACTGAGTAGATGTCGTTTCCAATCTGTTAACGAGTTGAAAAGGACAAGCGCTTGACAATCTTTTCATATTTAGAGAGTCTTAAAAGAGCTTAAAGAGGACTCCAAGGGGGTTCCTTTTTCAATGTTTAACGGAGCTCGAAAAAGAGATAAAAGTATGCTCTGTGGTCAAAGATACAATTTATAATCGAGCACGTCAAATTCTATAAATCAGCTGTAAAACCTTCTCAAAGCATCACCAAATCAATTAAACATACCTGTTTCATGAGTAAAAATAGGCAAATACTAAATTTTATTCGATTAATGAACATGAAATAAACATAAAACGAGTATTTACCATGTCATTTTTACCATTTGATATTTACCATTCAGTTTTGTGCTCTGGGCTAGTTTTTTACCTCGAACTTCAACAATTGATTGCGAGAGATTCTATGGACCATTTCTCATGTTGTCTGGAATAGGTAGGAGATCTACCCCTCCTGTTTCTTTTCATGTCATTCTTTTACTATTTCATGCAAGTTTTATGGTTTTTTGGGGCCTCTGGGGTTAGATATTTTTGCCCTGGGATCAGTGCAGGCTTGTATGTCGAAAATTGCACTGAAGAGCACCCAGATAGAAGGTTGCCCACTCTACAGTGCACTGTCTCCTTACCTGGGCTGCGCTGGGCGAGTTTCCCAAACTTGTTTCACCTATTTTCTCCAAAATATGTCCTGTTTTTTGCATGGAAAGGATCCTAATTAAGATTATGGTTTGATTTCAGGCTTTCATTAGATCAGAATGTCTATTACCTAGCGATAAAGAGAGAATGAAGACCAAGACATTATTTCCCTAAATAATTTGGGTATAGTTGAGTTCCTAAAAAACCGTGGGTTTCTCAAATACTTCAGGTTGTCCGGAATGAGGCAACAAATAGAACTATTGTAGTTCCTAGTTCATGCATGGGATCTGACAAATCAAGCTTTTCACATAGGGGACAAAGTGGTCCCTATTATGATCGATGATGTTTACTTTCTTACCGGGCTGTCGAGGCGAGGTGCCCCCATCTCACTTTCAGGATTTGCCTGTGGAGGTGAATCAGTGAGGGATTACATTTGACAATTTTTTCGGCCAGGTACACAACCTAGCAAGGATGGGAAAATAAACATCAAGGATGTAAGTGATTTTCCTTTAAGAACTATCCTTTTCACTATCACAAAGTTGGCTCGCAGTGTGACACTTCATTTGGCAAACAGATCATATATGTAGTATGCATTAGAGTGTCTTGAGCCAACAATATTCAACTGGTGTGAGGCCGTGCTTTCTTCACTAAAAGAACAACTGAAAAGGGTAAAAAGTGGTAAGACGAAGAAGTTTAGCTATGGTTTGGTCTTAATCGCTTTTGCCTTAGAATGAATTCCATTGATGCAACCATAGCATGTAACACTGGGTGTAGCTGGTCCTAGAGATCCATGAATGCAGAGGTGGGTTGAATTGATGGCTAGACATGCGGGTCAGTCAAAAATCATTTTTTCCACTGCATTCTTCAGTTGGCTTGATTGAAAACACATTTTCGTCGAGGAGCATCCATACTCAAAGATGGATTTTCGTGGAGATCCAGATTTTATTTTACCAGTGGGCGCTCAATGGGGTGCTATAGGTAAATTGTTTGACCAAGTGTTTTTGATTTTTTAAGTTTCTACAAGTTTTTGTGTTTTGATGTTCCAAGACTAAACTAAAATCGTTCTCATGCATGCAGATGTGGGTACTGTTCGACCTATGAGGCACCAACAGGAGGCAGGTGGGCCAGCGAGGAGAAACATTGGGAGAGCAGTTCTCCAGGATTTGGATTTGACCGAGACCTTGGCAGAGTTGCAGGATCATGTGGAGGGATTAACCCTTGGTATTCTAGATGTCTGGATTGAGGAGTTACCTATGAGGCTGCAATGCCATACTATTGGTGTTCCAGGCCATTGGATGTGGCTCTTGCGCATGATAGCTCAGGCTATGACGTGCTATCAGGAGCATCACTAGGTCTACTTAGCATGTTTTTGCATGCATTTTGAGTTTTTAGGTCAGATGACCAAACATATCTTGGACACAAATTTTGTAAAAACCTTTAAAACACCTATCTATTTTTACTTTCAGAGTTTTTATATGTATGGCTATATGCAATCCTATTCAACTAATAATGTGAATTGAAAATTTACTTTTACATGTGTTGCAAATGTCCGTTTAACACTTAGTCTGTTAATGAGTTGTTTAATTTGTTAAATTTTTTGGAAATATGTTGATATTGAATGTATTCAAAATGTATTCCCAAAAGACAAACTCTAAGGAACATACGAAGAATTGTTGGATTTTGGACAGTGTAAATGTTTGTTAGTTGTAGTACAATGAGTTGTGAATCTAGCCTAATGATGATTCAGTGGATGCCAAGTGAAATGGCATCAGAGAGAAGTTTGATCAACGCACTATACTTAGTGATATTATTCGTCGATCGACCGATACAAATCCCTTGAAAACTCACTAACTCGCCACTTGGAGCGAAAATGTTCCATGTTGTAGAAGATAGGTTCTGCATACTACGACTAGCACCATCGGCATAACGAACAAAAGGTTCCAAAGATTCCGACAACTGCAACAAATGCAAAGCAGATTACTTAACCACATAAAAAATCTGAAAGACACACTGACACACACACATGCAATTAAAGCGTATATACAATGATTTTTACTACACTCAATTAAGCATAGTAACGTTTGAGATACAACCCATTTCGGGGTTGTGACAATGGAATTCCATCGTAATCCACCAGCTTGTAGGCACCTTTTTCCAAAACACGCTTGAAAATATAAGGACCCATCCAAAGCGGTTCAAATTTTCCTGCTCCTAGTTTATCAGCCACCTAATCATAAAGCAAGACCGGGTCTCCTTCTGAGAAAATGCGAGGCTTGACATTTCTGTCATAATGCACCTTGATTCATTTCTTGTGTGCTTCATTAGCCAATGCGGCTTCATGACGTGTTTCATCCAGATGGATAAGTTCTAAGAAACGTGATTCTTCTTTAGAAGTGTCAGGTATCAGGTCAATCACGAGTTTGAGAGATGAAATTTCACATTGTATCATCAATATTGCCTCCAGACCATACACCAATTGAAAGGGTTTGAATCCAGTTGCATTTTTCACTGAGGTTTGATATGCCCACAAGGTAGAGTACATGATTAAATTCCAGTTTCATTTATGAACCCCTATCATTCTTTGAAGCATTCGCTTCAGGACTTTGTTGATGGCCTCAACTTGTCCATTCGCTTGCGGATAATAAGGGGTAGAACTATCATGTGAAATTCCTAACTTAGCAGTCAACTCAACCATCATGTGATTGCGAAAATGTGATCCATGATCTGTAACTATAGATTGTGGTACACCAAACCGGGAAACCACGTGGTTGAAAAAGAAAAGAGCAGTCATTTCACCACTATTGTTTAATGTTGGCATCGCCTCGGCCCATTTGGTAAAATAGTTAATGACGACTATAATGTACCCATGCCCCTCGACCGAGGTGGGGTTACATGTCATGAAGTCAATGCCCCATTTGGCAAATGGTCCAACAGCAATGACATGATGTAATGGTGCAAGTGGTAATCTAGCTTTAGGGTCATAGATCTGGCACACATGACAGCTTCTGACGACAATTATGTAATCTTTGAGTATGTTAGGCCAGAAGTAACCAGCATAGAGAATTCTCTGCGTGGTATCATAACCAGATAAGTGTCCACCATAAGCACCTGAATGGCAATCATTCAAAACTTTCTCGGCTTCCACATTAGTGAGGCACCTTCATAGAATTGTATCTATACCACGTCGGTAAAGCGTGTCGCCAACGATAAGATAATATTTGGCTTGGTATTGGATACGTCGTTGTTGCGAGCGAAAGGTACCTGGCCAGAAAGTTTGGGTCTGGAGATAAATCAGTATATCTCCATACCACGCGTCAGATGATGAAATCAAAAACAAATACTCATCCAGGATTAATGGTTCTAATGTTGAATTGATAGAAGTCGAGGGAAGGTCACAAAGCAGCCCTGCATGGGAGACAATGCACTTCAGAGCACTTTCCCTAAGCCAAGGGTGCTCTGTAGCGCACTGTGTCCCTCACAAGCCTGCGCTGGTGACAATAAGTCATTTCAAGAGGCAACTAAACACAAATTTTGACCAAAATTAACTTCAACAACGCTGAAATACAATCAATGAAAGTCAGTAAGGTCTACTAGAGTGTCCTAGGATGTGGATAAGCTACTTGGAACGATGATCGTTCCCCAGCGGAGTCACCAATTTGTTATGAAGAATTTGGTATCTACCAATAAATAATAATTCCCTAGATAAGTAGCCATATCTAGAATAATATTTGAAAGAACTTTAACCTTTTTCTATAAACAATAGATAAGACAAAGAGAATGAGAGGACCTACTTGTACTTTCACTTTCCTCTTGCCTCCGTTGTATCGGTCCTCTCACTCCTTCTCGTACTTAACATGCTTGAGAAGTACCTGTAAACATCAATAGAAGACAAAGAACCAATCAAAGCTAAAGATCTTTTGATTACAAGTAAATGGAATCAGATACATTCACCCATATAAGCATCAAATATCAAGATAAACATATGGAAAAAGGTGTAAATACTTTATTGAATAGCAAGAAAAATTACAACCATGAAGCCTAATTCGATGTCACTCCTCCAGCTTTGGTTCCATCCAAATCACATCATAAGCATGAAAATATGGCAGCATAAAAACGCTTACAATAGTCTCAATTCTCAAACTAACATTATCTCCTTATGATTCATCAAAGTCCAACCCTTGATCAGTTAGATGAGTGCTCAATTTATAGGAAGATGGAGGAGGTTTCTTCATCAATGAGGGTATTGAATGGCCTTCCATACTTAGAATTAGTTCCATGGAGGAAGGGATGAGAGGATAGGAGGTATCTTAACTCATTCCTCATCCATTTTCGAGCTCATAGGAGATGATGAGTGTGGGAATCTTCTAGAAGGCACCAGAAGATAAGAATATTCCCCAAACCCTATGTGAATTTCACTAAAACTCACCCAATGCAGGTTAAAGAGGGCCTAAGTGCTCTGTAGAGCACCTTGGCATGGACTTAACTTCTTTGCAACACACCCTTGCATGGGCCTACCTATGCTGGTCCCTCTAGAGGTCATTTTAGGATGTCTTCAGGCCATGAAAATGTCTGGGAAGGAGGCAATCAAAAGGTTGATTTGTTTAGGGTATGTAGAAATTGAAATTAGGGTTTTATGAGCCCTAAAACACTAATTTGGATGATGGGAGTGATGTGCCCAAATGGATCTATAACACTAACCTAACCCTAAGTTTTGTTAGCCATCAGATTGGAGGTTTCCACAAGTGTATGTCTGGGATAAATCTATACTTAATCTACCAATAATTGAAATTTAATAATAAATTATGATGGTCATGGCAGGTTCTAGAAATTGCGAAGGTTGTGTGTGACGCTTCATATATAAAAGGAATGCTTTTGGCCTAAGGTATCCATAGGTCTGCATGTAGAAATATGTAAATAAGTTTGATCATCATAATGGCATATGTAATCATGATTTTATGTATTCTATGTAATGAGAAAAATAAATTTATTATTTCTATTCTTGAGGCATGGGTTTCATGCTCAAGGAAATTGATTTTATAGGTCAAGCTCCCATTGAGAGATTTTAGGGCTTGTCATTAAGTCTACAAGTCAAGAGATTCATTGTCATGTATAAAGGACCCTTCTTACACATGTTACATATTGTAAAAATATCCCGGATGCAGGTGCTCAGAGGGAATAAAGCAGTGGTGGCAGAACGGAATGTCATGTGGCCAAACCACATGGCCTTCCATAATTTGGCACATTGGTCTAAGCAAGCAATTAATCACAGCCATAAATGGAACTTAGCGGGACACCATCTCCAACAGGACTGCAACCACCAACCTTGGCTCCGTGCGAAAATGAATATCGACGATGCTATTTCCATTGAACCAGTTCACCATCCTCTGCCACTACAAAGCTGCTGTCCTCCAATTGCTGTTGCTCCAAGCCATCGCACTTCCATCGAGAGGTGCTGTCATCTCCTTTGTTGTATTGAATTTGGCCCCGGAATTCACTTCTCCTAGAGCTTGGGCTGCCATTACATTTTCCCTTCTACCTCCATAGTCGGTCCCTTCTCAGAGCCACATGATAGTCTCCCAGAACCTCTGCTTTACCCTGAACCCAACTCAGGAAGAAATTCCCAAATTTCTGTAGCCAACATGACGAGAATTCGTCACCGCATGCGCAGTTGATGGGGCAGAAACAGGGGCAGACTGGCTCGTCCACCACCTTCCCTGGTTACAGGGGGCTACCCAAACACATGCAGTGGCAGAGGCATAGACCTCTCTCAACCTCACAACCACCACCCAACGCCCCCTTCCTCACCTCTCAGCGGTAGCCCTTCAATTCCTGCTTCGCCCACTAGGGCATCTCCCTCAAATCCTCAATCGAATCTCCACAATGCCCAATTCACCTTCCGTTCTCCCATGAATAGGCCCCTCATTATAGCCACCTTCTCCATTAGCTTTCATGAGACAGACTCTACAATTGCAGGACAGACAATTGCAGGTGCAATTGCGGAAAAGACAGTCGTAGGTGCTGGCCCAGATAATATAGTTAAGGAGCCGGTCACTGTTGGTGGCAGCCACAACATCACAACTTTGGACATGGATCAGACGAGCACCCAAGGCACTCAGATGCGGCAGACTGAGCAGGGCACGGGACAACTAGAGAAGGAATCAGACCCGAAAGTTGACGAAGAGGTGGATCCTTACAACTGCTACGTTGAGAAAGAACAACCAGTGCAACATCATGAAGACATGGAAGCATTCCACCAGGCCGCTGTCGACGTGGACGGATACAAGTGCTTCATTGTGGAGGAACACCCATCACCTCCACATCACCCCTAGTCAGCCATTCTGCTAGACACATGTTCACCACTTGGTCTGCCCTATGATTGCCACATGTTTGCTTCTTTACAGGTTTTTTCACTGGAATTATGTTGTTTTTTAGACTTGTTAATGGGGTTTAGGAAAATCTAATAGTTTCAAGTTCCTTGGATAGTTTCGGTTCATTTTTTGGAAAAAATGCTAAACAATTATGCGCAATTGCTGGTTTCCCCTGCGTGGGCAACAAGTTAACTATGCACTCGTTTTTTGATTTGGACTGGTTTCCCTTTTTGGGCAGTCTGGACACTATCTTCTGCTGATTTTTCCAACTCTCAGGCATGGATTTGCAAAGGCTATGACCTCAGTGTACAATATTTTTTCCAGTAAGAGAATTAACCTTAGGAAAAACAAAACATATTGTAAAAATAATTTATTTGAGTCAAATTCAAGTCAAAGGACCCTCCAAGACCTTGTCAAGTTGCAATGATCAAGTCGGCCTAAATAAGCAACAAGTTAACCTAGAGATAGTTATAAGTTGGCCTAAAAACATGGACATGAAGCCTATACAAAGAAGACTTCGACCTCACTTTGGGGATACACTTCACTCACTCAAGTTCAATCACAAGAAAGAGAAAAAATGTAAAGTAGAGGAGGATGAAGGAAGAAAAGAAGGACATGATTTTTTATTGGTTTTGGGCTACTTCTATCCACATGTGCGAAGGAATTAGGGCTCCTCTTGATGTAGTAAAAGACAAGTTGCAGAAGTCAAATTAGGTCACCAAGAAGAGCATTTGTGCAAGCCAAATTCTCTAGGAGAGATAATCTACCTAAGCGAAGAAGAAAGGATCAAAGACATACCATTATCTCTCACACGTGCAAAGGTTAGGATTTCTGCGGAAGAATTTACTAGACAGGTCAAAGTTCCAAAAGAATCTACTGAGAAGGTCGAAATTGTAGAAGAAGTTGTTGGAAGTAGAAATTACAGAAGTTGCTGGAAGCAAGGTTTGACTTGGTATTGGAGGGTCTTGGTCAAGGGTCATAGGTCAATTGAAGGTCTATAAGGAGAAGAATTCTTGTGGGTTTTCCTCTTAGTTGGAGAGGTTTTGGCCCTGGCTAATTGCCTATATCTTATGTCCTTTGTCTTATTGTTCTTTATGATTTGGTAGTTTTTTGATGAAGAGAATACTAATAATAATAAATTGAAGAATAACCTAATTAATTGAAGTAAAAATACATCACAAGTAGTTATCAAAGAAAGAGAAATCACCTAAACTTGTTGCCCCTATAATTCTCAACACTGAGGGTTGTAACTATAGGTTTTGGTGAAATCCCACATTTACCACACTAACATATAGAACATGTAACTATAGGATATGTTGAATGTTAACGCAACAATAAAACCCTCCCCAATATAACCTTAGAATAATTAAATCATCGTAATATAGAAGATAGTTCCATGAGTGGAAGATTCACGAACAACCCCTCAAGGGTCAAGTAAGAATTTTAATTTCCATCAACATTATAGCACCAATAGTGTACAAAACATAAAAGAAATTATAGAGACATAAAAATTTGATTCATTTCGGAAGTCTCCCTTTACATGTTGATATTGAATCTCATGTCAAAATTTTGAGATATAGATTTAAATAGAATTAAAATTTAAATGTGTCATGCCAAGATTTTGGTACTCTTTGTACATTGGCATTGCCTTGGAATATATATATATATATATATATATATATATATATATATATATATATATATATATATATATATATATATATATATATATATATATATATATATATATCAGGTTAGTGCACAAATTTCATTACTAAAAGATAATATCACCTTGGCCAACCCTTACTTCCATTACAACTAACAAATAATTTTTATTCTATACAAAGAATAAGAGCTAGTTGTAATTTTGTTTTCTTGCTGAAGGTGAGACAAATATATTATGGAAGAACTTCCACATGGTAAACCTATTGGAGAGGATGAAATTTATGTGCACCTAGGGCAATAGGCCCGAATTCTCACCAGGGAATTGATAAATATGATGTGAGAACTACACAATGAAATAGCTAATCTCTGAATTGATCAAGAAATATTAAGGAAAGCCAATGCAGAACAAGAACATGTGATAAGAGATCTATCAAATTGGCTTAACTCCAACACAATGGAGGGGGCAAGAGAAGGAGGAAATAGGGAACAAATTGTGGGCAGAAAAAACATGGAAGAAGAAATGGGAAGAAAAAAAATATTAGCTGAAGATGGAGAGCATAGCTCATTCAAAAATATGAACAAAGTAGAAAAGAAACCAAAGGTGGAGCTACACGGTGAATTCAAGAAAATTTAGCCCCCATCTTATGATGGGGAAACAAAAGAAGCAACAGAGGCATGGTTGTTAAACATAAATCAATAATTTCAATTTTTTTATTATACATTGGAATTCAAAGCTAAATTGGCCACATATCAGTTGCAAGGAAAGGTGTCATTTTGGTGGGAGGAAGTCCACACAATGCATAATTTGGAAGTGATGGAGGTTAGTTGGGAGGAATTCATGTGGTTATTTAAAGAAAAGTACGTGACTAAATTCTATTTTGATGATAGACCCAAATAATTTCATGATCTAAAGTTGGGACAAATGACTATGGATGAGTTGATAACATAATTTACACATTTGCTATGATATGTGTCGTCTATCAAGGAGGAAAAGGAAAAAGTCTATCATTTTATAAGTCGTCTTCCACCCTCCTTCAAGGAATGAATAGAATACAACAATCTAAAAAACATAGATGAAGCTATCCAAAGAGACAAAATTTGTTACTAGCAAGCCAAGTAAAGGAATAATAACTCAAAATATGGGAATAGTAAGAAGAAAGATTGATCCAAGCTGGATAATAGGGGAATAAAGAATGGACCAACAAAACAAAACAGTAAAGGAGGACTAAGGTGAAGTTCTCACAAGATAGTCAACAACCTAAAAATTTTCAAGCACATACCCAAACATGATTAAAGCAAATGGAACCTAAAAAATGACCCAATGGAAATGACAAGGAACATCTAAAGTGTTAGGGTTGTGGGGTGTTAGAGTCCTATAGTGATAGGATTCATAATTTTGAATTGGCTGAGGTTAACTCTTGTAATATTGTACATACCTTTGCTTTCTGCGAAAGTTTTCCATATTAAAATTAAAAAACGTAAAGAGGGTATGTCCTGAAAGAAATATCAAAGGACAAGAAAAATAAGAAAAGATCAAAAAATGAAAAAATATGAACCCCAAACAAAAAAACAGATCATGAAAGTGTCAAAGTCCAAGTGCCACTACTTTTTACTATTAATGCCTTAAATAATGGTTGTGTGCATCTTGTCCTATATGCCACAACCCATGATAGTCAAACTATTTAATCTTGACTATTTCATGCTTTGAATTTCATGTTTATAGTTAGAGAATAAAAATCTGACCAAACAGTTCAATCTTGGAAAATCATTAGATAGGTAGAGAAATAAAAGGAGCTCATCTGTTTAATCTGAGCCCTTGGATGATATAAGGTTAGAAGTAGATAGTTTGTTTTATAAAAGACAAGGAAAGAAAAGGTTTGCTAGCTTAAGTGCACCCACCAAAGTGAAGAAAAAATGTTAGGGTAGGTAAAAGGGTAAGTAAAGAAAGGTTGCAAAAATACAAATTATTTGGAGCATAAGCACTACTATCATGCTTAACTATGTGCTTCAAGTGTGCAGGAGCAGTTATCAATGAAAAAAGCATGCTCATAAGCTGATTTTCCTAACTCTCCTTTTATTTGCATTTACCCCCCACTATATATTCACTAACTCCCCTTTTACCCCTTCATGGCTTATGAAAACCCCTTTCTCTTCATTTTCACTCCTACCCCTTCTTTTCACACATTCCCTAGTCAATTACTCCTAAAATCCATTCCCCTAAGTGTGAAATCCCTTTCCCTCCTTTTAAAATCATGTTTTATCTTCAATAATCACCCAAAACCCCTCAAAACCCTTTATCCTAACTCTAAACCCCCCCTCACTAACTCCGCAACTTAACCATTTTCCCGACTAAACTCGAGTTTAACTCGCCACCCTAGTGAGGTAAACTAACCCCACTACCCCTAAAACCCCACAGTTTAATTAATCCACACTTAAACATGGGTTAATTACTCTAAACCGTAATTAAAACCCATGGGTCCCGCTAAACTCCGCCCCATCACCCGACCACACAACTTTCCAACGTGATGGTTGTCCGATCATCCACCCCCAGATCTAATGGCCATCGCCCATATCCCACTCGCGCGATGACCGACCTTTAATGGCCTAAGAGCACGCGATATGGGTGGTTTTGCTCGGGCCCATTTGCCTATGTGTCGACCTCTCGCATAGATCGCGTTCCCCCGAAAAAATACCGCCCGACCCCCATAAGCAGTGCGATGGCCTCCAAAACCACCTCCCTGCCAAAGTGAAAACCAACACTATTCATAAAACATTTTTTCCCCACCATTTTTTCAACCATTCATGGTTAAAAGCCTTCCGACCCCCATTTTCAACTTTTTTTCACTCAAATCGCACTGTTGAACCTCTGAAGCACCTGCGCCTTCCGAACTCCTGTGACCAACTATCAACTATCAGAGCCTTCCGACGCCACCACTGCACACCATCCTAGCTGCCGAAGTCCTCTGCAAACCCCAATTGAAAACTAGTTGCAGCCCCAACTGTAAATTCCAGGTATTTGAAAAAGAACCAAGAATTACCCTCTCTTTAAAGAAAGGAAATTAAATTCTTAAAATGACTGAAATAATTTGATTAATTTCAATTTAATTGAGGGTCTCCCATTTCCAAAGTACCAGAACCCCAACCTCAAATTGCTCATACCCTACCCTAATTATTTAATTACTGAAATTTCATTCCCAAAGCCATATGAAGCGCAATTTTCCACATTTTATCACTGAAATGGCTTCCCAGACCTCCCTGGATGTCAGACTAGTGACAACCCCTCACTTAGACATTGACCACCTGGCCCTGGCAGACAGAGACTTCCAAATCAAAGACACAGTCACCTGTCATGACCTTTTAAAAATACATTGCTGGAGTAAAGATAGATTCTTAAACAAAGTAGATGATATCCACCTTTGGGACTCAAATCTACCCATGTATACATTCCCACAAGTCCACCTTTTCCCAGACATTGTACATTTATGCCATGCATGTTACATCCCTAGCCAAAGGGCTATAATTTCCCCAAACCATGACTTCTTGTTCTCAATTATTGTTGAGTCTATTAACCAGATGCTTCAAATCCAGCCCAGCCACAATTTGACTCCTTTCTCCATTGGAAGCCTCTTAGACCTCTATGGTACCCTAGACCCAGCCAAAATCAAGCAAATCTTAGAATTTTATCATTGAAGAACGCCACACTCCAAAAGACATCCCACCTTATGCTACCACCATTTTCTCACAAACTGGCAGGCGAATAATCACCATGCTCTCATGCATCTTAGGATACAGAACATATGAGCATATAGATGAGATAGTCATGGCTTTTATGTTTATTTTCACTCTAAGTCATCCCCCTGCTATTCTGTTTGAATATGATCAGTTCATTGTAGACAGAATGCATGAACAATTTACTAGACTTCCCACTGAAAGAGTGTTCAAATACTCTTCAATGTTGTTTACATGTTCTTGTACTATAAGACAAACAAGTTCCCAGTGAAGATTCAGAAAACAGATACCAGGGGAAAGGAAAGATCAGTCATCTACTGGACACCTTTGGTCCAGAGGTATAACACAACATTCACATACAAAGAATTCATAGATTGTTTTTTTCACCCTGTCATAAACATGCTGACTTCTAGAACTCAACCTAGAATTAATATTGAGATCAAGAGAGTACTACAACTGGAAAATAATATTAGAGTAGGAGACTAGTACCTCTACCAGAATCATACTAAAATTAGGATCTATGGCTGTGGGTTACCCCCCTACAAATTGCCTAAGTATCTCCCAATGAGAATATTTTCCCTGGAATACTTTAGGAAAATCATAAGTGCAGATGAAGTCAACTTCCTAGCTACTAGGAAGAAGACATAGTTTAAGATGAAAAACCAAATGGGACCTTTCATCTGCAACCCCAGAGAGGCTGATAAGATCCTTCAAGACATGAAATTCCAGCATAGTTTCATTTGGCATTATGACCCTCATGGGGTTGTGAAAAAACTCAGACAAAAGGTCAGGCTGTGACCTTACATCCACTACTCCATGCCTGGCATTGAACAGTATGCTAATAAGTCAGAATGGGTAGAGAACACATTGATAGATATGGACAACACAATAGTGGATGTGGAGAACACCATGATTGACTTGGAGAAACAATTTGACCAAAGCTCTTTCTTGGAGGTCCCAGAGTTGGAAGAGCCAATGAATATCCCTCCCATCATTTAGACTCCTGTCAATGAGGAGAAGAATCCCAAAAGAAATAGGGAAGAAGCATCAAGTTCAGCCATGGAGATCACTGATGAGCAGTTCCAGCTAAGCAAAAGGCCCATGTTGACTCCTGTATCTGAACAGGAGGAAAACATTGCATCAACAGAAATGATTGATACTGATGCAATGGGGCAAAGGAGTAGACAAACAACTAATACTGCTGCATCAACAGAAACACAACAACCCTCTTCTTCAAACACCCAGATCATCCAGAGATAGAAGACTGTGGAGGTGGCTTCCTTTCTCAAGCCAGTTGACAAGGAAGCAGATACCAAGGAAAGATTCAAGTAGATTAAAATGAGGAATGAAAAGCTCAAGGCAAACACTTATGCGAAGTACTTGAAGATGACAAACTGAATCAAAATAGATTGATGTTAGCTTTTTACATCAAAGAAGGAAAGATGCAGGTGTCTTTCCAACAGCCTATTTTACAACAGCCTAAAACCACAATAGACTACAAGAAAACGAACTTTGAGGTCTTAGCCAGGGATGTGCATCACATAGATAAAATAGAATTTCACAAGCAGGCTGGAGAGATGATCTACTTCACCCTCATAACAAAAGAAATGGAAACATTCAAGCTCATGGACTCATTAGACAATATGAAAACTCAATAAAAACTAGAAAATGTATCTTCTAGCGCCAAAGACACAAGGATCAAATCCTTAGAAGACCTGATCATTGAGTTGGGCCATGACCCAAAGGACATAAAGGCTGCTGAATAGTTAATTAAGAAGAAAAATGAAGACATTGCAGCCCTTAAGAAGCAGCTGAAGCTGCCTTAGTCACAACACCCTCAAACAAAAGAAGTCCTAGAAAGCCAAGCAAACCATGAAGAGATGATGGACTTGGTGTTGTAACACAATGACTAGTTGAAGGATATGGAAAAGGAACTAGATAGCTTGATCCAGCTCAAACAAGATAGTCTAGATAGTACTCCTCCAATTGTCATTCCTACAGTGACCACAGTTGTGACTTCCACATTGGCAGTAGCACTAGCTCCCACTAGTCCAATGGCCACTACATTGCAAGTAGCAACAACAACTACATCAACAATGACATCAATAGCAACAGGTACCACAGGTGATGAAACAAACAAAATGGTCAAGGCAATGGAAGAAATGTCCCTTCAGACCAATGAAATGAACAAGCTCAAAGAGAAACTTACCAGCCTGGAGACAGATTGCACGTTAGCCCAAATCATGCATAAGGAAGAACAACAAAAGGCTATCTAAATGAATGAGAGAGTAAAGAGACCAGAGAAAGAGTTAACACTCAGTAAGCCTTTGGGAAAGGCCAAACAATTACTATGGTCCAATATCATTGACTCTGTCAATGATATTTGGACATTTATTCAGGTCATTTTTGAGTAGATAAACTTAATTAAACAGGCTACAGAAGCCATCCAAAAGGTCAAAGAAGAGCTTGGAGAAATGCCAGAGGAACCAGTAAGAGTTATTCAATTCCTCAACTTCAAGAACAAATATGAGCTACAAGAACTTGACATACCTAACAGGACAGGTACCATTTTGGAAGTCAAGAGGGTCCTTGCCAAGAGAAATTTAATGTTAAATTTAGAAGATAAGTGCCAGACCATGCAACTAGCCATTGACAAATTTATGACCAAGTTTGAGCTTTTGAGAGAAAAGGGACTACCTAGTCCCTTAGTCATAAATGATAAATTGATGACACAGGAGGACTACAACAAGAAAATTAGGGCAGTAGCCAGAATAGGAAAATACCTCATCAATGAGTGGTATACCAACTGGCAGAGTATTATACCAGACTTTTGAAAACCTGTTTTACCTGCAGCATGAGGTAAAACACTTATTTATTAATAAGCCTACTTTTTCTAAATATACAGAGGCTGATGAGATATATAGGAAAATTCTCAACATCCAGTTACTAGATAAAGAAACATGGAAAAAACTTTATGATTTACTGTAGTAAAAATATGAGTGTACAGTAAAAAGTAAATGAGCATGATAAAAGGATGAAGACAGGTTAGCACAATCAAAGTGTATCAGGTGAAAGAGTATTAGATGAAAGATGAAAGTCAAACAGACTATCCAGCATGAAAGCCAAACAACCTACCAGCATAAAGGGCTAAAAATCAAAGCATAACAACCAGCAGAACCAAAATAACAGGGACATCATGAAATAGTTCAATAGCTATCTCTATCTTCTTGCAAGAAGATATTTTGCTTTTCCTAGATTAATTCTCAAATTAGTTTGAGATATTTTGTAATAAATTTTTGTATAAATACTTCACCATTCAAAGTATTTAGGGTGGATTGCTATACATTTGTAAGATTATTTTGATCTTGAACCAGAGGGTAATTGTACCATTTCCAAGTCAATAGACTGGGCCAAAGTAATAAAAGCACTGAGCTGTAGGATTCATGAGATGAGCTATTTGCAGTGAAGTATCTTCTTTATGTGATTGTGTTATCTTTCTTATGTTTCCACAAACTTAATTGTTTTCTAAATTTGAATGTATTAACTGGAGAAATCACTCAGAATTTGTTTAAGTACACTCTGTTTTGCACAGTTAATCATTTACATGTTTTCTACTGATACCCGGATCTGAGAATCCTTCATTGCTCTCTCATCCCGGTTGACCTCTTTCATTCCTTCCATAATCTGGCCTAGGGAATTCTTAATTGCTCCCTGGATCCGATTAGAAGCCATTTCACCATCCAACCCTTGAGATCTGTAAAAGTTCACCTATCTTGCCCTGCAGACACTGCCTTTTAGAACCTTGATCCAGTCTTGTTTGTCTGACTTTTGACTCCATAGCCCAATGGCAAAAGAAAACTCCTTTTCATCTAAGTAAGTAATCCCACCACCCAAATTCAAAACAAAACCCAAGTGCAACCATAACTAGCCTAAAATTTATCAACTTAAACAAAGTTAAATTATAAAGAGAGAGCCATCTCTGAGCATCAGGAAGGCTAGGTCCTGATCTCCAAAAGTGGTTTGTGGTTACCTTTGGTTTTTCTTTCTTCTTACTTCAAAAGAATTATCAGAGTAATAACACGGGGAACCACACCTATTGCGGAATTGCACCTATAACCCAACACCAGTGAAAAATATTAAAACATTCACGAAGCCTCCACCATGACTGATGTGGCCAAAAATATCCCTTGTATATGTTGTAGCATCCATTGTTATTTAAGTTTATTTTCATTTTTATCACAAAATGAAAGAAAATAAAAAATATGAAAGGAAAAAAATAAAAATAAATATTATTTTATAACGGAAATAAAAGGAAATGCAAAGATTTGAAAGAAATGGTTGATTTTATATTATTAATGGCTTTTGAAAGTGATATACCCACGAGAAGATTTGGGTCATCTGATTAGCAGGCCACAGATCCGATGGTAGTCATGCAGATAACATGGACGAGGTTTATTTTGGAAATTAGATGCGATGGGGTATGGAATGCAGTCCAATACATGGAAGTCCAGATCAATCACAAATGTTCATAGAAAGGGACGAGATCCGACGATATCGCGTCGAAACGTGATCGAGTTTTATTTTTAAAATCGGACTCGATAAATCTTTAACTAGCAGTTTTATTTCTTATCGGGTCTATGTGGGAGTCAAAGGGTTGTTGAACGCGATAAGGTTTTGTTCAAAAGGCTTAAGGTATCGTTGAGTTCCAAAGGATCGGATCGTCCATTGGATGAGTGATCGGACAGTGATTGCACTCAAATGTGCGCAGGGGTTAACGGCCTAGGTGGACCCTATATGTAATGATTTGGGGCTTTATTCCTTTGTTTTCGATAATAGTGATTGGTCGGGTTTCCTTGCATTTTAGCCAATTTGAACATTTCCGATATATACGTGGTCCACAAGTCCACGCACGGGGTTTTGTTAAAATGCATTGTGTTGTGTTAAAACAATTTAACCATTATTAAAACATCAACAGAGAAACTTCATCAGCAGCCAAGCCACAGATTTGAACAATGAACAACTATCATCATTTTTATAAATTCTGTTACTTCCTGTTATTTTATTTTCTTGAGAATGAGGTGTCTTTACCCTCCATTGTAATATTCTGCAATAACTTTTACTTTAAGCAGTTAGGAGGTAGTTAAGTAGTTTGACAGTTTTGGTGATTACCAACTGTCTCATAATGTATAAAAGGAGGAAAATTTACAGAGAAAGGGTTCGAACTTTGAAGAACTTGGAGACTAGGCCATTGTATTCTTGATAAAACTATTGATTAATGAAAGAATCAGAAGTTTTCCACATATTGTTGCGTATGATTTTGTAACTTCTTTGTTATGTGTCATCATATGTATTCTTTCCTTTAAGTATAGTAATGAAGTTGCAGGTCTTTGTTTATTTGTGTGAATAAAGTTAAATTTACTTAAAAGAGCACTCCTATACTTAAAACTCTTACCTCTGCAATTCTTCTAAGTTATAGAAAGTAGTTTATGTGTAAAAAAGCATATTGTCTTTAACTTCCCTAAGTGTCATAGATAATAGTTTCTGTGTAGAACAACATATTGTCTCTGACTTCTCCAAGAATTCTTCATTCAACATTTATATTCAGCAATTAAATGGAATTCTAAGACTTTCATGTCACCTATGTATTGAGGGTTTAAAACCAGGTCTTTCAGGTCCTTCATTTGAGAACACAACATACAACTAAGTGACATAAATAATAAGCATTAATGTCTTAAGCACAATTTGTACACAACCAAGAAATTGTTTTCTTAATGGACAACATTAATTGGCGTCGTTGCCGGGGAGAGAAGACAAGAACACTTTTCCCTGGGTTTTCAATATTTTCCTCTGGTTGTTCAGTGAGGAGGAAATATTTGGCTGTTTTGAACAAAAGCAATAACTCTGGCTCAAAAGAGGCCTCATACAAGGTCAGATACCTCACAGTAGAAAGTTCAAGCTCTTTCATAGCCTAAGAGGCTTGTTTCCAAGAGGGTTGGAAGGCCTAAAACTCCACTTACACCAAGTCCTACATTGCCTGTACCAGGCAGCAGTTCATCACATATTTCACATTCATCTTTTATTGACCAAGACCTTTTACATCCAATCCATTTCAAGAACCCAACTGTCAAGAACAATCTTTAGATTCTGTTTCTTTTTCAATATCTGCAATAGTTATTCAACCTAAACCTATAACTACATTGCCACCTTCTCATACTCCATATACTCCTCAATCAGGTTCCACATCTACTAGTAATCAAGGTTCAGTAAATTTAGGAGAAAACATGGCAGCACCTGCATTCTTGATGAATAGGTATGCACCTATTCAATTGCCACAACAGTTGAATCAAATGCCACAAGAATACTTGAAGATTCTTCCTTGTTTCACAGGGGAGGATGAACAAACAACAGAGAATTATATATTAGTATTTTGTAATTTCACAAAAAACCTAAATGTTGAACACCTAGATGTTGTTCTAAGACTTTTTTTCCAATCCATGGATGGAGAAGCAAGAAAATGGTTTAAAGGGCTTCCTAATAACTCTATTACAACATGGGAAGAGATGGAGCCGTTCACCCAGAGATGGGGAGAGAAAAGAGACCATGGGTATTCACTCACAGATTTTAATGCTATCAAGAAGAAGTCTAATGAAAGTGTTGTTGAATTCATTAGAAGGTTTAATAAATTGTACAATAGTCTTCCAATGGAGATTAAGCCCCCTCCTGCTGGTGCAAAAATAACTTTTGCAGGGGCTTTTGAGTCAAATTTTGGATTTACATTGAGGGAGAGAAGATTTGCAACCCTTGATTAGATCCAAACTAATGCATTAGATATAGAAGAAAATCTGGAAACTACAGCTAAAACACCAGAGACACAGCCTATCCAAGATAAGGGAAAGGCTAAAGTAGAGTCCTCTCCAAGTCAAACATTAGAGGATATGAGTAATGTAATTAAAACTTTGTCGAATAAATTGATTAAATTAGAGTTGGAGAGTAAGAATTCTTAGAGGCAAGCACAATAGAATATAAATTTTAATCCTCAATATAGAAGACAACCTCTGCAAATTTTGCAGAAGGAGAGAAAAGATCAAGATCATATTAAAGCACCACTGTATATAGAAGCAAATCCCGATGAAATACCAGAGCATTCCAGGGACCATGATGATCAGATTTCCACATTATATGCAGTAGATGAAGATAAACTAGGTGTTGAGGGAGAAGAATATGAATATGCTGAAACATGTTCCATTTATGATGAGAATGAAATTGATGAGTATTGGAAGCAGTTTTTTGATTTTATGCAGGCAAAACTACATAAGAAATATGACTTGAGATCAAGTAAAAGGTCTAGAAGTCAAGAAGATGAAGGTGAGCAACAAGTTCCAGCTTCCTTACAGAAGGCAATTCCACAAGAACCACAACCTACAAAACAATTGAATAAAGGAAAGCAATAGCAGAATACAAGTAGCAAGACTCAAATGCTTCAAGGTGACTCTTCTCAAGACAAAAGTGAAAAAATTCCTTTAGAAAAGCTTGTTTCCATTCCACAAGAGATTTCAGTCATGAAGATAGATGAAGATGAAAATGAAAGGAATACTAAATAGGGTCATGTGTTTAGTCTAACTAAAGAATTAGAGAAAATCAGAATTCAAGTGCCCCTCACAGAATTGGTCAAAACACCAGTTTATCAGAGAGAGATTGTCGAGTTTATCAATTTAAGAGAGAATGTGAATGTAAATGACACTGTGAATCTGCAAGAAGATAAAATAGTAGTGGTTTTTGGTCCACATGTGGAGGAGGTAGACTCTTCAACCCCTCCTTTCTACATTTCTCTATTGATTCATTATTTCCTCTTGCATAATTGTATGTTCAATTCAGGAGCCTCACATAACCTTATGCCATTATCAGTGATGAAATAGCTAAACCTACAAGTTTCTAAACCTTACAAAGACTTGTATTCTTTTGATTCAAATAAAGTCAAGTGTCTGGGGGTCACTATAGATATGGTGGTGTCACTAGCCTAGATCCCAGCTAGAAGCTTAGTAATGGATGCAGTGGTAGCAGATATCTCTGCTAGATTTGGAATGTTTTTATCGAGGTCATGGGGAGCCGAATTGGGTGGTGTTTTGAAGGTAGATTTTACATATGCTGTTATACCAATTTTTGGTGGAGAAGAAAGGAGGTTGTATAGAGAAACTAGATTTGTAAAAACAATTACAAAAAATGGAGCAAGTAATTCACCTGTATATAGCCAGGAGAAAGATGACTTTGCTTGCTTCATGCTGCATGATAATGCAGAATTGGCTGAAGATAACCATAGGCAGCTTGCTTCAGCCAGTGTAAATATATAGCTACAAACCGAAGGGGTGCGGAAGTGCTTATTTGATGGATCCTATTCTAAGGAAGGAACAGGTGTTGGTTTCCTTCTAATTGCACTTGGAGGTAATATGTTCCCTTTTTCTTTTAAATTGGAGTTTGAAGCAACAAACAATGTGGCAGAATATGAGTCCTTGATCATAGCTCTGAAAATAGCAAAACAAATGGAAGTCAATTCAATTTCTATCTTTGGAGATTTAGAGCTAATTATAAAGCAAATAAAGAACCACTGTCAGACAAAACACCCTAGGCTTAGGGCATACAAAAATGAAGTGTGGGATTTGGTTGAGAACTTCTTTGAAGCTTTCAATATTCAGTTCATTCCAAGAGATGGAAACAAATTAGCAGATTCTTTGGTTGTGGTTGCTAGTAATTTTAGGCCTCCTATTAATCTAAAGCTAAGATATGAGATTGAAATGAGGCACATGCCTTCTGTTCCTGATAATATAAAGCACTAGCAGATTTTTTAAGATGATCAACATTTGAAAAATTCTATATTTGATCAAAAGATTATTTAATTAAAAGATAATACTTTGCCAAGGGGACCTGTCGCTCTTGAAAGACTTTTTAACTCCAATGATGTAGTTGTTAGTTCACAAAAAATTCCATAGGATGAGCAGATTCAAGATTACAATATTGGAACCCAAGAGGATCCCAGGTTAGTCAAATTATTCAATGGAGTTCAACCTAATTATAAGGAGAGATATATTAAAATTTTCAAGGACTATGTTGATGTTTTTGCTTGGTCCTATGAAGATCTTAAAACATATGATGTAAGTATTATTCAACACAAGATTCCATTGAAAGAGGGGATTAAACCATTTAAACAGAAGCTTAGGCAGATAAATCCTCTACTTTTACCATTGATTGAGAAAGAAGTCAAAAAGTTTCTTGATGCCAAAATAATAGTTCCACTCCGACACTCTGATTGGGTGGCCAATTTAGTGCCTGCAAGGAAGAATAATGGGGAGATAAGGTTATGTGTATACTTTAGAAATCTCAAAAGGGCTTCCTTGAAAGATAAATATATGTTACCTAAAATGGATCATGTGCTGCAGAAGGTAATAGGATCATCCAGGATGCCAATGCTGGATGGGTTTTTGGGTATAACCAGGTGGATGTAGATAAAGAAGATCAGAAGAAGACTACATTCACTACTCCTTGGGGAACCTTTATGTATGCTAGAATGCCTTTTGGGTTGATGAATGCAGGTGCTACATTTCAGAGGGCTATGGACATTGCTTTTGTGGGAGATAAATTTGTAGTGATATACTTGGATGAAATCATTGTTTCTCTAAGTCTGATGAGGAACATCTTGACCATCTAAAAAAGACTTTTGAGAAATGTAGAAGATTTGGGCTTTCCTTGAATCCTAAGAAGTCCATTTTTGCTCTGGAGGAGGGAAAACCGTTGGGACACATTGTTTCTAGATTTGGAGTGAAGATAGATCCAACAAGGGTGCAAGCTGTGCAAAAAACACCTTTGCCCAGGAGTAAGAAGGACATTTAGAAAATTTTGGGAAAAATAATTTTTTTAAGGAGGTTTGTGTCCAATTATGCATAAATTGTAAAAGAAATTACTAATATGTTGAAGAAAGAGAATGAAGTGCATTGGACCAAGGAAGCCAGAGAGTCATTCTCCAGGATTAAAGAAGCATTGCAAGCTACTCTAGTATTAATAAGCCCTGATTATCAGAAACCTTTCCAAGTCTTTTCATTTGTATCACCTAATTCAATAGGTGTTGTCTTGTTGTAGAAAAATGATGAAGAAAAGGAGTAGCCAGTTGCTTTATTTAGCAAGATTCTCAGAGATTTTGAACTAAAGTATAATATTCTTGAAAAATAGGTATATGCTTTGGTAAAAGCCCTAAAGGCCTTCAGGACTTGTGTACTGCTGTCACATATCATTTATTATGTGTCGAATGTTGCAGTAAAGGATGTCTTAGTTCAGAGTGATGTAGAAGGCAAAAGAGGAAAATGGATAGCCAAGATCCAAGAGTATGACTTGGACATAAAGCCCACAAAGTTGGAGAAAGGGCAAGGATTGGCAAAGATATTGACAAAGTCAAACTTTTAGGCATTGGGAATCAACTTGCTGACACCTGTGAATGAAGAAATAATTGAAGAAGGTGAAGAAAAATCAGACTTAGGTATGAATATCAGGTATAAATGTTTATGTTCAGGATGGTACAAGCACATAGTCCATTATTTGTGTTTCCTCTCTTGTCCTCAATCTTTGGATAGAAAAAATTATAGAGCATTAAAGATCAAAGCCCATCCATATGTGATAGTTGAGGGCGAATTGTATTAGAAGGATCCTATAGGAATTTTGTTGTTATGTTTAACAGAGGATGAATTTACAGAGACCATTAAGAATTATCATGAAAAGTTATGTGGAGGACATTATAGTTGGAAGGCTATTGCACATAAAATCCTCTAGGCAGGATTTTATTGGCCTACTCTATTTGGTGAGACATATAAGTTTGTCAGAAGTTGTCAGAAGTGTCAAATTTTTGCTAATAACAAGAGGTTAGCTCCCTTGCCTTTGATCCCAGCCTTCATAGAAGAACCATTCAGACAATGGGGGCCATAATTTGTTGGAGAGATTAACCCACCTTCAAGTGGACAACACAAGTGGGTTCTCACAGCTACTGATTATTTCACCAAGTGGGTAGAAGCTATACCTACTAAAAGGACAAATTACCAGGTGGTGATGAAGTTCTTAGACGAGAATATTTTCAGCAGATTTGGTTGCCCTATCAAAATCATAACAGATAATGCTTAAGTCCTCAATTCAAGTAGTTTATTGCTTTTTTCAAAAGTATAATGTTATTTTATCCCATTCAACAACTTATCATCCACAAGGAAATGGATTAGTTGAATCTACTAACAAGGCTTTGATGAATATCCTTAAGAAAACTATTGTAGAGAAGTAGAAAGATTGGGATTCTAAGTTAAAGTTTGCTCTATGGGCTGCTAGAGTGACTACAAGAAGGTCCATAGGAAAATCACCTTTTGAGTTAGTGTATGGAACTCAAGCTCTGTTCCCAAGTCAACTTGTGAAGCCTATGATTTCAATGATTTAAGAGGCAAAAGAAGAGCCCAATGCTTTGATAAGAAGAATGAATAAGGTAGTGGAGTTTAGTGAAATCAGGGATAAGGTAAGTGTTGAAAA
The DNA here is from genome assembly GCA_031772625.1 of Pinus tabuliformis. Taxonomy (NCBI): domain Eukaryota; kingdom Viridiplantae; phylum Streptophyta; class Pinopsida; order Pinales; family Pinaceae; genus Pinus; species Pinus tabuliformis. The sequence continues at coordinate 233,386,774 of CM062815.1, forward strand.
TAATACTGAGAGGGGGGGGGGGGGGGGGGGTGAATCAGTATTATCACATTAATAAAACTTTTTCATTTCCATAATCAGATTCATATATGCTACTTCCACAACTTCTTATGATTAAGTTAATCGATCTTCAATGAGTGCATTAGAACATTATCAACCATATTATCAGTTAACAGATGCAGTAACATAAAGTAGATCATCACACATAAGGCACACACATGAACACAATGATATAAGGTGGAAACCCAATGCGGGAGAAAACCACCTGCTGCAAGTCATCTCAATCTTCTTCTTAATAAGAAAATCCTTTTACAATATTTGTACTGGTGCAGTCTTATACTAGTACGAGAGCTACAACCCCCTTTGCTCTTGTACTAGCCGATCCATTTACTAGTATGTAGGCTACTACCTGCTACAATACTCCAAAGATTTCCTTTAGCTCTTGTACTAGCTTAGATACTAGTAGGTAGGCGCCGGCCTACAATCTTCTCTCCTCCAAGTAACACGTTTCATCAATTTTCATATTGGATACACTCAAGCACAACCCATAATCTGAAAGGCCACATTTCATCCAATTTTCATACTGGACCCAACAACAACATTGAAGCTCATAATCAAACAACCTTCTGAAACACCCAATCACTAGATCAATACATATACAATGAGAGTCATCAATCAGATCTAGTCCATCAGATCATTAAGAACCTGATCCATTCATTCATCAATTCTGAAGCTAATCATAATCATTCACTCAATCACTGCTGTTATCAGAACATAATATCAGAAACCAGACATCACTTCAAAACCCAGAACACACCAATGATAAACATGAGCAGCTAAATTGATTTCAAGAGAAGTACGCAGCTTCACCCATGTAATGCCTGCGTACAGTACGCACTGTTCTGAACTGTGCACCTGCGTACCCACGCACTGTGCCAAATAGACTTCCTGCGTACCTCCGCAACTGCAGCGCTTCTGCGCCTGCGTACCGACGCACCTGCAGCGCTTCTGCGCCTGCGTACCGGCGCACCTTTCTTTCACTGTACCTGCGTACCTTCGGGCATAAATGATTTCAAGACTTCAAGAATAACCCAGACAGTCAGATCTACAGATCTGATCATGCGCCGAAGAGATCTCAGTCCATCAGTAGATTCGCCTTCTTTAGATCTAGACCAGATCTAGCCCTCATAAGATATTCAACCAAAGACATGCTCAAGCCAAATGATCTCCTTTGCTTTATATAGGCAAGCTCCTCCTAAAATCATGGAACAATACCACGAGTCGACACCATAATAACCCAATACCGTCGGCTAAATACCAAGAGTAAAACATAAGAAAACCCCACATGTGAATTTCTTTGCCTTGAAATGTGTGCACTGGGGGTACACACCTCCTGAACGGCTGGCCTGCGTATCTGGACGCGGTCCCTGCATGGTGTACCTGCGGGTATGCACTTTCTGTAAGGTGTACCTGCGTACCCCTTATTTTCTTCAATATTTGATAGCTGATCATCAACCTCTGCTGCTGACTTGAAGTACAGTGATCTATCACCTGAATGGGTTGCCATCAAGGACAACACTTTAGCCATAATGCCAACAATCTCCCCCTTTGGACTTGATGGCAAAACTTACTAAGAACTTGCCATTTGATTCCTTTGAGCTGTCCTGCATCTATGTATTATGTCACATCTGATATCTCTTCTGTAGATTCATCTGAATGTATATAAGTGAGATGATCTTCTATGAGAGGGTTGCCATCAAGTACAACACATGCATCATAATGCCAACAATCTCCCCCTTTGGACTTGATGGCAACAACACCAAATCACTCTCCCCCTTTGACATCAAGGGCAAAGGGGTATGCTCCCCCTAAGAACATGCTCCCCTTGACTATAAACCAGATCTGCTGAAGTCTCTGAATGAGCTCCCCCTTTGTATATGTCATGGTGCTCCAATCTGATAATGGTCTTTCTGAGAACAAGTTGAGATGTCTGCTCTGCTATATAGTGCTGTTCATGCTCAAGCTCCCCCTGACTGTAAGCAAGGTCTGCAAAAAGATGTTCTACAAGAAGAACATGACTTTATATATCATAAATGAAAAAGACTCAATACATACATCCATCACCCATCACAATAAGGGTCATCCATCCAACCAAGTGGGAATACATCAGAAATATGAAAACCAAATACATTACATCTTCATCCCATGCATAGTGAGGGGACATAGGCCGTTACATGACCTGAAGAGATGACTACAATAGATAGACCATTACAACATGAGTCTTGCTATGACCTTTACATCAAACATCTAAAGATCATGACAAACATCATCAACAGCACTGTATAATCTGCTCCATAGTATCTGTCAACATCAAGGACTTCTGCATCAACTCATAACCATCCAGATCTACATGAATCAAGAGCCATCAAATGAAAGCATCTGCATCAATCAACATATGTATGAATAATCATCCCTGTATCCAGCCAACAATCCTCATCCATTTGTGCCAAGAAAGAAATCATGCATCATGCACATGTCAACAGCAGCATATGAGTGACTCATCATCATCATGTCTCCAACAATGCAACTTTGAATAATCATCCACGAAATCAGCCAACCTCATCCATATATGTGCCAAGAACAATAAAGACTCCATGCAAGCATCATTAGAGAATCAACCATAAATCTGATCATGTGACCAACTCATAACCATAGCAAGATGAATCATAAGCATTGTCACCAAGGACCATAATGCCAACAATGCATTCAGGACATATGCTCCCCCTGAACCAGTGCCATCTGTCAAATCTGATCATGCATATCAATAAGAAGAATCAGTCAATAAATGCCTTAAGACAGGTACGCACTTCATCTTCCGCTCCCCTGCGTACACCCGCAGATATCCTTGTGCTGCACTGCATATATACGCAGACGGTCTTCTATTACAGAGCGTACCCACGCACCTGTTCCATCAGTTGCGCCGTGTACTGCACGCACCTTTTATTTTATCGCGCCGCGTACTGTTACTGCAGGGACGCACCCAAAAACACTATCGCGCCGCGTACTTTTACTGCACGGACGCACCCGAACCTTAGTCGCTCTGCGTACCCACGCAGCTCTCCTTCTTCTGCTCTGCGTATCCACGCAGGTCTCCTGTTACTGCACTGCGTCCCCTCGCAGATCTCCTGTTACTGCACTGCGTCCCCACGCAGATCTCCTGTTACTGCACTGCGTCCCCACGCAGATCTCCTGTTAAACACCTGCGACCTTCTGATTAGGGCCGAATTAACAGTCCTCCTTTGTGCTACTGACAGTCAGATTCCCAGATCTGATAGATTCATTTCCAACTTCACTTGCCTACTGCCTTTAAACAAGCATATACGCGATTGTGCAGTATCCAACTCGCGTATATATGCGACTTTCCTTTATGAAGTTTGCATATGAGATTCAGGAACCTGAAGTTTTGTACTTTCAGCTTTCTTTGATTCTGGTATGTCTGTACATTGTGCTGTGCCATCCTTTTCTGACTGTACTTCCTTTTTCCTCCATATCTTCAAGCGTGATGATGACATTTTCTCCTTTTGATATGGTGCCCACACTTTGTTCCTGCATTCCTTAGCTATATGTCTAGGCTTGTTACATGCATAACATCTTACATGTTTCATATTCCTCCTGTAACAATCAGCAGCTTTGTGACCAAACGTATTGCAAGCAAAGCAATATCCATAAAAATACCTTGATTGAGATGACTTGTCTGCATAATGGTCTTGAACTCTTCTTCTTCTACATCTAGCTGCAACATGTCCAAGATTATGACATACATAACATTCAACATTATTCATAGGAGGAATAAAGGATTTTCTTTGAGGAATCTCTTTTCTTGGTTGATGATGAGATTGATCTTTCATTTCTTTGTTGATCACTTTAGATTTCTCTTTAGAGTTCCTTGCCTCACCTTGTGAACTAGATTCACCTTCAACAGATTCATGGAAACCAAGACCAGTCTTTATAGCAGGAGACCTTTGACTACTAAGAATATCATCCAAGACTTTAGAACTATCTTGAAATCGTAAAAGCTTATCCTTTTCTTCTAGTTTACCTTTCAAGATATTTACCTCAACCTGAAGCTGTTCTTCCTTTTCAAGAGATTGCCTTTTCAAATCTTCTTCATCTTTCCTTCCTTCTTCCATTTGTTTCCTTAGTTTGAGAATCTCCTTTTCTTGTTCTTCATTTAGATCCTGCTGCATTTGACGAATTCTGAAAGCACATTCTAGCTGAGATTTTAGGCTGATAACTTCGTTTCCCTGTTTTTCAATATCTTGGACTAGATCTTTATTTTGCTTCTTTGATTCTTCAAGGTCTTCCTTTAGTGAGCGGATTGTGGCTTCAAGACTTTCATAATAGGTGGATCTATCTCTGAGTTTCATGATGGTTATGTTCTTTTCATTGACTTCATTTCTTAGTAATGTTAATTCATCCTGCAGCTTGTGATATTTATCCTTGAATAACTCTCGTTGGGCCTTAGCAGTATCATCCTTTATGTTCATAAGTTCTTCTTGAGTTCTAATTTTGTTTGTCAGTCTTCTAAATTATGCTTCTATCTCATTTCTTTCTTGTTCACCCATGAGAGCTAATTCAGTAGTTTCGCTTTCACTTTCATCTCTTTCATATGGAAATATAGCTGGAACATCAGAGGATAACACATTCATACCTGATAATGATTCTGAATCTGATTCTGAGTCTGAAGAGCTTCTTATGCCTAATCCCCAATCGATTCTCCCACTGTCATAGTTCTTCTGAGATGTCTTCTTCTTCTTATGAGCTTTCTTCTTAAGCTTCTTTCCCATTGTTCCACGGATCTCCTTCAAGCGATCAAGCTTCTATCAAAGGACCCGCTCTGATACCAATTGTTGAAAATAATACTGAGAGGGGGGGGGGGGGGGGGTGAATCAGTATTATCACATTAATAAAACTTTTTCATTTCCATAATCAGATTCATATATGCTACTTCCACAACTTCTTATGATTAAGTTAATCGATCTTCAATGAGTGCATTAGAACATTATCAACCATATTATCAGTTAACAGATGCAGTAACATAAAGTAGATCATCACACATAAGGCACACACATGAACACAATGATATAAATTGGAAACCCAATGCGGGAGAAAACCACCTGCTGCAAGTCATCTCAATCTTCTTCTTAATAAGAAAATCCTTTTACTATATTTGTATTGGTGCAGTATTATACCAGTACGGGAGCTACAACCCCCTTTGCTCTTGTACTAGCCGATCCGTTTACTAGTACGCAGGCTACTACCTGCTACAATACTCCAAAGATTTCCTTTAGCTCTTGTACTATCTTAGATACTAGTACGTAGGCGCCGGCCTACAATCTTCTCTCCTCCAAGTACCACGTTTCATCAATTTTCATACTGGATACACTCAAGCACAACCCATAATCTGAAAGGCCACATTTCATCCAATTTTCATACTGGACCCAACAACAACATTGAAGCTCATAATCAAACAACCTTCTGAAACACCCAATCACTAGATCAATACATATACAATGAGAGTCATCAATCAGATCTAGTCCATCAGATCATTAAGAACCTGATCCATTCATTCATCAATTCTGAAGCTAATCATAATCATTCACTCAATCACTGCTGTTATCAGAACATAATATCAGAAACCAGACATCACTTCAAAACCCAGAACACACCAATGATAAACATGAGCAGCTAAATTGATTTCAAGAGAAGTACGCAGCTTCACCCATGTAATGCATGCGTACAGTACGCACTGTTCTGAACTGTGCACCTGCGTACCCACGCACTGTGCCAAATAGACTTCCTGCGTACCTCCGCAACTGCAGCGCTTCTGTGCCTGCGTACCGACGCACCTGCAGCGCTTCTGCGCCTGCGTACCGGCGCACCTTTCTTTCACTGTACCTGCGTACCTTTGGGCATAAATGATTTCAAGACTTCAAGAATAACCCAGACAATCAGATCTACAGATCTGATCATGCGCCGAAGAGATCTCAGTCCATCAGTAGATTCGCCTTCTTTAGATATAGACCAGATCTAGCCCTCATAAGATATTCAACCAAAGACATGCTCAAGCCAAATGATCTCCTTTGCTTTATATAGGCAAGCTCCTCCTAAAATCATGGAACAATACCACGAGCCGACACCATAATAACCCAATACCGTCGGCTAAATACCAAGAGTAAAACATAAGAAAACCCCACATGTGAATTTCTTTGCCTTGAAATGTGTGCACTGGGGGTACGCACCTCCTGAACGGCTGGCCTGCGTATCTGGACGCGGTCCCTGCATGGTGTACCCGCGGGTACACACTTTCTGTAAGGTGTACCTGCGTACCCCTTATTTTCTTCAATATTTGATAGCTGATCATCAACCTCTGCTGCTGACTTGAAGTACAGTGATCTATCACCTGAATGGGTTGCCATCAAGGACAACACTTTAGCCATAATGCCAACAATCTCCCCCTTTGGAATTGATGGCAAAACTTACTAAGAACTTGTCATTTGATTCCTTTGAGCTGTCCCGCATCTATGTATTATGTCGCATCTGATATCTCTTCTGTAGATTCATCTGAATGTATATAAGTTAGATGATCTTCTATGAGAGGGTTGCCATCAAGTACAACACATGCATCATAATGCCAACAGTAAGAGACAAATTGGTTATGTATCAATCACTGATGAAGAGTACTTTTGACAGAAAAACTAGAGAGATTGATTTTAAAGTTGGAGACCTGGTATTAAGGTGGGATACTAGAAGAGAAGATAAGGGTAAGCATGGAAAGTTTGATCCTTTCTGGTATGGCTCGTTCAGAATTATAGAAGCAAGGACAAATAATACATTCTTCTTAGAGAATCTCAATGGAAAATCTTTGCAGCTGATGGGCAGTACCTTAAACATTACTTCTAGTTCTGAAGCATAAGGATCCTGTCATTGTAGATACCAAAGTGAATTCATTGTACAAATTCCATAGAAGTTTAATTTGTTAAGCAATATGTGACTCCATGTCCGAGGTGAAGGTGTTACGTTCCTATACCAATAGGAGTCATAATTTTGAATGACTAAGGTTAAGCCTTGTAATATTGTACATATCTTTGCTTTCTGCAAATGTTTTCCATATTATAAAAATTAAAAAATTTAAAGAGGGTATGTCCTAAAAGAAAAATCAAAGGAAAAAAAGAATAAGAGAAGATAAAAAAAATAAATGAAAAAATATGAACCCAAAAAACAAAGAGACCATGAAAGTGTGCAAGTATAAATGCCACTCCTATTTACTTTTATGCATAATAATGATTGCGTGAAACTTGTTATTCATGCCACAATCCATGCTAATATAACTATTTAATCTTGGTTATTTCATGCTTTGAATTTTGTGTTTATAGTTAGAGAATAAAATCTGATCAAATAGTTTAATCTTGGCAGATCATTAGTTAGGTAGAGAAAATAAAAGGAGCTCATAATCTTAATCTGATCCTTTTGATGATATAAGGTTAGAAATAGATAGATTACTTTTCAAAAGAAAAATAGATGAATAAGGGTTTTCTAGCCTAAATGCACCCAAAGAAATGAATAAAACATGTTAGAGGTAAGAAATGGGTAAGTAGAAGAAAGGTTGCTAAACTACAAAGTCAATTGGATCAAAGCACATGCATCATGCTTATACACATCTTTCAACATGTATGGTCAATTATGGAAGCAAAGGAAAAGGTTTACAAGTTCATGTGATTAACTCCCCCTCATTCCTTTTTCCCTATACTTACAAATTTCCTATCCACAAGTATGTTCTAGTACTTTTAAATCCTACAAGTCAAAGAGGCTCAGAGCATTTCTTTGACTTTTGGTGGGACTAGACCCTCGGCTTAATGACTTATGGACACAAGTGCTAGAATCCCCTTCATAAAATCATTCCCCCTTCATACAATCCATTTCCCCTCGTCACCCTAAGAAAACCCCTTTTCCTAAGGTTAAACACAATTTACCTAGGAAGACTGAAAACCCCCCATGTAAATCCATTTTCACTCAAAAACCCACAAAAAACCTTTTATCCTAAGTATAGAGCAAAGTGCACGAAATGCATACATTTTATCTTTTTACTTAGGAAAAACTCACTCCGCCCATCACATTTCATATTAATTATTAGTTTTATTATATAATTCCTGATATAACCCTTTTCCCGTATATAAACTAAATCCCGATGTAAATACCCCCAACCCTTAATTTTAATAGAAACTAATACATTTATCCTTATCCCGAAAAAACAAATAAATCCCCCATTAACCCAAAATAAACACAAATCACCCCTGATTAAAGTTTCAGGCCCCCTAAGCCTCCGTACATTTCCTCCATGCTACTTCACGACCTGACCACTGTCCGATCAACTGCACCCTAATCCAACAATGCGCAGTCGTATCGGCCTCACTCGATGCCCGAACTTTACCCAAAGAGTTAAACTCCCTTATTAAGCCCTGCCCGATCATGGTTAACCCGTGATAAAACCTAAATAAACCCAAACTGCCGAAGATTAAAGCGTTGGGCCCCTCCAAAACCCAAGCTTTTATAATTCGCACGTTTCCTTTGCCCGCTTTTCGTCCGATCAGAATCTGTTAAATCCAACACTCCATAGCCATATCAGTCGCACCCAATGGTTGAACGTTACTCGCCCGATAAGGCGGTTTTCCCTGACCCCCCGATGGCTACGTGTCATGCTCTAGAGTATATCGGGCGACCCCTCCTAAAAACCGCCTTCGCGTCATAAGCGGTGCGATGAACTCTAATAATGCCTCCCCGCCAACCCAATAAACCACCTATTATCCATAAATATGAATTTTCGCACCATATTAAAATTTTTTCCCGTTAAAGACTTTAAACCTTGAAAACCTTGTTTTCATGCCTTTCTCCCATTTCACAGTATAAACCCATTAAACCCTTCAGTGCCACCCTGAACCTCTGCGACGCAATTCCACCTCCATTCATGTCCAAAATGCTGCCACAACCCCTTCCCCAGGCATCCCTGTGCAAACAAAGCCATCAAGCGCCTTTCAAGCCGATCGATGTTTTCTTAATAATTGTTGAATTTTGCAGATAATCAGTCGAAAATCAGAGCTTGGATAAACAGTTCTGATACTAGTCGTAGAACCTGTTTACTCCAAGACTCGACAAGAAACCTATCAAAAAGCATATATTAAGAAGAATAAGACCATTATACAAGGAACAAAGAAGAAGACAATTACACACAGAGCCGAGAAGAAAACATGCATACTGAGACATGGGCAGTTAAAACAGAGGAACTAGACCAAATATGCAGTTAGAAGACAAACAAATGAAACATACAGAGACTTGATCAATATCCATTTCTCGATGCCGATACACATAAAAACAAAAGAATTTACTATTGAAACACACAGTAAAAGGTTAAATTGTACAGTAAAAGGGAAAACACAGTGAGAGATAAAGATAGGTCATCGGAGTGAAAGAGTATCAGAGTCAGAGAGTATCAGATGAAAGCTTGAAGTAAATGAAGCCTCCAGCGTAATGATCCAAACAGAAAAGAGCATAAAGAGCTAAAATCAAACCATAAAATCCAGCAATACCACAATAAAAGATACAGCATGAAAGTAGTTCACTAGTTGTCTCTATCTTCCTGTGAGAAGATATCTGTATTTCCTAGATTAAATCTCAAGTCAATTTGAGATATTTGTAATAAAACCTTAGTATAAATACTTCACAATTTGAAGTATGTAGTGTAGATTCTTAGATATTTTCTGTAGTCTTCTCAATCGAAACACTATAAAGCCATTGGGGCATTGACTGAGTCAGCAAGCTGGATTGATGAATAAAGACCAGATATTTCAAAGGATTCATGTGTAGAGTGAACCGCAAACAAGTATTTTCTCACATTGTTGTTATCTTTCTTAAAATTTTTCCATAATGTTTATCTGAATCTGAATGCCATAACTAAAGTATTATCTCAGAATTTGTTTAATTACACTCTGTTATAACAGTTAGGAAAATACATGTTTTCTATTGATAATCTAAGTTAAGGAATTCTTAATTGCTCCTTAGTTTAGGTTGTTTCTTTATAATCTATAGCAAAGGATTCTTAATTGCCCTTTGTTTCCGATTACCTTTGTTCCTCATTTCAATCCCGGTCTTAGATTTCTTAATTGCTCTCTCACCCTGGTTTAAACCTTTTCCACCCCTCTGGCCCTAAGACCTACACTCTACTCTGCTATATTGCCCTTTGAATTTTCCCTTTAGTGATTTGATCTAGTCCTGCTACTCTTTTGTTGACTCCGTAGCCGAATGGACTAGAGACATCATCCTATCCATCTGTTTCAAGGATCCCACCACCCAATCTTCAATACAAATAAAAAACCCCTTGAACATTAAGAACTAGCCTAAAATCCCATCAAACAAAGTTAAATCATATAGAGAGAGCCCTCTCTGAGCTTAGGTTGTCTAGATCCTATGCCCAAAAGTTGGTTTGTGGTTACCTCGGTCATTTTCTTTCTTCTAATAACTTCTAGAGAAAATTCTGAGTGATAACATAGTGGTGACTCCACTGGGGAACCAACAATTCCTTAGCCCTAGTAAAGCCTTAAAAAAATTCTAATTCTATATTTTGAGCCTCTTAAAGTCATTTGTTAGAAGTTATATTGAAAAAATCTCACAAAATAATTGAAAACTTTGAAATTCTGGCTTCTAGGAAGACTCATTTTACTAGGGCTAACCCAGATCCCAACCCTCCCCTAGCAGTTGATTATCCCAACCTGATTTCAAGAAAATCTAAAAAAGAAGAAAGTTCAGCTAGTCAAATACCTTTAGTTAAAGCTAATTCATGTCTTGATGAGTGGTTATTTGGTCTTTCATGATTTAAAACAAAATCTGAAAGCGCAATATATGAAACTGTTCTAGATCCTGATTTTATTGCAGACCTTGAAGTCAAATGGGCCAACAAATCAATGGATGAGTACATTCTGAAATCTCCACAATCATCCATTAATACTACTACTACCCCTAAGTTTTCTAAACAATTCTTCACTAGTTTGAGTTAACCATTATTCCATTCGACTTCAATACCTTCTGCATTCCATTCTACACCACCATTTATACCTTCACTCCCTCATCAACCTATCATTACGCATTCACCATCTACTAGTCCTGGTTCTTCATCCACTACTGCATTAATTCCAAGTATATCAACCCCACATTGTATCCCCTCCCAACCAATAGCAATGGCAAACAGATATGCTCCTCTTGTTTTACCTACCCAACTTCATGTTATGCCTGCAGATTATCAGAGTAAGATTCCCTTGTTTGATGCTATTGGTTAGTACACTACCCAACAACATGTAAATAAGATGTTCGACTGCTTTGAACTACATGAAATAGATGAAGTCGATGTCCAGATGAGACTCTTTGCTCAAACTTTGACTGGTGATGTCAAGAAGTGGTTTAAAGCCTTTCCTGCCAACCATATAGCAGACCTAGCAAATTTCCAAAGGTTGTTTGTTGATAGGTGGGAAAATAAAAAGAATCCCTTATAAATCCTTTCAGAATATGAGAATATTAGGAGAGGACCTAATGAAACTGTTCAAGGTTACTGCAATAGATTCAATAACATATATAATGCAATCCCAGTTAACCTTAGACCCCCACCTGACTTAGCGTTAATAAATTTCCCTCATGGTTTTGATACAGATATGACATACCAACTTAGGGAAATAGACCCCTCAACGTTAGAAGAAATGCAAAGTGTAGCTATTAGTGTAGAAGCTAATTTGTTAGCTAAAAGGGCTAGAGTTAGAAATGAAAAGAGAAATGCTAAGGATGAAACTTTACCATCTAATATTAAAATATATAACTTGGCCAAAAACATGGAAAGAATAATGGAGAGAATAGGTAACATGGAAAGGAAACCCCAATGGGATAACCAACAAGCACCTCCAATTAGAGACCCAAATTTTGGAAACAACCAAAACATGGGGAAAAACGGACCAGATTAGAACATAAGGCCTTCTTTTCAAGAAAATTATGTAGAAATATCCCATCCAGAGAATCCAGAGCATGATACACAAATTAACCTAATGGAAATAAGTGATGAGGACATTGTTTTTCTAACCCAAGATGAGCAAGAATTGTATATGTTGCAACAATTACAGGTATAGTTTGGTGAATCATTTGATTATAAACAAGGATATGACTTTGTCATTTTCAAAGTTCATAAATAATATAATCTAAGAAGCAAAAAGAATGTTAATGTCCCTGACCAAACTAAGAAAACAACCCAAAATCAACCCAAGAAAATAAAAGAAACCCTTGTTTCAAAGATCCTCCAAATTCTCCCTAGGTAGAACCCAAATTCTTCTAGCCCCACAATTGTAGATATAACCTTTGATCAACCTTCTGCTGATCAACCATCCACTTCAATTCCACTTGAAAATCCATGTAAGTAGATCCCCAATAAAGAAAAAGAAGACAACCCTACTCAAATCCCTGCTACGAAAACTCCAAACCTTCAAAAAGAAAAAGCCTCTTTTCCACTGAATTTGGGAGTATAGATAGCAAAGCTAAAGATTTCAGTCCCTTTAACATAACTAATCAAGAATGAACCTTATAAATCACAGATAAACCAGACCTTAAACATTGTTGAAAATGAGGATTCAGTTAACTTGTTTGATGACCAACCAGAACTCATATTTGGTCCAGATGTTAATGGCAAACCATTAGAAGGAGGAGTTCCACCTTTTTACATTAGCCTTAGTATCCATGACAAAATTCTACACAATGCAATGTTGGATTCTGGGGCCTCTCACAATTTAATGCCCAAATCAGTAATGGAGAAATTGAACCTAGACATTACAAGGCCTTACAAAGACTTATTCTCATTTGACTCTACTCAAGTAAAGTGTCTAGGATTGATTAAAGATTTGTGTGTTACTTTAGTCCAATATCTTGCCAAAAGCATCCTTATGGACATTGTAGTTGCTGACATCCCACCAAAGTATGGCATGCTGTTATCCAGATCATGGGGAGCCAAACTTCAGGGATCTCTACAACTAGATATGTCATATGCAACAATTTATGTTTGGACAACCTAAGAAACTTTCTTAAAAAACCTTAATGAAATATATGGTAAGTAGCCAGGATTGGCCTCAAAACTTTCCCATCTACTCCATACACTCAGATATTGATTCTTTTATCTTGTATAATGCTGATCAAACACAAGAAACACTTTTAGATAGTATTGATACATAACCAAAAGAAATTGCAGTTTCTACACAAAATGAAACTAACCAGACTACAGAACTATTCAATGAACAAGAAGGTCTAATTGTTGTGAATGATGAAAAGTTTGTTCCACCAGATAGTGAAAATTATGATCATGAGATATTATGGCATTTAGAATTTGATGGATCAGTCAATAGGTTAGGAGCAAGAGCAGGAGTGTGGATATATAATTTGGAGAACAATTACTCAGAAGGCCATGCATATAGATTGAATTTTAAATGTACAAATAATATAGTTGAATATGAAGCATTAATTTTAGGTCTTAAGTTAGTTAGGAATCTAGGAGCTAAAAGAGTTTTTGTCATGGGAGACTCTAAACTAATTGTAAAACAGATTGATGTTGTATATATGACTAAGGACCCTAGATTAAGTTGTTATAGAGATACTATTGTAGAAATACTTAACACTTTCCTAGAAACAAAGCTTGCAGTAATCCCTAGAAAACATAACATGCAAGCCCATAGTTTAGCAATGTTTGCCAACACTTGTAAATTACCCTTTCAACCTAACTGTCAGTATACTACTGAAGTTAGGCACATACCTACAATTCCAAATAATTTGAAGAATTGACAAATATTCTCTAATGATAAAAAAATAAATAACTTTTTACTTTCAGAAGAAGAGTTTGTAAATAACAATATAGATATTGATACATCCATAGATCCTGACACTAAGGATAATATAGAAATAAATGAGATAGAAGATGATGAAATAGATAGACTTAACCCAACTAAATTTACCAAATAATATGTAGATAACTTAGAGCTAATGGAGATTGATGAAATAATCAATGAAGAAACCGAAGTAATTAATCTCAAGGATAACTTCTTACCAAAGGGATTAACCCCTCTGGAAGATTTATTTGATTCAAATGATGTTCCTAGGAGACCTAAAATGGAATCATTAAGGTCTGATATAGAGGAATGTATATAGGCACTCATGAAAATCCTTAATTGATCAGACTTTAAAAATCATTACCTCCGACTGAAAAAGTGAAATACATTGAGTTGTTGAAAGAATTTAGGGATGTTTTTGCTTGGAGTTATGAGGACCTTAAATCCTATGACACCAACATCATCCAACACACAATTCCTATTAAAGAAAATCAAAAGCCTTTCAAACAAAAACTAAAAAGGATCAATCCTGTCTTATTACCTGAAAATGAAAAAAAAAAAATAGAGGATGTATGATGCCAAAATAATTGCACCAATTAGATTTTCTAATTGGGTCTCAAACTTGGTGCCAACTACAAAGCAAACTGGTGAGATCAGACTCTGTGTGGTTCTGTTATGTACCTAGGGGGGATAATATGGGGTACCAAGGGAGGTACCCAAGGTAATAATGTAATAATGGGATGGGCCATAGTAATAAATAAGGTGGTTAACCCATGTCATGTAAGGGACCACAAGTAGTTAATAATAATGTAAGGGGCCCATGGTATTAGTTGATGGTATAAGGAAACCATGGTAATGGTACATGGTATTGTATGTATGAGGCCTATATAAAGGCTAGAGACTCCATATGAAGATGAAGAGAAGTATTCTTGTATGAACAAGCATATGGCTTGTGGAGTGTTCTCCTTCCTTAAGGAGTGAATGTATGGTGTTGCCCTACCTTAAGGGTTTGATCAATAAAGAATCATTTCATATCATTTCTGGGTTTATTTGCATTGTCTTATATTTTTATATCCGATCTATAACATTTCTGGGTTAGAGCTACAACAAGTGGTATCAGAGCTACAACAAGTGGTATCAGAGCACTTTCTTGGGCAAACCGTGGAGAATTTTTTTTTTTTTTTTTTTGCAAGGTTTCGGGGGCGGCGAGTTTTCAGATCAGATCTGTAAGTTTTGGTGCAAGATCTGTAAATTCTAATTGCAGATCTGGATTCTATGTGAAAAAATACCCGATTTCAAAAAAAAAATCGATCGAATCGGAGTCCGGATGAAGGAGATATCACTGATCTAAAAATCAGTGGGGTTGTAGCCAATTTTCAGGACAACGATTTTGTGGCGCAGATATAGACGTCCTGGTACAAGATCTTCAAAATCTAATTGCAGATCTGGATTCTTTGGAAAAAAATACCCAACTTCAAAAAAAATATCAGTCGAATCGGAGTCCGGATGAGGGAGATATCACTGATTTAAAATCAACTCTTTTTTCAGAAATTTTGGGTGACGACGGAAGAATAGCAGCGCAGATCTGAAATTCCAGTGTCTGAATCAGGATTTCTATCACATGGGCAGATGCAGAATGGTTGTTCCATTTCCAAAAACAGGTTATAATAGAGATTCTGAGCAATATTGACGAAACTGTGACATTTTCAAATTTTCGCCAAGTAAGTGAGGAATTTTTCTCAAACCCTCTTCATGGAGATGCTATATTTTACAGGGAAAGATGATCATCCTACTATTGAAGAATTCATACAGACACACAAGTCCATAAAAGGGCAATATTGGAAGGTTTCAATGTCGCTTAATCTGAGAGATGAGGCTATAAATTGGTGGTCATCACTTGACCAAAAGCAGTTGAGCAAACTTTCAGATGCAAAATTTGAAAAAGTCTTTTTGGACAAATGGTCTAGGGCTAGAAAAAAGGAGAATGAGACACATAAGGGGTTAATTGCTACGGGTGTCTCCTTATTGCAGGTTCATGGCTTGATTCAGAAGGAGAAGATCATTGTTTCTATCAATCCTAGTTGTAAACATAATTTTATCAATGTTAGCTTGGCAAAAAAATTGCAAGTACCAGCAAAACAAATTGAACATACACAGGTGGATGGTAAGGATGTTCAAATCTATAAGGATTTGAAGATTTCTATGGATAAATATGTGTTGCATGGTGATTTTTATGCTTCCGAGATGGATAATATGGATGTTGTTTTGGGATATCCTTGGATGGAATCCATGGGTACTATCAATATTAATGTGCAGAAGAAATTCCTGAAGCTATGGTATAAAAAGAAGAAAATTACATTACAGGATATTTCCATCCATAAACAGGTAGAGAACATGGAGGCTGAAGCAGAAGATGTTCCAGGGAATGACACTTATACATCTGATGATGAGCCAGTGATGATCGACAATCAAACACAAACAGAGGCGGAAGCAGAAAAGGTAACAGGTGCTGACACATCTGATGAGGGTTCAGTGGTTGAAGTCATATTGGAAAAGAAGACACCACAACAGGCACCACAGCAGGGTGAATTAAAGAAAAAGACACCGTGGGTTAAAACTTCAACATATCATCACTCACATCACCCCGCAAGACAACAACCAACAAGATGGCAACCAATTAGCCACAAGGACAACAACCCCCATATGACGGATAGTGAGGAGCGACGATCCACCTACTACACACAGAAGAGCTACCGCGGTCAACTTCCATCTCAAGCGAGCGAGGCACCAGCGAGATCGAGGGTTCACCTTTCTCTTGGCTGGCTAGATGCACGTGCATGGTACCAGTGGACTACTCTTTTGAGTAGATCTTATTATTTATGTTCTTCCCATGTTTCGGGGACGAAACATGTTTAGGGGGGTGGAATGTTATGTACCTAGGGGGGATAATATGGGGTACCAAGGGAGGTACCCAAGGTAATAATGTAATAATGGGATGGGCCATAGTAATAAATAAGGTGGTTAACCCGTGTCATGTAAGGGACCACAAGTAGTTAATAATAATGTAAGGGGCCCATGGTATTAGTTGATGGTATAAGGAAACCATGGTAATGGTATATGGTATTGTATGTATGAGGCCTATATAAAGGCTAGAGACTCCACATGGAGGATGGGAAGAGGAAGTGAAGTATTATTGTATGAACAGGCATATGGCTTGTGGAGTGTTCTCCTTCCTTAAGGGGTGAATGTATGGTGTTGCCCTACCTTAAGGGTTTGATAATAAAGAATCATTTCATATTATTTCTGGGTTATTTGCATTATCTCATATTTTTATATCAGATCTATAGTATTTCTGGGTTAGATCTACAACAAGTGGTATCAGAGCTACAACAATTGGTATCAGAGCTACAACAAGTGGTATCAGAGCCGGGAGAGTAGCAGCGCAGATCTAAAATTCCAGTGTCTGGATCAAGATTTCTACCACATGGGCAGATGCAGAGAGGTTGTTCCATTTCTAAAAACATGTTATAATAGAGATTCTGAGCAATATTGACGAAACTGTGACAATTACAAATTTTCTCCAAGTAAGTGAATTTTTTCTTCATGGCGACTCTATATTTTACAGGAAAAGATGATGGTCCTACTATTGAAGAATGCATACAAAGATACAAGTCTACATATGGGATATTTTGGAAGCTTCAAATGTTGTTTAATATGAGAGGTGAGGCTCAAAAATGGAATTTATTACTTAGCAACGAGTGGTTGAACAAAATTTCAGATGAAGAATTTGAAAAAGTCCTTTTGGACAAATGGTCTCGGGCTAGGAAAAAGGAGAATGAGACACACAAAGGGTTAATTCCTACTGGTATATCCTTATTTCAGATTCATGGATTGATTCAGAAAAAGAAGATCATTGTTTCTATCAATCCTAGTTGTAAACATAATTTTATCAGTGTTAATTTGGCAAATAAATTGCAAGTCCCAGCAAAACACATTGAAACTTTACAAGTTGATAAGGAGGATGTTCCTAGGAGACCTAAAATGGAATCATTAAGGTCTGATATAGAGGAATGTATATAGGCACTCATGAAAATCCTTAATTGATCAAACTTTAAAAATCATTACCTCCGACTGAAAAAGTGAAATACATTGAGTTGTTGAAAGAATTTAGGGATGTTTTTGCTTGGAGTTATGAGGACCTTAAATCCTATGACACCAACATCATCCAACACACAATTCCTATTAAAGAAAATCAAAAGCCTTTCAAACAAAAACTAAAAAGGATCAATCCTGTCTTATTACCTGAAAATGAAAAAAAAAATTAGAGGATATATGATGCCAAAATAATTGCACCAATCAGATTTTCTAATTGGGTCTCAAACTTGGTGCCAACTACAAAGCAAACTGGTGAGATCGGACTCTGTGTGGATCTCAGAAACCTCAACATAGTGTCACTAAAAGAAAAATTACCCTCTTCCCAAAATGGATCACAGTTTACAAAGAGTAGTTGGATCAGCCAAAATCTCATTGTTAGACGGGTTTTCTAGTTATAATCAAATCTTAGTTCATCTAGATGACCAACCCAAAACTGCCTTTACTACTCCTTGGGGCACTTTTATGTATGTGAAAATTCCTTTTGGGCTAATGAATGTAGGAGCCACTTTCCAGAGGGCTATGGATATAGCCTTTTCTAAAGAAATTCATGATTTCCTTGTGATATATCTAGATGATATTACTGTATTTTCAAAGTCTGACAATCAACATTTGGATCATCTAAGGCAAGTTTTTATTAAATGCAGGAAGTTTGGAATCTCCTTGAACCCCAAAAAGTCCTTGTTTGGGTTAGAGGAAGGAAAGTTGTTAGGTCACATAATTTCAAAAGATGGTATAAGAATAGACCTTGCAAGAATAGAAGCCATCTTACAAATAAGACACCCCAGGAACATTAGAGAATTACAAGATTTCTTAGGAAAAAATAATTTTCTTAGAAGATTTATATCTAATCTAGCAGAGTTAATTAGATCACTAAACAACATGCTGAAAAAAGACTCCACCATAAAATGGACTGTTGAGGCTAAGAAATCCTTTGAAGACATCAAACTAGCCTTAACTAAAACATTTGGATTAATTAGTCCTAAATTTGACAGAGATTTCATCTTGTTTTCCTTTGCCTCCGAGCACACAATATTTGTTGTACTATTACAGAAAAATGACTAGGGCTATGAACAACCCATTGCTTTCTTTAGCAAAGCCCTGAGAGATGCCCCCTTGAAATATAACATAATGGAAAAACAAGCCTTGGCTTTAGTCAAAGCCATTAAGGATTTTAGGGTATACATCTTATATTCTCACATAGTAGCCTACGTTCCTAATTCAGTAGTAAAAGACATCCTAACTCAGGATGGTCCTGATGGAAAGAGGGGAAAGTGGATTGCTACTATTTTAGAGTATGATATAGAAATCAAACCTACAAAGTTAATCAAGGGCCAAGGTTTAGCCAAGCTCATGGCTGAATCGAACTGTCAGGCCTTGGATATAAACTTTATTGCAGCAATAGATAATGAAGAGGATATGGCGACTCCACTAATCGGCCAGGCCTTCCTTGAATCACCTTGCTATGCTGATATTATTTATGTTTTACTAAATTTACAAGCTCCTCTTGAATTATTTAGGACTAAAAGCAGAATTTTGAAGATGAAATCCTTAATATTTTGTATATTTCTTATTAAATGAAGAAACTGACAAAGTTCTATAAGAGTTTCATGCAGGTGACTGTGGACGACACCTTTACTGGAAGACTACTGTAGATAAAATCCTTAGAGCTGGTTTCTACTGGCCTACCTTGTTTGCTGATGTCAAAAAATATGTGACCTCCTGTCGCAAATGTCAATTTTTTTAGGGGAAGAAAAAGCTCTTACCTTTACCCCTCAAGCCAATCTCTGCTAAAATACATTTTCAACAATGGGGTCTAGACTTCATTGGTGAAATTCACCCACCCTCCTCTTCCCAACACAAACGGATCCTCACAGCCACATACTACTTCACAAAATGGATAGAGACCATACCTTCAAGGCAAGCCACATATATTGTTATCATAACCTTCATTGAAACCAATATTCTATCAAGATTCGGATGTTCAACTAAGCTCATTATTGATAATGCAACAACCTTTAAATCCAAAAGAATGATAGATTTCTAAAATAAATACCATATCACCCTTGGCCATTCCACAACATATTACCCTCAAGGTAATGGACTGGCAGAATCCTCAAACAAAAGCCTAGTAAATATCATCAAGAAGTTACTAGAGGACAATAAGAAAAGTTGGAATAAAATTCTAGTCAATGCCTTATGGGCAGACAGATTGACTACTAAGAAATCAATTGGTACTTCTCCCTATAAACTAGTTTATGGAATGGAAGTTGTCTTTCCATAATCTTTGGGAGTACCAGTAATGAAGATACTTCAAGAAATGCAGGTTGAACCAAATAGCATCCAAAGAAGAATCAACGAAACTATTCATCTACAAAAAACAAGAGAAGAGGTCTATGTCAGGTCTCAAGTTGTGCGAGAAAATATTAAGAAGAGTTTTGATAAGAGAACCAAGGCTGAAGATTTATACATTGGTGACAAAGTGATCAAGTGGGACTCAAGGAAGGAAGATAAAGGAAACATGGGAAATTTGATTTCCTATGGAAAGGTCATTATGTCATTTATGCTTATAGAGGAAATAATGCTTTCTTCTTGAGAGAAATTGATGGTACAAATGCAGAAGGTGGGCTAGTGAATGATCGAATGCTAAAACATTACTTTGAACCTAATTACTAATTTTCATTTGTTACATATTCTATTTTCAAAAGTCTAGTTTGGATTAGATGGTGATCTTTGAAGTTGAAGCCCGAAGAGAAGGCCCCAAGCTTTAAAAGATTCACTATCATAAGTATCAATAATGCAGATTCATAGAAGGATAGTTTGCAAGGCAACATCAACAACAATTCAAAGGCTACTAATCTCTAAATTTCTTGACCTTTCCCAAGGAAATGCCATCCCTAAGTGGAGCCAGTGTTAGGTTCCTATACCAATAGGAGTCATAGTTTTGAATGACTAAGGTTAAGCCTTGTAATATTGTACATACCTTTGCTTTCTGCAAATGTTTTCCATATTATAAAAATTAAAATATGTAAAGAGGGTATGTCCTAAAAGAAAAATCAAAGGACAAAAATAATAAGAGAAGGTAAAAAAAAAATGAAAATATATGAGCCCCAAAAACAAAGAGACCATGAAAGTGTGAAAGTCTAAATGCCACTATTATTTACTTTTATGCATAATAATGATTGTGTGCAACTTGTTATTCATGCCACAATCCATGGTAATCAAACTGTATATTCTGGTTATTTCATGCTTTGAATTTTGTGTTTATAGTTAGAGAATAAAATCTGATCAAATAGTTTAATCTTGGCAGATCATTAGTTAGATAGAGAAAATAAAAGGAGCTCATAAGCTTAATATGGGCCTTTGGATGATATAAGGTTAGAAATAGATAGATTACTTTTCAAAAGAAAAATAGATGAATAAGGGTTTGCTAGCCTAAATGCAACCAAAGAAATGAAGACAACATGTTAGAGGTAAGAAATAGGTAAGTATAAGAAAGGTTGTTGAACTACAAAGTCAATTGGATCAAAGCACATGCATCATGCTTATACACATCTTTCAACATGTATGGTCAATTATGGAAGCAAAGGAAAAGGTTTACAAGTTCATGTGATTAACTCCCCCTCATTCTTTTTTCCCTATACTTACTAATTTCCTATCCACAAGTATGTTCTAGTACTTTTAAATCCTACAAGTCAAAGAGGCTCATAGCATTTCTTTGACTTTTGGTGGGACCGGACCCTCGGCTTAATGAATTATGGATACAAGTGCTAGAATCCCCTTCATAAAATCATTCCCCCTTCATACAATCCATTCCCCTTGTCACCCTAAGAAAATCCATTTTCCTAAGGTTAAACACAATTTACCTAGGAAGAGTGAAAACCCCCCATGTAAATCCCTTTTCATTCAAAAACCCACAAGAAACCTTTTATCCTAAGTATAAAGCAAAGTGCGCGAAATGCATACATTTTATCTTTTTACTTAGGAAAAACCCACTCCGCCCATTGCATTTCATATTAATTATTAATTTTATTATATAATTTCTGATATAACCCTTTTCCCATATATAAACTAAATCCCTATGTAAATACCCCCAACCCTTAGTTTTAATAGAAACTAATACATTTACCCTTATCCCGACAAAACAAATAAATCCCCCATTAACCCCAAATAAACACAAATCACTCCTGATTAAAGCTTTGGGCCCCCCCTAAGCCTCTGTACATTTCCTCTGTGCTATTTCACGACCCGATCACCGTCCAATCAACTGCACCCTAATCCAATGATGTGCAGTCGTATTGGCCTCACCAGATGCCTAACCTTTACCCAAAGAGTTAAACTCTCTTATTAAGCCCCACTCGATCATGGTTAACCTGTGATTAAACCTAAATAAACCCAAACTACCGAAGATTAAAGCGTTGGGCCCCTCCTAAACCCAAGCTTTTATAACCTGCACATTTCCCTTGCCCGATTGTCGTCCGATCAACATTTACTAAATCCAACGCTCCACAACCATATTGGCTGCGCCCGATGTTTGAACGTTACCCTCCCGATAAGGCGGTTTTCCCCGACCCCTCGATGGCTACGTGTCACGCTATAGAGTATATTGGGTGACCCCTCCTAAAAACCGCCTTCGCCTCATAAGCAGTGCGATGACCTCTAATACCACCTCCCCGCCAACCCGATAAACCACCTATTATCCATAAATATGAATTTTCGTGCCATATTAAAAAAATTTCCCATTAAAGACTTTAAACCTTGAAAACCTTGTTTTCGTGCCTTTTGCCCGTTTCACAGTATAAACCTGTTAAACCCTTCAGCGCCACCCTGAACCTCTACGACGAAATTCCACCTCCATTTACATCCAAAACACTGCCACGACCCCTTCCCCAAGCATCCCTGTGAAAACAAAGCCATCAAGTTCCTTTCCAACCGATCAATTTTTTCTTAATAAATGTTGAATTTTGCAGATAATCAGCCGAAAACCAAAGCTTGGATAAACAGTTCTGATACTAATCGCATAACCTATTTACTCCAAGACTCGACAAGAAACCTGTCAAAATCTTATATTAAGAAGAAGAAGACCATTATACAAGGAACAAAGAAGAAGACAATTACACATAGAGCCGAGAAGAAAACGTGCATACTGAGACATGGATAGTTAAAACAGAGGAATTAGACCAAAGATGCAATTAGAAGACAAACAAATGAAACATACAGAGACTTGATCAATATCCACTTCCTGATGCTGATACACATAAAAACAAAATAATTTACTATTGAAACACATAGTAAAAGGTTAAATTGTATAGTAAAAGGGAAAACACAGTGAGAGATAAAGACATGTCATCAGAGTGAAAGAGTATCAGAGTCAGAGAGTATCAGATGAAAGCCTAAAGTAAATGAAGCCTCTAGCATAATGATCCAAACAAAAAAGAGCATAAAGAGCTAAAATCAAACCATAAAAGCTAGCAGTACCACAATAAAAGGGACAACATGAAAGCAATTCACTAGTTGTCTCTATCTTCCAGTGAGAAGATATTTATATTTCCTAGATTAAATCTCAAGTTAGTTTGAGATATTTGTAATAAAACCTTAGTATAAATACTTCACAATTCGAAGTACGTAGTGTGGATTCTTAGAGATTTTCTATAGACTTCTTGATCGAAATACTGTAAAGCCATTGGAGAATTGACTAAGTTAGCAAGATGGATTGATGAATAAAAACCAGATATTTCAAAGGATTCATGTGTAGAGCGAAGTGCAGACAAGTATTTTCTCACGTTGTTGTTATCTTTCTTAAAGTTTTTCCATAATGTTTATCTAAATCTGAATGCCATAACTGAAGTATTATCTTAGAATTTGTTTAATTACACTCTACTATAATAGTTGGGCAAATACATATTTTCTACTGATGGTATAAGTTAAGGAATTCTTAATTGCTCCTTAGTTTAGGTTGTTTCTTTATAATCTATAGCAAAGGATTCTTAATTTCCCTTTGTTTCCGATTACCCTTTGTTCCTCGTTTCAATCCCGGTCTGAGAATTCTTAATTTCTCTCTCACCCTGGTTTAAACCTTTTCCACCCCTCTGGCCCTAAGACCTGCACTCTACTCTGCTATCTTGCCCTTTGAACATTCCCTTTAGTGAGTTGATCCAGTCCTACTGCTTTTTTATTGACTCCATAGCTCAATGGACTAGAGACATCATCCTATCCATATGTTTCAAGGATCCCACCACCCAATCTTCAATACAAATCAAAAATCCCCTGAACATTAAGAACTAGCCTAAAATCCCATCAAACAAAGTTAAATCATATAGAGAGATCCCTCTATGAGCTTAGGTTGGCTAGAGCTTATGCCCAAAAGTTGGTTTGTGGTTACCTCGGGCATTTTCTTTCTTCTAATAACTTCTAGAGAAAATTCTGAGAGATAACAAAAGGCACTAATCTACAGTTCTTAGTGCTTCTGTGGCAAAAGCGCTATCCCCAGGTGGAGCCAGATGTTGTAGCATCCATTGTTATTTAAGTTTATTTTTAGTTTTATCACAAAATGAAAGAAAATAAAAAATATGAAAGGAAAAAAAAAACAAATATTATGTTATAACGGAAATAAAAGGAAATGTGGATATTTGAAAGAAATGGTTGTTTTTATATTATTAATGGATTTTGAAAGTGATAAACCCGCGAGAAGATCTCAGTCGTCCGATTAGCAAGCCACAAATCCGATGGTAGTCGTGCAGATGACATGGACGGGGTTTATTTTAGAAATCAGATGCGATGGGGTATGGAATGCAGTCCAATGCATTGAAGTCTAGATTAATAGCAGTCATTCATCGAAAGGGACGAGATCTGACAGGTATCACATCGAAGCGTGATTGGGTTTTATTTTTAAAATCGGACCCGATAAATCTTTAACTGGCAGTTTTATTTCTTATTGGGTCCGTGTGGGAGTCGAAGGGTTGTTGAACAAACGAACGCGATAAGGTTTTGTTCAAAAGGCTTAAGGTCTCGTTGAGTTCCAAAGGATCGGATCGTCCATTAGATGAGTGATCGGATGGTGATCACACTCAAATGCGCGTGGGGGTTAACGACTCAGGTGGACCCGATATTTAATGATGTGGGGCTTTATTCCTTTGTTTTTGACAACAAGGATTGGTCGGGTTTCCTTGCATTTTAGCCAATCTGAACATTTCCAATATATACATGGCCCACAAGTCCACACACGGGATTTTGTTAAAATGCATTGTGTTGTGTTAAAACAGTTTAACCATTATTAAAACATCTACATAAAAATTTCATCAGCAGCCAAGCCACATATCTGAACAATGAACAACTATCATCAATTTTCTAAATTCCGTTACTTCCTGTTATTTTATTTTCTTGAGAATGAGGTGTCTTTGCCCTGTATTGTAATATTCTGAAATAAATTTTACTTTAAGAAATTAGGAGGTAGTTAAGTAGTTTAACAATTTTGATGATTACCAACTGTCTCATAATGTATAAAAGGAGGAAAATTTACAAAGAAAGGGTTCGAATTTTGAAGAACCTGGAGACTAGGCCATTGTATTCTTGATAAATCTGTTGATTAATGAAAGAATCAAAAGTTTTCCACACAATGTTGGGTATGATTTTGTAACTTCTTTGTTTTGTGTCATCAATGTCTTCTTTCCTTTAAGTATAGTAATGAACCTGCAGATCTTTGTTTACTTGTGTGAATAAAGTTAAAGTTCCTTAAAAGAGCGCTCTTATACTTAAAAGTCCTGCATACTAAGTGTGTGGGACAGACCAATAAGCACATACAGGGGCACCAACTTAGCCAAGGGGGTAGAAACTCCTTCTCCCTTCTCATATTTAATCCCAATCAACAGTTTGATCCTCGATCAATAAACTTTGATTTGGAAGACAACTCCTACCTCTGCAATTCTTCTAAGTTACAGATAGTAGTTTCTGTGTAAAACAACATATTGTCTTTAACTTCCCTAAGTGTCACAGATAATAGTTTCTGTGTAGAACATCATATTGTCTCTGACTTCTCCAAGCATTCGCCATTTAACATTTATATTCAGCAATCAAATGGCATTCTGAGACTTTCATGTCACCTAAGAATTGAGGGTTTAAACTAGGTCTTTCAAGTCCTTCATTTGAGAACACAACATACAACTACGTGACATAAATAATAAACCTTAATGTATTAAGCACAATTTCTACACAACCAAGAAATTGGTTTCTTAAGGGACAACAATATCAATGCAACGTTGGATGAGCACCAAGCGGAACACCAGTTCACAATGGTGGAAGTCGAGGGTAAATTTGTGACCATCCTACTTCTATATTAATTAATCCAGGCACTAGTTTGAGTTATGTTAGCCCTAAAATCGTAGAAAATTGTAAGATGGTGACTGAAAAATATAAGGCCTCATGGCCATTTCAATTAGCTACCAGTGCAAAAACAAGGGTCATGAATCTAGTTAAGGATTTTTTTATTGCATTGAATGGAAAAACAAATTTTGTTAATTTAAATATATTACCTTTGGGATCCAACGATGTCATGATTAGCATGGAATAACTAGATAAAAATAAGGTAATTGTGAATTTCTTAGAAAAACAATTACTTGTGCAATGGATCATGGAAAATTTCAGGTTATTCGAGGTATTCTTAAATTGGTTTCTTTACGACAAATATCGACCTTGCAACTAAAGAAGGAAACCAAGAATTAAAGATTTAGTTGCAGGATTTATTAGCTAAAGGGTACATTAGACCTAGTGTATCCCCATGGGGTGCAACCCTTATCTTCTTCAAAAATAAATACAGAACTTTCGGGTTATGCATTGACTACAGTCAGTTGTACAAATAGACAATTAAAAATAAATACCTTCTGCCCAGAATTGACGACCTCTTTGATCAAGTAAGTGGGGCAACAATGTTTTCCAAGATATATCTTAGGTCGGGGTACTATCAGTTAAGAATTTGGGAAGAGGATATACCAAAGACAACATTTAGAACTCGCTATGGTCATTACAAGTTAAAAATGCTACCCTTTGGCCTGACTAACATATCAACTACATTTATGTGTTTAATGAATGGCATTTTCAGTAAATTCCTAGACAAATTTGTATGAATTTTCATTGATGGCATATTGATATATTCTAAGACAGTTGAGGATCATAAATAACATTTGGAACTTGTACTCATAACTTTAAGGGAAAATCAGTGGTATGCAAAATTTTCTAAATGTGAGTTATACCAATAGAGAATACAGTAATTGTGTCATGTAATTTTTTAGGAGGGGATCTCAGTAGACCCAGAAAAGGTGAAGGCCATACTTGAGTTTCCAATTCTAAAGAACATACCTAATATCATATCTTTCATGGGAATAACTGGCTATTATCACTGGTTCATAAAAGGGTTTTGTAAACTAGCCTACCTTATAAAATCCCTATAGAAAAAGGGAGTAAATTTTGACTGGACACCTCAATGCCAAGAAAGTTTTGAGAAGCTGAAACATTTGCTTACTGTGGTAGAAATATTTTGAGGTCTGTATGGATGCGTGCCTAGAAGGTTTAATATGGGTATTAATGCAAGAAGGTAATGTAATAGCATATGAACCATGAAAATGAAAAAAACACAAAATGAATTATTCATTCTACAATGAGGAGTTGGCAGCAATGATTCATGCCCTCAAAATGTGAAGGCACTACTTAATTGGAAGAAAATTTACCTTAGTTACAAACCATGTGAATCTCAAATATTTTTTTAGCTAGCCAAATCTGAACGCCAAACAAGCTAGATGAATGGCTTTTCTATGTGAATAATATTTCAAGATTAAACATATTAAAGGTAAAGAAAATAAAGTGGTTGTTGGCTTGTGGGGGCCTAACCCCGGTTCAACGTTAGTTAGCCAAACAAATCCCTACACTACTGGCCCTTTCGGCATCAACCCGCGAAGCGCGGATTGCAGTCTCACCTGAAGCATTATGGGGGGATGCTGGAACCAAGTTTCCGCACGCTTGAGATGGTTGTGATTTAGGTTTATCCCTGCTATACCTATCTACGCACAGGTTTCTTAGCCCTCTGTTCCACCCTTCAATACCTCCACGAAAGGATACAATCAGGTTTTGTGTAGCCCTAACCTAGGGCTGATATACTTTCGCGCTGCTAGGGCAGCGAACTGTGATATTACTTGCCTTATTACAGATCTTAGTTAGCTTCGCGTAAACATATGTTCTTACTTGCGTTCACTTAACCAACACAATTACATATATTCATGCATCATATAAGAATTATAAGTGAAATTCATACCCAAACATAACCAAATGCATAAACAGGAAATAAAGATGCAGAAATTGTAGAATACCTCCCTTTATTGATACTTTCGGATAATTACAGACTCGACCTACCCCGTGCACTCAGCTGCAGGGGTCCGCGCACTCAATTGCGGACTTCTAGGCCTTTGCGCACTCAGCTACAGAGCCTCCACCTATGCTACGACCCAAAACTTAGACTTCTACTTCAAATCTATCTCTCATACATGTTCGATCATTATTGCTTGATTCCCTTCCTCTAACTACTAATTAGAGCTTAACTCTATTTATACAATCCCATGGTCTGTGGACCATGGGTAGATTTTCTATAGATGACATTACATTTCCAAAATAAGGGTAGATAACCCTATGACTCTTTAACATCTATGCGCTCCACGACCATAAAATGCGGAGTCTTTACATTTGGATTTACAAAATTGGACCAAAATATGGGATTTTAGCTCCAAAACTACCCTTTGGGGATCCCGCACCGAACAAGCCCCCAACACAAACATCGTGATTTACCCTCGAGTCACTCTGCAAGTGCAAATATCTTAGCATGAAGACCTCCCAGCTCTGTTTGGATCAACACAACTTCGGTAGCGCACTGAGCGGACGCCTGCTAGACTTCTTCCACTCACTGCTCGGTGATTGCTGCTAAATTGCCACCCTGAATCTTCTGTTGAGCTACTTTCAGTTGCACGAGCTTTCCTTCAATGGAGGCTGTGATCACATAAGCCTTGTCCATCCATGTTGTAGGCGCACGTTTAAGACTGCTTCTTTATGCCGAGCAACATCCACCTGTTCCTTGAGCGCCTTTTCCTCTTGCATTCGTGTGAGCCTCTGTGTAAGGGAAACCGTCTGCGCAGTCCCTTTGACCTCGTCATATTTTTGCTATAGCTCACATGCCTCTGTCTTCAGGCATTCTACTTTTGGGTCCTCTTGCAGAGTGGTTAGGACCTCGAATGACTATTCAAAAAGCTGCACGCAGTCTGCCACTGCACTGTTAACCACCGCTATTGCTGTTGTAACAGTGGTGGTACATTGTTCCCTGACTTCCGACAGATTTGAAGGCTGAGCTTTCAACTACAATTCTGCGATCTGCAGGTTCAGCTCCAGCTGAGCCCTGGCCATATCCGCTCAAGTGTCACGCACCCCCACCAGGTCTTCTGCTTGAATGTCCAACTCCAGGACCATTCAGCAGGCTTCCTCTACTACCTGCATTATTTTCTTCTTCTACTCCACTACCTCATTGTGCTGCATGCTCAACTACTCGATGTTGATGTGCTGCTCACTCATCACCTGTAGAGCATGGCTCTCTCGGGCCCTAAGTTCTACGGTGACTCCATCCTGCAAGAGGTAGAGCATCTCCTGAGTGAGCGCGGCCATGTTCAATCCTACCCTTTCAAATTTCTAACCATTGGCCTGTCGGCCTCCTTCTCTGTAGTAAGTGCCCCATCTAGTAGCACTATCGTGTTGGTCACCCTTGTGTGCAACATCTCCTCGGTAGCTAAAGTGTCGATCGCGAGGTTGGTGGACATTGTGCTAGCCTGTGGAGTGCAAACCTACAACTCCTGCAGCTCTGTTCGAAGAGCCCCCAATACCAATTGCTACTGTTCTTCAAATTGTTGGAGGGCCTCCACGGTGACATCCCTCACCATTTCTCTGATATCATGCAAATCCCCCTCAGTGAGGGTGATTGGGTCGAAGGACGTCTTTGATGCCTTGGTTTTCTTTCATGGCACTGCCTACTCTCGTGGCTATGAATGCAGATGCTTGAGTTGGGTGGATGTCATTCGCGTGTCCGCGCCACCCTATTCTGTCTTTGTTCTGCCTCAGTCCTGGGCGAAGGTGACTTCTGTCCTTCACACTCTTCTCCTCTTGTTTTCTGTTGTTTCACCAATTTCACGGCGTTGCGCTCTACCTGGGCCTTAGCCTCTACTTCCTCCTTTCTACGCTTCTCCACCAGCTACACCATTCGAAGCTTTGTTTCTTCCTTCTTGCGTTGCGTGGTGGACTTGTCTGTTTCCACCGTGGAGCCTGCTAGAGCGTGCCACTCTGACGTCCAAGACTCAAGGATTGCGAAAATTACATCATCATTCACCAGATATGGTAGGTTATGCCATGTCTTCATAGGGTCCTTCCATGCCCTGATAAAGTCATGGTGGAAATATACTTTGAACTCTGCAAAGCTCTGCAAATTGACGTATACCGTGGGAGACAACTGCACCTTGCGATTGATCCTCATTTGGATATTCATCTCCATCAAGATCCAAAAGATCTTACTTTCTTTGATGTCTTGCATGTCCTTGGTCGCCCATAGCGAAGCGTACTTTGTTGCCTCTGGAAGGTCTAACGTGACTGAAGGGAATTGGTTGTCTTCGGTTAGCTCCCATGCCAGTAGTACGATCAACAACATGAGCCACACGTAGTGAAACATTTTGCCCTGCTCCCATGCCTCACGATAGTTCATTAGGAACTCACTGCATAGATAGTTTGCCCAGTTGAACTAGACTCCTTCAGCACATTTGTTGTAGGGAAAAGTATCCGATTCGGATGACCCTATCCCACTCTAAGGGTGATAGTACCTCAGCAACAACTGTAAAGAAAACTACTTAAGGTTTACTTCTTTACGAAAGCAAGAGAGAATGAGGAAATGCACTAACCGTTGCCTTGCGCTTAATGTCGAATCCAAACTCTTCTCTTTGGCTGCTTGCTCCCAGCTCCTTGCTCTTTTGCTGGCCCAGCTACAATGAGATCCTGCAAAATAACAAAGAAGGAAACTACAAGAAGCATGCAATCATAACTGATTCAAGGATTAGCATAAATCAAATATACAATTATCACAATATATCATTGAAACAAGTGCATATAGAAGAACCTCAATAGCTTTTATTAATGAAGAAGTAAAGTTCTGAGAGAGTTACAACCATTGAAGGCCCCAATCCAGCAACATCTCCCAGCAGAAAGAATTTCTCCTCTTCACCTCCTTCAAGCAATCACCCAATAGCTCTATAGTGAAACCAACAGCATATCATTACTTTGCACAAAATTCCAGCCTCCTGAGCTCATAGGAGAGAGCTCAATATATAGATGAATTGAGAAAGGATGAGTCAGCTTGCAACTGATGTGTAGCTGCCTTGTGTCCTCTCTCTCTTCAGTTGATCTTCAGTTCTTGAGTCCACTTGGAGAACCTTGCTTCCACTTGGAGAAACAGAGCCTCTGACTCATCACAAGGCGAAATCCCTGATCCAAGCGTCATTTTTGGAAGATTCCAGAGCAATGACTCAGTGTGCCACTTGTCCCATCTCGCTCAGCGCAGGTGGCCTTTGTTCCACTTGCTTTGCAACGTAGGTACACCATGGAGGAGTTGAGTTTCAGCGCAGAAGCCTAGTGGAGCACCTGCTTTGATTTCAGGATTGCTTGTTTTTGAGTGTTTTTAGGTGGAGAACTGATCTGAGAGCTGTTGGTTTGCTGACCTTGTTCCTCTAGGGGTAGGAACATCATGTTTAGGGACTTTGGATCCCTTGGATTATTGACAATTCATGCCTGATGCTGCAAGGCACAAAATTGTCTATAACAGATGCCCCCTAAAGTATGAGGTCGTTTATCGGGTGAAATGCTTTATTAGGAGGATCTGAAGTTCATTCAATCTGCTGAGAAGTGTCCTGTAATAAGATACAATACAATACATTATTTTTCATTCTTTTTCATGATCTAGCTGAGGCGGGCATTCCCATGCTCAGCTTTATAAATACATTTTGGTACATAGAACAGACGATCGTCTGATGATAGACTGATAATTCTCTGCTGAAATTATCATCCTTTGAGAAGGATGATCATCTGCTGCAATGATGTACATATCAAATGTCTTTATTTCCTGAATATATATCGTAGCCCGGATGGATGAAACTAGATCCGGGGTCTTCAATCTCTTCCGATCTTCACTCGATGTACAAGTCGATCCATGTGAGAATTTCTTGAAGTCGAACATGGAAAGACATCGCTTGATTACCGGTCAATGATGTAAACCGTTAACAAGCGCGAGAGGAATCACCGATAAGGATGATGACCCTCAAGGTACGGCAGTACAATTCACATGGTGGGAATAAAGGACTTGGCGTCGACCACCATGCAAAATCTTCTGGTCGAAGGTCATTGTTGTATACCTGTCGCCGGAAGTGAGAAACTTGCCATTGAGGCATGCAAGCTTCAAAGTACTGAAGGGGGTGTTCCTAGATCAACTCCTTGGATAATGAGCTGATGTCGACAAGGAGCGATCCGTCAAAGGAGGGCCTTAATGAATCCCACATCAGTGACACGGAACGGAGCTAGTGATTGTGATGAGGTGAAAACAAACTGTGATGTATGATTCAGGGTGGCGGTCATGAAATGGATGAAGGACAATGTATGGCAGTGGATGGGACACGGTTGACTCTTTGCAGAACAACATCTCTTGAACATATAACGACACTGATGTGATGGATCGGTAGCATTACCCCAAATGTGGATGGTGTGGCGAGGACCATGGTGATGAGACCGGTGAATGAAACAACCCAACCCGATGTGATACGGAGGACAAAGTGTCATGTTCAAGAGCGACTTGCTACCATTAAAGCTGTGAGGTTCTCCCAATTTTTCCCCAGTCATTGCTGACCAGTACCTCTTTATTTTTATCAAGCTTGAGGAGGATAACATATGCTTGTTCTATAACCTGCCCTTCGGGCAAGCCTATCGCTATGTTTTAACGAGCCTAGCGATAGGGAAACTCGTTCTCGTCTAAAGACAAGTTTGTCGCTCTTTAATGAATTTAACGAGTCTAACGACAAGGATAACTCGGTCCTTTTCATTTTTAGAGAGTCTGAAAAGGTACATAAAGTCAACTCCAAAATTCCTTTTTCGTCATCTAATCCCTTAAGTCCGAAAAAGTATAAAACAATACAGAAGGGATGAATTTTCGATTTCTTTAACGAGCCGAACAAAACAAGCGCTCGATCTTTTTGTGCAATAATCCCTCAGGTCCAAAAAGATTAAAATCTAGAGGAGGGATAGCTCTTCCGGTCGTTTAACGAGCTGGAAGGCCAAAACTCAGCAAACTTTTCATATTTTACGAGTCAGTGAAAAGAGCTCAAAGAAGACTCGTCTTTTGAGGAACGAGTGATGAACAGGGTAGCAGCAGATTCCAGGTACAGGTTGGAATATTCCAATCACGGCAGTGTCACAAGGACGGCTAAGTGAAATCACTCTTCGCAGCTGTTCCTCAAAATGGGTAAACAAACATATGGAGATGAACGATTGGCCAAATGAACGGATGGAGGTGAGACTGCAAGAACACGACCAAGGGCTTTAATATGGCTGTCAAAGGTTACATTTACCAAGGTTATTTACCGGTTCATTTTTTCTGAGTGAGCTTGAACTCTAGGGGAAGATTGCTCACAACTTATGTTTATTTTTTAACGAGCATGAACTATGTGCTAAAACTGCTCGGATCTTGCGTTTATTTTTTAAACGAGCATGAACATTGCCAAAACTACTCGATTATACCAGTCTTAATACAAGGAACGCCTCAGGTGAGGTAGTCATATTTAAGGAGCTATACCTCACTAGTTACTCCGATTTGGCAAGTTTTAACTTTTGCCCCACATCCTTTCTTTATGCAAGCTGGAAACGGCTAATCCTACAAGTTTAACGGGTTAGACCTACAGGTTTAAAGGGAGGACCTAAAAATTTAAAAAAATAAATAGTCGTCCCGTGCTTGCACTCCAAAAGGTTCGCATGCCCCTAGGTATAAAGTATAATTTCAAGGCTACCCCTCCTCTGTCCCACCTCTGTTTTTCTACTTGTCGTCTTGCTATATTTTTAACGATACTTGTCTTCTCGTTATTTTTCAGTGCCAACGGTACTTGTCTTCCCATCAGTTCACTTTTTGATTTTTGCAAGATCGCAACAGATAAAACATTGGCGTTACGGAGGGAGGTTTGCCTCTTACTTATTATCCGAAAAATGGTTTTATTCGCTGCCGCAAACTAAACTCTCTTTTCGGCGATGTCTATCATTAGGTTGCTAAGGATGGTGACTACTTGTTGCAGCAATTTCATCTCTTTCTTTGGAGGCTGCCCCTACTTATCCTTCAAAACATATGTTTTAATGGGTGAGGCTTGCCTTCAAAGATGGTGGCTACTTGCCGCCACAAATGGATCTCCTCCCTCAGGAGAGCCTACTTTTTAGACAAAGGGAGCGAGAAGCTGATTATCTCACTCACATAACTTTGACAAAAGAACTTTATCCTAGAACAACCCTCTCTTCCTTCCTTC
Source organism: Pinus tabuliformis (assembly GCA_031772625.1). Taxonomy (NCBI): domain Eukaryota; kingdom Viridiplantae; phylum Streptophyta; class Pinopsida; order Pinales; family Pinaceae; genus Pinus; species Pinus tabuliformis. The sequence goes on from CM062815.1 coordinate 233,421,497, forward strand.
GGACGGGGCATGGACTAGTCCCATTCTTCTGCGGAAATTATCTTTATACCCAAGGTTTCCTCTGCCCAAGGCAGGCCAGGGTGCATGCCCCCTGGGTCCCAGTTACATCTTTCCGAATCACTCGCATTCATCGGGAAGTAGAACTGGGGGTGGAGGCATTCCTTGAGTGAATAAACCGTTAAGGGATGGTATTTGACTATTTGCGATGCGTGATCCTGGAAATGAAAGTTGGTCTACGAGCTTGACCATTCTTCCTTCGTGCGGAAAACACATAACTCTAAAGAGTGAGGACACTATCGCCTCCATGCAATATATATAGTCTCGTCCAAGGAGTAAGTTATAAACCAAGGGTCCCTGGACGACCATGACGTTCATATGAACTGTCTTCCCCTTCAATGTAACTGGAACATTGGGGAGAATCCCTAATGGGCGACTGGTTCCTTTATCAAAACCCGATAGATTTCTCATCTCAGGTAAAAGCGCCGGGGAACCCAGTGCTTTCCAAGCAATAGAGGAAAGGATACTCACAGATGCCCCTTCATCAATGATAGTTCCAGCCATCACCATTCTGTAGATTTGGACGATGATTCTGAATGGGATACTGGCTGGTAACCGGGGTCCGCCTAGTTGATTCCAATCAAAGGATACAACTAGGTTGCTTGGTGGTGGGACCGAATACACGGCCGGATACGACCCTGACGATGTTCCTTCCTGCGATAAAGGAATGGGCACATTGCCCTGATGCTCATCAGAGTCTGTGTTGATGAAAAGAATATGGACGGTGTCATCCTTATCCTCTTCAGTGAGGGTGTCATTTGAAGATGGGTCTTCAATGACGGAGTCATTTGAGGATGAAACCTCTGAAGGAAGAACCGGGTCAACTGTCGTTTCGACCTTTAAACTTTCGTCTGGTCTGGATTCAGTAAGTTCATTCTCAATGACCGACACTTCAGTTGACCACTTGATCGGGCCAGCTGGATTTTCAACTATCGAGGGACTTGGCACGAGTTTTTGGTATCCAGGAGGAAGTCGTAACGGTGAAACCGGACGATCTTCCAAAACTCTCTTCACCTCATCTAAGAATGGACATCGGTGGATGGCGTGATCGCCTTCACACAACATACAGGGTGATCTTGGTCTCCCTTTTCGTCCTTCACTCTCGCTAGTCGACGGACTGCAATCAACATGACTACCAGAGGTTGATGCTACCGGATTGTGCAACCTGGGGGACCAGTCCCTTAGTATCCGGGGAATACAAGGACAGTCACGGTGGAAGTGGGTCCCTTTGCAAATGACACATGGCGATTTAGGCCCGGTCGGTGCAGTGTGTGGATTTTTGTCAGATGTCTTTTGCTTGCCCCCAGTCGCCTTCGCCATAGGCCCCTTCTGCTTCTTTTCTCTCTTCTTCTTTTCCTTCTTCTCCATGGGAGGCTGACTTTTGCCGGCTCTACCTCGCGAAGATGAAGGATCAGAGGAAGAATTGTAAGAAGTGGAAGGCTGGTGGGTAGCTCTAGACTGGTCTGACTGTTGATTCGACTGCTCAGGATTAGTGGTGATTTGAACTACATTAGTTGAAAAGAGCCATACAGGTAGGCCAATTGTCAATCCTGGAAGTGACAATGTGGCCATATGAGGTGCACCAACATCTCCCCAAGAGGAGAAGGGATTGGGACTTCCGCCAAGGTGACTTCCTTGGTTGGTGGGCTCCATACTTTTCAACTGAAAGATCAACGTGGGAATAACAGGTGATTATGTTCCGATTAAAATAAATTTTATTAACGACGCTTTAGACACAACTTTTCTTTTTCATGTTTTAAGAGTCGAGAAAAAGCTAAAGATGACTCTAGTCTCCTTCGATGTTTTAACGAACCCGAAGTGACAAATGCTCGGATGGACTTTTTCAGTTATAGAGTTTGAAAAAGGCCAAAAGAAACTTCTCTGGAGTTCTAGGCAGAGGGTGTGCCAAACTTTTCGCGAAACCACAGAATACGTTTTACGGTACGGGTGGTCAATCTTCGTGAATGCTGTGTTCACTGCATCGCGATCAGTAGGGCGGCCGACACGGCTTCCTATGGATAAAGGCTTTGTTCCTATAGGGGTCTCCCAATATATACGTGACGGTACGTGGGAGCACAAGTCCGTATTAGTGCCACCGACTCTCAGGAGGAATCACCCACCTTCGTAGAGATCGACAGTCACTATGTTTAACGACGCCGGAACACGTCTCTACCTAGACCTCTATGTGTTTGCGTTATGTTACAAAGCGTTGTTATGTAAATTGAATTTATTTTAATGTTGATCTTGTTTAGCAGTTTGCCTTTAAGGATCACCACGAGATGTATGTAACAAATTCCTGAATGCAGTCTAAGATGAGAAGCAAACTTTTCAATCTTTCAACTTTGAAAATCTTAACTACTGAGGGAAAAGAAAGGCAAACCTTTTCACACAGATCATAGAGCACACACTAATGCAAATTTTCCTAAATCAGCATGCAAACAGTCAAATGCAAAATGCATAATGCATGTATTTTCTTTTCCCTTTCTTAATGTTGATGTATTACAAAAAGAAAGTTGTTATATAACTTTGATTTCGATTTCAAGCGAAAGTAAACAAGCTAGTCCAAAATCAAAAGACACCTTAAGATTTACTTGTTTAATCACTGGAAATACATGAAATCAAACCATAATGACGAAAGTAAAAAGACTAATCAACTATGGACAGCAAACAAGCTAACTCTTTAGACCAGCAAAATGCCTAACACAGGTTCAGATCTAAGAGGCCAAAGCAAGACTGGTTAACTTTCGTTATGGGAAATTGTAAATGATGTAAGAAATACAAAAGAACAAGTACAATTTCGTTATATAACAGAGGCGGAATGATGGCAAGTAAGGTTGGTTTCAGAATAGGTACAAGAAAGACAACTTGCTGCAAAAACTATAGTGAAAACAGGCAAGAAAAAGGGAGGAAACCCCAACTGCACAAGGCAAAATTGGGCCAACGCAGGTGCTGCTCAGCCAGTCTGGCTCTCAGCGCAGGTAGCCCCTTCGGGACCTGCGTTGCAAAGCAGGTAGCCTATGTACTACCTGCTTTGGAAAACGAAAGTTGCGTTTTCTCAGTTTCCGGGTCACAATTTTCTCAAAAATTCACAGTTTTTGCTCAAATCAGAAGCTATCAGTCAAGAACACACTAAGGGATGACAAGGAAGGTGAAAAGCTATCACTAAGAGCTTACAAGGATCCTTGTAGATCAGCTCTTCAAATCATGAACATGTTCAGAAATGAGCTAGAGTAGCTGCCCTCTACTTCGCTTTTGATATGGTCAAAAGCTTTTCGATTTGGTACTCTTTTGTTCAGGAAATGAATAGCAAAATACTACGAACAATCAAACAGATACGATCCCCAGTGGAGTCGCCAGTTTGTTGTATGGAAAAGTATCCGATTCGGATGACCCTATCCCACTCTAAGGGTGATAGTACCTCAGCAACAACTGTAAAGAAAACTACTTAAGGTTTACTTCTTTACGAAAGCAAGAGAGAATGAGGAAATGCACTAACCGTTGCCTTGCGCTTAATGTCAAATCCAAACTCTTCTCTTTGGCTGCTTGCTCCCAGCTCCTTGCTCTTTTGCTGGCCCAGCTACAATGAGATCCTGCAAAATAACAAAGAAGGAAACTACAAGAAGCATGCAATCATAACTGATTCAAGGATTAGCATAAATCAAATCTACAATTATCACAATATATCATTGAAACAAGTGCATATAGAAGAACCTCAATAGCTTTTATTAATGAAGAAGTAAAGTTCTGAGAGAGTTACAACCATTGAAGGCCCCAATCCAGAAACATCTCCCAGCAGAAAGAATTTCTCCTCTTCACCTCCTTCAAGCAATCACCCAATAGCTCTATAGTGAAACCAACAGCATATCATTACTTTGCACAAAATTCCAGCCTCCTGAGCTCATAGGAGAGAGCTCAATATATAGATGAATTGAGAAAGGATGAGTCAGCTTGCAACTGATGTGTAGCTGCCTTGTGTCCTCTCTCTCTTCAGTTGATCTTCAGTTCTTGAGTCCACTTGGAGAACCTTGCTTCCACTTGGAGAAACAGAGCCTCTGACTCATCACAAGGCGAAATCCCTGATCCAAGTGTCATTTTTGGAAGATTCCAGAGCAATGACTCAGTGTGCCACTTGTCCCATCTCGCTCAGCGCAGGTGGCCTTTGTTCCACTTGCTTTGCAACGTAGGTACACCATGGAGGAGTTGAGTTTCAGCGCAGAAGCCTAGTGGAGCACCTGCTTTGATTTCAGGATTGCTTGTTTTTGAGTGTTTTTAGGTGGAGAACTGATCTGAGAGCTGTTGGTTTGCTGACCTTGTTCCTCTAGGGGTAGGAACATCATGTTTAGGGACTTTGGATCCCTTGGATTATTGACAATTCATGCCTGATGATGCAAGGCACAAAATTGTCTATAACAACATTGGGCCGCTAGTGCAATCACAGGTGCGGGCACCTCATTTGCGTGGTACTTCCGCTTCACCTTCCCTACTAGTGTTTGTGTTGCGACCTTGATTGCAGGGTTGTTAATGCTAGAGATGGCATATCCTCGATTCTTCTTCTCCAACTTGAACTTCACTTCATCGCTTTCGTGAGGGCCAACTTGCCACCTTTTCCTTCTGATATATTGGCTAGATCCTCCCCTGAGTAAGGTAGCTGTGTGATTTTATGAATCAAGTTTTCTGTGATGGGAATGGGCTCCTCTAGCCACAAACACCCATCATGCATGAAGCAGAGTAGCTGCTTGATGATGAAGATGGTCACTGGGGTGTGATGGTAATGTGGCACCCAAAGCAGGTTTATCAACTTGGATTTATCTACACCCTTAAGCCATGTGTATGCCTCCAATTCAATCGTGTCAGCCATCACGTCAATCCACCGGCGCATTCACTACTCAGTCGCTAAATGCGGGAATTTCTCATGATTCGCGAGGTCCCAATCTTCAAACTTTAGGATAGGAACCCACCCTAAGTTCGGCCCCTAAAAAACAATATCATTTGGGAGCAATGGAGTTTGCAGGGAGCTCTTGATTTCATCTATGTCCTTCGGCACTGTTAGTGTCGATATCTTCATCCCTCTGTCAGTGATCAAATTCTCTTGTTGCATTGCATTTTAGGTGTCTTGCTCGGTCAGTTGCATTCCATTAGGATCATGGATCATCTGTGTGGCTTATTATACATTTTCCCCCATGTCCTTTACCTGCTGGCCCATTTTCATTCATCTAGATCATCTGCAGTCATTTTTTGTCTTTAAATCCACAAAAGTTATTTTTAGGGTTTTAGGTCTCATTAGGTCTAGGGTTTCGTCAAAAAGGTCTTCAAAATGCTCAATAAAGGTTAGCAGGAACATGAGGATGACAAATAAAGTTTCAAAAACAATAATTTCTATAATCACATGCTAAGTGATTGATTTTTCGTCAAAACCCTGTTTTGAGGAAAAACATGGTTTTTTATGTTTTTGTGTATAAATTTGATGTAATTTCAGTTTTTCCATATGTAATAACTTCTGTGGCAACCCTGGTCACCTTGCCAAGCTTCAGCATCTCCATCATCTGCAAGGCAAACAAAAAATCAAGCCATTCAGTTCATCAAAGGCATAAATAAAGTAAACTGCCCAAAAAACAGAGTTGAAAAAGTAAGTCACATTGCAAACATTATAAAAGTGGGTTTTATGAAGGAAAAATCAAAAGCTCTTCTATATAAATCATTTTTACAATTCAAAAAGATCATTGGCACTCAAAGAAGAAAGATTGAGCAAAGTGAAGGTCGTGTTGGAGAAAGGAAGCAAAAACACAGCAAAGAATTCAGGTTTTGGAGGCGCGGTGCATTGGGTGAGAGGTGCGGCGCATACAAGTGGCGCGGCGCATGGAGCTGCCAAGCCCGATTTCACCACAAACTCCCTCAAATTTCTAAATTTTCTCAATCCAATGGTGTGCAAGTAAGTCTACAGCTCTTCCCTTGCTAAGTGAAAGAGTTCTTCTTAGAATTTATGGTGGTTTAGTGTGAAAAAACTCAAACCCTACCTCTTTGCAATTTCTCAAAAAACAATTGCCTAGGGTTTGTATTTGTGATTTTGCTGCCAAGTTCACTCCACCACTCCCTCACTTTTTGATTCCTCCATTTGTTTCCCAATTTCATCCACTCATTCCCTAACTTCCATATTCCTAAAACAAAAGTCATTCACCCCTATCACCAATTCTTATTTTCCCAAATCCTAACTACAAAATCCCAAAACCCTAATTTCTGTCCCTAAGCTTACACACTACTCCCAAAACCCCTCATACCCTCTCCCTCCACAGTCCCTCATACATTCTTACCCTTGGTGGCAGAAAACTAAAATCACCATAAATCTCTTCATACTCATCAAGAAAACTCACACATTAGCAAGCATGGAATATGATCCTTCATATGACCGAGATGAAGAAACACACAGTGACTCTCCTATAGAAATACATGCACCAAGGAGACCTCACAAGGGTGGAAAACATATACGAGAGGAGCCTACTTCACTTGATGAGCTGCAAGCATGCCCTCTTGCTATCACATGCTTCCAACACCAATCTTGTTATCAGTTCTATGAGATGGTTGCTAGAGTCTAGTATCATCATGAGTTATCCCGGTTGTTTGTGCTTCATCTACATAATGGCCAAGCCACTCTAGCTGGTGTGACATTCACCTTGACACCGGAGTCTATTTCCCTAGCAACCAACATTCCTAATGTTGGAGAGCAGTGGAATAAAAGGCAGCAGATTGACAGGGAACATTATGAACCATACATCAAGCCCGGTTATTTGAGACAACTTAGCAAAGTTTTTCCCTTTCAGTACCTGAAAGACTCATATGCTCCCTTGATGAAACTCATAATGAAGTATTTCAACTATGAGGGCCGCTTTTCTCACCTATATGCTTATCATATCAGATTGTTGATGCACTTTACCAGGGTGAGAATGATGAATCTCCCCTACTTCATGTGCCAAAATATTGAGAAGATGACCACCCTAGTACAACAGAAGACTCATCAGCGGTAGTTTAATAGTATATACCATTTTGGTCTCATCAAAATTGTGGTCATGCATTAGCTTGGTTTGCTGGGCATCTCATGGGAGGATTTCATTTCTCATGAGTTATTCATAGCTCCTTAGGTACCTCCAGAGACTTTTCATGAGACAGGTGGACCTTCTCATCAGCAGGAGGGTCATGAGACACAGACTGCTAGTGTGTCAGTTTTGTCACCTATCAAAAGGGCACTAGACGGTTGTTTGTAGCAGCAAAGCGAGTATTATCTCCACCTGGGGTGGAAGGGGTCTTGCTTCCTTCATCAGCACAATAGGTTCAGGACAAGGGCAAGAGGCCATTACATGATGAGGGGCCTTCAGGTGAGCAAGAGGTAGATTTCATCCTCATTCAGGATGATGACACAGATTTTGGGCTCACAAAGCTCAAAGCTCAAAGAAGTCATTCAGGAGTAGCAAGATGACATTCATCATTTGTCTGTCAATCTGGAAAGTTCCAAGTGGATAATTAACTATTTGGAGTAGAGAAGCAAACAACTAGAAGATTAGCAAATCATCATGGAGCTCCAAAACATGAAGGCAAAACGATAAGCTGCCAAGAAGAGGAAAACCAAGTTGACAACACTTGAACAAGAAATCCAAGCTGATCGTGAATCTTGGCTTGAGAGAACAAACATGCACCTAGAAAGGATTCTAGAGAAGGCCAACAATGAGAAAATCATGTTGAGAAACATGGCATATCATTACTTGGCGAGAAACAAAGTGTGCAAGGCAAGAATTAGGAACTTGAAGGCCAAGTTGAAGAAAGCATCGAGGAAGCAAAAAGAGCAAGATAGACTTCAGATCTTGGCTAAGGCCTCCTTGGCCCAACACAACACTTAATGGGGGACACTCAGCCCAAATTTCAAAAAAATTGGGACACTTTTTGCATTTTTGAAATTCTTGGGCTAAAACATAGAATTTTCTGCCCAATGCGCCACGCCACCTAGCGCTCTCTTTTGATGGGGGACTCCTTTCGATGAAAACTCAACATTTTTGGATTTTTCATGAAAAAATATGCATTCTCACCAATGGCCAAGAAATTTAGACAGGTTTTGAGCCCCCAAAAAGGTCAAAAACACCCAAAACAATGACCTTACTGCCCCTATTTTGACACACAGGAAGCAGTGTTGGGAGAACTCAGTTTTGGAGGGGCAAATGGAGGCCAAATTCAAAACTTCCACTTTTTCTGGAAAGTAGATAGGCATACCTTTCCAACAAGCACACTTGGAGAAAATTTGGACACCGGGAAGGCCTCCAAAAGTGGCTTCAAACAGGTGCTATGCATAGAGAAATCAACGCGGCGCATTGGGAAAATTTTGCTCAATTTGACCAAGTATACTCTGTTTTTCGCCTAGTTCCTTGACAGTTTGACTTTTCTCTTTCTTAATGTCAAACTTATGATGTAATTTAATGTAAATTGATGGATCTTGATGTAATTATGTCAAATTTTCACTCATGGAGGTAGATTAATCTATCAAAAGGTAGTTTTCAACTGAATGAATTAGTTCCCTAGTTTCTAGAGGCAAGCTATTCCACTGCCTAATTTGTAGTTCTCAATTTAGAATTAGTTGGAACAGCTCCTAAACTCATGAGCTCGACCCCTAGAAGCTAGGATGAGTTGTTTTTTCCCTATATCTTGTGATTTTTCAATCATTAGCATGGTTGGACTTTTGAGAAAGCTTGGAGCTTCATTGTATACATTTTCTCAGCAGTTTTGGCTAAGGAATAGACCAGGTTTTGCAACACTATGTGGGATTCATGTGGCATGTTTCTTTGATATTGTGTTTCCTTCTGTAAATGTAAGTTTATATGTGTTTTATGTATGCCATTATCTCTCTTTCTTCTTCTTAACTAAAACAAATAAGGATAAAGGTAGAATCCATTGAAATTGCAGTGCTCTACCTAGGGTTTGCTTAGTTATTGATGTTTTCAGCTGTTTGAAGAGGATCCTTGAGGTTTTCTTGCCCTCTTCAACTCCTCACCTATCTAAATCCCTCCATTTCATTCAATTTGAAGTATCAAATCACTTGTCTACCTTACGCCATTGAGACCTCTGCAAAACTGAGCCTCATTCCAAGGACCCAAAATTTGCCTTTCCATTTGATCCAAAAAAACATCTTTAAATTCAATCAAACTCTTTTGCACACATACCTAGCCTAAGATTAGTTTTCATATCAGTCATCTCAAGCCCTCATTGATCATATTTTGCTAAGATTGACAAGGAGAGAGCCCTCTCCCGACCTGGTAGGGTTAGCTACCAAGTTAAGCGTGGTTTGATGTTACCCTAGATCCTACCTTTCTCAGCCTGAGGTAGATTTAGGCCCTAACAAGCACCTTGGCTTTTCCTTTGCATAGAGGAACATATTCTGGTAACTGAGTAATAGGGTCCACACCCTAGGTTTCAACTTCCATTTCCATGCCCTCCTCATCCACCAAGATTTCTTCAGATTCTTCCTTGTCAGCCTCCAGATTAATGGCCTTCCTATTTTCATGCAAGGTGAGCTTAGTCCTCTGTGGGTTTCTTGGTGAGACGTACACTGGGATCATAGCCTGCTTATCCTTCTTAGGTCTCGGTGTTTTGGGTGATTTAGGAACCTCAACTATTACTCTAGCGCTCTCTGGGGCTTCTACTACGGCAATTTCTTGCACGAATTCCTTGGGTGTTGACATCATTCTAGTCAGAAGGTCCTGCGTCTCCTTCAACAATCTCTCAAATACTGAACTTGCTCTCAAAGCCTTGAAATTCGAAAGGTCCATACACAACTAATAGCGCAACAACTGAATTTTTAAAATGCCAAGTGTTTTCCGTTGGACAACCACTTGTAATTTATAGGGATTTTTGAATTCAAATTCGACGTTCCCCCCACATTTAGCCCATTAATGCTAGATTGGCGGTATATTTTCAAGAATCTAACCCATAAATTTTGCCTTAAATACCTGTCGCCCACTCCATTTGGCCTCAAACCGACCATCAAATTGTGAATGGTGACTTTAATGGTTACTTTCCGGTGGACTTGCACGTTAACGCAGCTGTCTTCACATTGTCGCAGACCCGGTGACACTTCACTGCTTTAAGCAGTCCTGACATCGCGTAGCTTCCCAACTTGGGCAGTGTATTTTATAGTCCCGTGCCTCCTTTCAGATACCTGGAGCACTAAGAATGTGCTACTTTCATATAGTCACATGGTTGGATCGCCAATGTATGGATTGAAGTGACTACCATTCACCTTTCCTGGGAGGGGTTCTCCATTTAACTTGACCAGCTGTATCGCGCCTCCGTCGGTAATCTCCTTAATAACATATGGCCCTAACCAGTGCATCCTAAATTTTTCAGGGAATTTATCAAACTTACTATCATACAACAAAACCAGATCATTTACCTTGAATATGTGCAGCTTGATGTGTCGATCGTGCCACACTTTTTCACGCTGCTTTTGGACCTACTGGTGAAATCCAGCCAAAAATCGCTCTTCTTCAAGCTCATCCAACTGCGCGAGCCTCTCTTCCAAGGATCTACGATCCGTCATACCTGTGAGTGCTACTATGCATAGACTAGGCACGATGTATTCCATAGGCATCACTGCTTCAACCCCATATACCAGCCTAAAGGGTGTTTGTCCTGTTAGCTTTTTGCATGTCATCCGATAAGTCCATAACATTGCAGGTATGCGTAGGTCCCTATCACTTCGCTGAACAATGCATACCTTGGTCAGTGCATTTTCAAGCACTTTGTTGAATGCCTTCACTATCCCATTAGCCTGTGGCCGATAAGGTGTGCTCCTTTGGTGATACACCTGAAATTCCTCCGTTACTGCGCTGACCATTTCATTTAGGAAGTGCGTACCTCGATCACTCATTAAAATCTTTGGACATCCAAATTGCGTTAGTACATGTTCAAATAGAAACTTCGCGGCTGTCGCGACTGTGTAATCCTTCACTGACTGTGCTTCTTCCCATCGAGTCAAATACTCTGTCGCAGTGATAATTTACATCGCGCCTGTCTTCCCATGAGGCTGAATGGGTCCTATAAAATCTATTGCCCACTTTTTGAAAGGTTGCAATGTCATTTTTGGATTCAAAGGAATTTCATCTTTCCGCAATGGCTTGCCTATTCTTTGACATACATCACATGCCTTGGAATATGCTTTTGAATCCTGATGAAGATTTGGGCACCACAACCTTGCGCGTAGAATATTCTACGTGGTTGCTCTCCCTGCATAATGTCCTCCTGCGGCGCCCCCATGAGCGTCTGTGAGGATGATGCTTCGTTCAAACTCAGGTACATACCTTCATAGTATTTCATCATTCCCCATCTTGTATAGATGCCCAATAATGGCAGAGAAGTCTGTCGCACGCACCACTAATTCCTTGTTTTGCTGGAAAAAGTATCCTTCTGGCGCAGTTCTAGTTGTTAAAAAGTGTAGTATATCCTCGAAATGTTTGTCTGTGACGTGCACAGAAAAGAGTTTTCGTCAGGTAATCCTTCCTCCAAATTAGTAGGTTCCTCCCATGTTTCGATGCGTGTCAGATGGTCTGGTCCTGTGTTCAATCGTCCAGGCTTCACAACAACTTCAAAATCGTACTCTTGGAACAATAAGAACCATCTGCAAATTCGCCCCCCCAACATAGGGTTATTTACCAGGTACTTTAGTGGAGTGATCCGTATACATCTTAAAGTGGCCTCCTAGCAAGTAGTGTCGGTACTTTTGGAGCGCATACACCATAGCTAGCCCTTCGCGCATAGTGGTGGAATAATTCATCTCTACTTTGGATAGATCTGTGGTTTGTGAACGCGATAGGGTGGTCCAAGCCTTCTCCACCATCCTATGGTAGTACTGCCCCCAGCGCTATACATGATGCATCAACATGTACATGAAACTCTTTCTTCTAGTTCAGGAATACTAGAATCAGCGTGGTAACCATATTTTCTTTCAATATATCCAAGCTTTTCTTACAGTCATTATTCCAGCAGACCGTGACATCCTTCTTCAACAATTTTTCCATCAGCGCAGTGATCTTGGCATAGCCTTTGATAAACTTTCTATAATATCCCGTATGTCCCAAAGTAGCGCGCAATTGTTTCACACTCCTTGGTGCTTCCAAGTTCAGAATTATCGTGATCTTCACGGGGTCTACCATCAGTCCTTGTCTGCAAACCACATGCCTCAATAGGTTCCCAAAAGGAATGCAAAACAGACACTTCTTGAGGTTGAGCACGATTTGGTATCTTTGACAGGTATCCAGCATCAAGTGCAAGCTCGCTACGTGGTGCTTAACTAGTCCAAATATAGTCCAGTAATCAAAATAGACCTCCAGGAACTTATGAATAAATTCATTGAATGCCGCAAAAACCACGCGCGAAAAGATAGCAGGCACATTCTTCAATCCAAACGGCATTACATTATATTGAAAGCAACCCCACTCAGTCATAAAGGTTGTCTTGCTCCTATCCTCTGACATGGTTTTGATTTGGTGGTAGCTAGAGAACCCATCAGTGAAAGAATATTCTTCCTGGCCACCTACATTGTTCAACACTTCATCTATGAATGGAGTTGGGAAAGGATCATGCACATGAGTGTCATTCAGTTTTCTGAGATCCACACATATCCTTATCTCATCTTTCTGCTTCTTCTCTTGTACCACCATGGGGCTTACCCAATCAGACTCTTCCACAGGCTCAATGATGCTAGTTGCTAGCATTTTATCTAGCTCTAAGAAGGCCTTATCCTTGTATTTCAGATTTAGATGGTAAGGCCTCTTCTTAACTGGCTTCGCGTCGGGCTTTAGCGTGATTTTCATCACTCCTAGATCTCCAATTATTCCTTTTAGATCCATAAACTTGGTAGGGAATAAGTCCTGATATTTGTGGAGTAATTCAACGACCTTATCCACCGTCGCGTCATCCCAGTAATCTCCAATTTTCACGAATTTGGGTTCTGCCTCCGTACCAATGTTCACCTGTTTAGTTCTCACCGGCGCGGTTATATCAGGGTTCTCAATCTGTGGTCCTCAAATCTCGCAGTGGCCTTCTGTTTCTAGAATGTTAATCTTCCGCGGGTCTTCATCATCCTCTTCAACAGTTACATTATAACAGTCCAACGCATGACTCAACTTAGTAGCCCATTCACGTTGAATCAGGTCTAAAGGATCATGCGGTATCCTAAAGATGGTTGTTTTCACCTCTTGTAGTGCTTCATCAATACTATCAAATCCATCCTCAAAACTACATGTCATCATGAATCCTTTGTGCAGGATATTCCATTCACCTATCCCATGGTGGAGCTTTGTTTCTATATACCAATTCATCGAGATAACATACAGGGTATGATAGAATAGGTGCACCCACTCAGGTTGTGGCTTTACTCCATAGGCTTGCGTTCATTTGGCCAGATGTGTGCACAGATCATCATGTCCATCATACTTGTCTGTCAGTCACATCTTAGGTTTCCCAAATCATGCTCTCATCATCCTCCTATATTCGCGCCAATCATCAAACCTTCCTTTGTGCGTACCCCACCATCTTGCGGGCGTAGCGCGCAGTACCCAATCCAAGACCTGGAAGCGTTGCTTTTTCGGCACTTCCCTTTCAAACGCATCCAAAAAGGTATCTACCTCATTTAGACCATCATAAGTAGGTAGATTTCTTACCTCTGACGACACACAACGCAGTGACCAGGTCATCATGTTGCAATTCAGCGTAGTTACTTTGTGTAATCGATTCTGCTAGTGCTCTATTTCTTCATTGAAATATGAAGCGTAGGAACTCTCAAGATCCCACGTAATCCGTCCATCCACTATGGGATTCACCTAGTCTTGGTCTCACGCTGTTATCGTATAGATGCAGTCTAAATCATCATCGCTCTCATAGTTGTGGATTGGTTTCGTATAACGCGATCCTTCAGCAGGATCTAGGGGTATCATTACGCACAGTGATTTCTTCTCGAAGATCATCTTTCGCTTCTTAAGATTGATTACCCCATTCATATCAGTGGCCCAGTCAATTCCCAGGAGCACAGGGTAGGGATTGTTGTCATCAACAATCTCTATTACTTCAAAATCTGTCAGTGCGCTCGCTCCCTCAATATCCACGGTCACTCCCTGCAGTCGCCCCATGGGTAGGATTTTCTGCTGATTCACCATCCTTAGCTAAATCGGAGACCATTGTAGTGCAGGTTGCCCCATTCACTCCCAATTCTGCTTTGGTAGGACATTTGCATCTGACCCTAGGTCCAAAATGACTTGATCCATTTCATACTCTCCCATTTGTGTGGTTACTCTCATCTCTCGTCCCGTCCTTGTCTTATGCTTTCCAATCTTTCACACTACGCGTGGTTCACCTGGCGCGGTTCTAGTGCATCTATTAATGAGTTCTTGTAGCCCTTTTACAGCCTTATTGTCATGTAGTAACTTCATATAGGTTTCCAGGAATGTTGTGAGCGTAGAGGGGTCCATTTCCGGCTCCGGTTTATCCTTGCTTCCTGAAATGGATGCCTCAGCGAAGCTCTTCTTAGCTTCCATGAATGCTTCACGAGCGCGCTCCAAATCAAACTCAGCCTCTTTCGCTGGTGTTAGCCTCCTGCTGCAACAGGTATTAATTTTTATGATTGACATTTTCACATGCCAAATATGTCATACTTTGCAGGCTGCAGTGTTCCATATTTCCAGAACAGGCCAATGAAGATGCCATGAAAGTATCCTGGTCCAAATGCCACTGCTGTATTCCATTTTTTATCACAGTTATCAGGCAGTTTTGCATTCAAAGGAGGTACTCAAGCTGGAATTCACTAACCTCCCCTTCTTCTCTTTTCCCCCAAGTCACTTACTAACATCCCCCAAGAGGTCAAGATCTGCTTGAGCCTCTCAGGTTCATCATCTCCATGACATTCGCCTTGGTAAGGATCTGCTTTACTCAAGGACTGCTCACTCATCATCTGTGAGCCTTCTTTTCCCCAACAAAGCCTAAGGTCTCATACCTTAGCGCCCTCTTTGCATCTCCATATTAACTATTAACTTTATTATGTAACTCCCTATCAGTTTTTCCCTTTCCCTATTAAAATCATGTATATAAAACTCCCCTATGTAAATACCCCTCCCTGGCAATATAGCCATATTTCCTATAAGTCCAGGGAATCATAGTCCATCTGGGGCTGTCTTTAACCCATCCGAGTCATAGCAGGGATTAATCTGACACCTGGCCAGATTAATAACCTCCCCCCCAAAAAACTCCTAAAAATAAAAACCTGCAAAAACCCATATTTCGCCCCTATCCCTAAAACCCGAGTGTAAATATGCCAACCCGCGCTCATAATATTCATACAACATGAAAATCCCGCCATTCCCTATGTTTTAACCCACCTCCGCGATATATTCAAAAGGGAATATTCTCGCGAATATCCCCTCCCACTAACCCGCCGTCGCTGCCCATCTACCGCCAACCGTCAGATCTGGCCCGCCACAGATCTACGGTGGGCGGGCTTTTCTATATACAACACGCCCGGGCTTTAGCGTTCGGGAGTTCAGCGGTTTTTTCGTCGTACTCCCGCCACACATCAAGCTCTGGGGTGTGGCGGATCCCCCTCCCCCGAGACCGCCTTTGCCCATAAGCGGTGCGCCACAAAACTGCTTACCGCCCGTGACGTCACATCCCACGTCACCCTCTGCTTAGTCATCGCTTGTGTCACCCCCTTTGCCCAGTCACCATGTCGAGTCACTTGCCTGCGTGGCCCCCTGCCACGTCACTGCCATGTGTCCCTGCCACATCATCGTCTGTACATGATGACTTCATGCTGACGTCATCTCGCCACGTCGTCCTGCTGACGTCACCCACTGTACAGCATCACGTCATGCTGACGTCATCATCAACCTTTTTGCGCGCAGAGGCGAAAATCACACTTCAGAGCCCCGGAATCCGATTCTGAGGCAGTTTTTGATGAGCGATTTGCGCTATCGTTAGATTTTTTGGGCCTGAATGGGGAATCTTCAGGGAATCTTTTTATTCTGCGGCCCCCAGCAAGCCCGAAAGGCGCCGAATGACCCATTTTTCTTCACGAATCTCGCCGGAAGGACCAGAAAACGGTTTTGAAAGAAACAGAGGCCGAGCAGCGGCCATTAAATTGTGAATAAGACACACAGCACGGCAGAATAGCATCAATTTATTGCCAAAGAGTATCAGAGGAGGAAGGAGAGCCAAAGAGTATCCGCCGAAGATTTTTTAGGGGCTCGAAGCACTTGAACATTGATGAGCCCCCCAGAAAGTCAAATCCAGAGGAGTAGGCCCATCCTAGATCTCAAATCACAGTCAAAAGCATTCAATACCGCCGAATAGCAATGGTGCAAAGACCAATGCACAGTTATGACAGATGAAAAGCACAGGGCCACCTGGACAGATATTAACTCATTTTGATACAGCTGCCCCCAGCACAGCTCAAAGATATTTTCTGGCATTTATTTCTGGATAAGGTTAGGTTAAAGTAGGCAATTTTCTGTCGGACCTGTTAGGTCGGCTGTAATAGATAATTTTGGACATATCTTCCCTATATATACCACCCTCTGTATTGTTTTAAGGGTTGCTTGGTTGATAGTTTTTCAGTAGAGACTCGCACTGTATACCTGGCATGTTTTTTGTAATCAAAGACTGCTGAAAAGCTTGGAGGAAAGACTGTCTGCTCTGTGTCTAATGGTTTCAAGAAGTGAATCTGGAATTCTTGTGCTGCAACATGACTCAATAAGTTTTCCTATCTCTGTCTTTTTCATTGATATACCGTCTAAATAGTAGAAAGAAAGAATAGTCTAGAATTGGTTAACTACCCTCTATGCTCATTTTTTGTTGTTTCTTTATGTTTTCCTCTGGATCAGTCATGAATATGAATTCCCTTCGGCTCATATTTCCCCTAATCCATTCATCTTTGACAGTTGTCTAGGAATTCTTAATTGCTCCTAGATAGAGTTCATTCACTTTCCCCCTTTTAAGCTTAATGAGAGATTCTTTGTTGCCTCTCATTCCTTATCCCTCATCCAATCCTTATAAGCTTTCAGTGTTGTTTCATGAGCAGCTACCTTGCTCCTTATTTCTCATGTGACCAAGATTTAACGCACCAGCAGTCCCACTCCTCGACTCCACGCCCAATGGTTTGAAAAATTACCAGACAATGTCGTGCCTCTCTACTTGAAATGTCTTCCTTCCCACCAAAAACAATACAAAACCCCTGTGCATCATACCTAGCCTAAAATCATCCATTAAACAAAGCTAAATCTAAAAGAGAGAGCCCTCTCTGACTGCAGGCAGGCTAGAACCTGCAGTCCAAAATTGGTCTGTGGTTACCTCGGCCGTATCCTTTTCTGGAGCTTTAAGGACAACCCGAGTGATAACATTTGGGGCTTTGCGAACCCATGTACTATCTTCTAGTTGTTTCCTTTGTCATCTATTGTCGTGATTCCACTCCGGTGCACTATATTTACGTTTGGATC
Source organism: Pinus tabuliformis (assembly GCA_031772625.1). Classification (NCBI taxonomy): domain Eukaryota; kingdom Viridiplantae; phylum Streptophyta; class Pinopsida; order Pinales; family Pinaceae; genus Pinus; species Pinus tabuliformis. The sequence continues at coordinate 233,439,067 of CM062815.1, forward strand.
TTCCTCGTGCAGCTCAGACCTCATCATCTATAGGTTTTGAGTTGGGGGAGGCGGTAGCGCCCCTTTGTCACGTATCCTAGCTATCAGCGTAGGACAATCTTATGTTTCATGTTCAAACAACATGCAATACTTGCATGACGGGTGCGTTGGATTAGTGCAATCGCAAGCATAGTGTCTTGGTCCTCCACAATTGTAGCAAATCAACTGTCCGTGACCTCTACCAGGTCCTCCTCCACGTCGGACTCATCCGCGCCCCTGAAATCCTGTCCACGCCATCCCTGTATTCTGGTCAAGGGGCCGCGTTTCAACCTGAACCCTGTAGGCGGGAGTTTTATCCATCATCAATTCATAGCTCCTATAAGTACGCTTATCATGTCCTTCCGACCTACAAAATTTGGAGAACAACTGTTGTGGTTCTTGCGCATACTTTTGTAGCAAGTCACAGTTATCCGTGGTATGTTTTCCGGCTACCTGACAGATAGCGCACCATAAAGCAGGTGTCATGGTAGGCCCTACTTGGGCTTTCGGCCTTAAAGGCATTAGTCCTCCTCTTGCAAGGTAATTTGTGAAGACCGGGGAATGGTCTTTGTCATGACCCTGACTCTTGCATTTCAAACACCATACCTCTTCATGTACCTTTGGCCGAATCGTCCTATCCTGCTTAAGACTTTGCATCTCAAGGCACAAATTTTTCAGTTGCACATGGATCTACTAGACTCCTAGATTAGGATCCTTCATCGGAGTCTCATGTAATCTCATGGAAATCTCCAAGGCCTCTGTCTAAGTGGTTATCTTCTGCTGCGACAACGCACTCCTTAAGTGTGGTAGTAGCGAAGCCACAAACCACTCGCGATGTTTTCCATCTGCAAATTCATGTTGGCTTCGCGAATTGTACATTTCAGCCTCTGATCCAGCTCCCAAGGCGTCTCTCTTGGTTGCATCACGATCTCTTTAAATCCCACAATCGATTGCGCTTCAGATTTAGGCTTGCTAAATTCCCTATTTAGTGTTGCTTAGACGTCTGCTACTCTAGCATTCAGGTTATCATTAGAGTACTTAATATACCAGGTTAGTGCGCAATCCTGCAGAGCGCTAACCAGTGTCTCTTTATTTATATGGTCATCTGTAACACCTTGAGCTTCCCATATAGCCCTCACAATGAACCAGAATTGGTCCAGGACTTCACTGTGTTTTGCATACTAAATCGCGGTGGAGGTGGAGGTGGTACGGGTGAATTTAGAGGTGATGGCAGTGAAGCCAGTGGTGGTGTGGGTGGAGGTGGTATTTGCGGGAATCCTTGTTTTATCAACTGAATAGTACTTCGTGGAGAGACCGTCGTGATCCCTTCTTCATCCCCTCGCGGAGGTGAAATCAAGGGGCTATGTTTTGGACCTTTATTTCCTTCGTTTCTATAAAACCTTCTGCTTCACGTAGCCCCAAACATCAAGGTAGATGCATAACCCGTTTTTCGCACAACAACATTTTAATTCAAGTATTCAAATATTTTACGTACTTACCTCATGGTCCTTTGAAAAAGCGTCACTTTGCCTCGCTATAGCTGACTGAGGTGTTGACCGCAAATTCAGTCACAAATCCTCCTATGATGTGATCGAGCCAATGATCGATAGCACGAGTGATCTTATCCTCTGATGCTTCCAACCTTCACACTAGCTCTGGGGTCCACACAATAGGATCATCAAGTTTCCACCTTCCTTGGCTATCTGCTAGCTTCGCGATCCACTCGTATAGCTCAGTAGGAAAGGAGGCAAAAAATATTTCATGGATCTCCGTATAAAGGTATCGATCTAACCATTGTTCTTTTGATAGTCACGAGTTTCTGTTTTCTTGTGTCACGAACTCGTGAATCCTTCTGTCCAACCAGCCTTCGACTTCTTTCTTAGTTGTATTCCAGTGATACGACATCACACATCTCTTATGCAGATTTTAGTCTCGGAGATGGAACCATTTATTGGCTTGTGGGGGCCTGACCCAGGTTCAACGTTAGTTAGGCAAACAAATCCCTACACTACTGGCCCTTTCGACATCATCTCGCGGAGTGCGGACTGAAGTCTGACCCGAAGCAGTATGGGAGGATGTTGGAACCAAGTTTCCATGCCCTTGATATGGTTGTGATGTCGGTTTATCCTAGCTATTCTTGCCTACATGCAGGTTGCTTAGCCCTCTGTTCCACCCTTTAGTACCTTCGCAAAAGGATACAATCGGCTTTTGCGCAGCCCTAACCTGGGGCTGATATACTTTCGTGCTGCTAGGGCAGCGAACTGTGATATTTCCCAAACTACACTAAGTATCTTACTTGTCTTATTACATATCTTAGTTAGCTTCGCGTAAACAGATGTTCTTACTTGCGTTCACTTAACCAACACAATTACATATATTTGCGCATCATATAAGCATTATAAGTGAAATTCATACCCAAACATAACCAGATGCATAAACAGGAAATAAATACGCAGAAATTGTAGAATACTTCTCTTTATTGATACTTTTGTACAATTACAAACTCGACCCTCCCTGTGCACTCAGCTGCAAGGATCTGCACACTCAGCTGCGGACTTCTAGGCCTCTATGCACTCAGCTACAGAGCCTCTACCTATGCTATGACCCAAAACTTATACTTCTACTTCAGAGATATCTCTCATACATGTTCGATCATTATTGCTTGATTCCCTTCCACTAACTACTTAGAGCTTAGCTCTATTTATACAATCCCATGGTCTGTAGACAATGGGTAGATCTTCTATAGCAGACATTACATTTCCAAAATAAGGGCGGACAACCCTATGACTCTTTAACATCTACGCGCTCCGCGACCACAAAATGCAGTCTTTACATTTGGATTTACAAAATTGGACCAAAATATGGGCTTTTAGCCCCAAAACTACCCTTGGGGGATCTCGTGCCCAAAAGTGGTGGATTCCTTAATCCGAAGTTTAAAACATGTAAATGAAATCATTGTCAGTCAAAATGAGACATATCTGTGGAGTTTAATTAAAGAAGCTACCAAGGTAGATATGAAATATAAAGTGACATATGAAAATCTAGAAAAGGGAAAAAGTTGGAAAAGTGGGAGGAGTATGCTATTAATGACAAGGGATTACTGAATTTTAAAGGGAGTTTGTATATACCTGATTAGGAGGAAATTAAATGAACTATTATGGATGAATATCATCGTAGACTTATACAAGCCACCATAGCTACTGGAAAACGATCAAATCCTTGAGGAAGGACTTCTTCTGGCCAGGAATGAAGAAGGAGGTGGCAAAGTATTTGACCAAATGTCATGAATGCCAATTGGTTAAATTTTAACATCAAAACCCTACGGGATTGCTAAACGCTTTACACGTACCAGAATGGAAATGGGAGGTGATTACTTTGGATTTTATCATCGGATTTCCATGGACCTAGAAGTAGCATGATGCCATAATGGTGGTAGTGGAAAGATTGATAAAGACTACACATTTTATACCAATATAGTTGACTTTCAAGGCTGCATAGGTAGCAAAGGTGTTTATGAAGGACATTTTAATGTTACATGGGGTACCTAAAGTGGTAATCTCAGATAGAGACCAAAGTACATCTCTAAATTTTGGAAGTCGTTGTTCACTGGTGTTGTCAATATGACATACACCCCCCAAATTTTTGCGTACACTCGAATTTTGGAGCCTACTGTGGATCTTGCGACCGGTTGTTCCATAGTCACTTCTTGGTCAGCTGATGCTTTTGAGCTCCCTACTTGGATTGGAAGTGTCGAAGTCACTTACTCACACATGCTTAGTCTGTAACAAGTGCATTAACGCATTCTATTACGCAAGCTTGGACAAGCATAACATGCTCCATTAAGACTTTTCCAGTGCAATGTTCAAGTCAACAGTCAATGCGTACTGACAACGATAATTTCTCACATTCTAGTTGCATTTGTGCTTTCATTTCGATGAGTTTTGCAAACTATCACTCCCATGCACCTTTGTTTTCGTGAGTGTCATTTTCATGTTTTTAGCTGTCGTTTTTGCTTGATTTCACTTTAATTAGTGATTTTTTCATGATTCTTTTCTCTGGCATGTGTTACTTTCATTATCGTTCACATATCGCAAGAGTCGTTCACACTTTAGCAATTGTTGTCTTTTCACATGTTAGTTGTCACACAATGTATGTATGATTGTTCTGGTGGTTTCAAGGGGTTATCTTTGTGTGAATGAGTTTTTCTAACCATGTAAACATCATTCACACTCATTCCCAAAGTTTTAAGCACTGTCGCACAAGTGTCGTCACGGTCGTCGCAAAGTGTACCTTTAGTGTTGCACTTGTTGTAAAGTCATCACAAAGTTGTCGCATTGAGGGAAATATGTTGTTAACATGTTTCAAATGATCTATTTTGTTGTGTCATCAAAGTGTTTCAAGTGTGTGATCACATTCAAGTCATATCACTATTCACAACAATCTCTTCGGTCCCACACTTAGCCAAATTTTGGAAAATTCCCAGCAACCTAGCCTCATCCAGCCCTCCTAAACTACACATTGCATAGTCTCGGCCCTCAAGCAGTGACCTTGTCTCTTGGCATTGCGTAACTAAGACATCATAGTTATCACTTTCAACTTTAGAAACACAATCTGATGTAGAGAAATTTTCATATCTTTTATCAAAATTTTCTTCTGAATTTCCAGTTTTTATTTTCTTGAAACCATATTGGAAAGTTTAAGAGATTAACACTACTTTCATGAATATTTTCTTTAGTGACTTGAGCTAGTTTCATTAACTCTTTTTAATTGCAAATTTTCTCTTACTTCAATAAAAATTTCATATTTGTAGGAAAAACATTTTCATAACAGTTAAAAATGATGAAATTGTTTGGAAACATTTCTTGAGGAATCTCATGAAGAACTTTCATAAATCTAAAAGTAAAATCTTTAATTGTCTATTCATTCATCTGGATTTCAACCATCTTCAAGAAAAGAGAATATGGGTCTTTCCTTGAGAAATATTTCTCAATAAATAAATCTTCTAATACTTCCTAGGGATTGATGGATCTAGACAACAATGAATAAAACCATTCACGAGCATCTCCTTGTAGAGTAAAGGCAAACAATTTGCAAACAACAACATTTTCCTACACATTATAAATATTATAGGCACTATCAAACTTAAACAAATGATTTTCCACATCCTCTAAAGTTTCTCCAAAGAATGTGGAAAACTTGTCCATGGAAATATTCGACAAGGGATGATTCTTTCCTTGCAAATTGAGGGGACTTATATACACTAGTTTTCTTTTTGGGGGACTTTCTCTTTTTAATGTAGCTTGAAAAAATATTGATGGGCTTGGTGAGGAAGGTAGATTATTATCGCAACATGGGAAAAACTCTTCATTGAAGTTACCATATAGATCTTCATTCAATTTTGGGATCTTTTTAGTGGAGTCATCGAGGCATATTTCTTTAAAACCAAAATCTTCAATAATGGAGTTGTCAATGGGCCCATTCTTCCAAATAGTGGATGGTTCTCAGTGTTCAAGAAATCACCATAACATATCTATATTTGTATTTCCATAATCTTCAAGGAAATATAATGTTCATTGGACAAGGTTTTAAATAACCTAATTCATTTTCAACTATGTGGCCAGAGACCTACCAAATATTTTTTCAAAGAAATTTTACTTTTTCAATAATTTTGATCTTTAAAAGAAAGCATCAGATTTTTTGAAAATGAATCACTCCCCACTATGGTCTCCAAAAATGTTGATGTATTTTCTAGTCCAGGAAAATAGTCAACCTCCCAGAGCCTTGTTAGGTTCCCTATGTGGTTTTATATAGATGGTATTCCACTTTTCATTCACTTAGGTATTCAAAAGAACTCAAAGCATAAAAATATCATCATTTAGCACATTCACCTATGAGTGGACCTAATGTTTTAAAATGGAACTGAAATAATAATATCATAAATAAATAAGATTTGACAATTCCTTCCATGGTACACGTCCATTCATACATGATGAGGAACACACTTGAAGAAAATTAATAGACAAAAAGTAGAGAAATGGTCTAGATATCCAAAGAACTCTAAAATGATTCCATTCATTTAAAAGTAATAAAGAGTCATAGGAGAACATTCACAAGATTTCATTGCTCATTTAAAAGTATCGAAGCCACAACTGACATGCACGCTTGAAACTAGCTCTTTACGAGAGTCCAAGAATAATTTTACAAACTTTAAGTTTCGAATAAAGTAAGTGCCTAAATAACTTTACAAAATCTTGATACTTAAGCATTAAAGTAAAGAAGTTCCTCCCTAAGGGATTGTGATTGGGCTCCCATGAACCAGATAATATAGGTTACTAGGAAGAAAAAGAAGGGATCCATATTACAAAAATATAAGATAATTCATAAAGCTATATGATCAAAGATTGAGGAGAAAGAAAGCGAATTACTCCAAAACAAGATAAAGGACACCTACAAACTTGCAAAAGGACGACATATGGAATGAATCCTCTCTCCATAATAACGACTTTCTTATTGTGTTTTTCCCCTTTTATAATCTTTTTTTCATCTTTGCAAATACTTGACTATTAGGTTTTTCCTATTTGTGTTAATTGAATAAACATCCATTTTGAAGATATGAAGTTGGGAATCCATCTTTCGTAATGGGACTCAATTTGGATATTCCAAATTTCCCTTTTTATAAATAAATTTCAAAAGTAATTTAGTGATAGGCCCAAAATTGGTCACAATTATTCTTTTAATTTTCTAATCTGATAGTTATAATTTTACCCTTTACTACCAAGGTGTTCTTCATGCTTCGAGCTCTCGTTTGCCCAAATAGGACATCAAGAACTCAAGTTATGGCCTCCTAAAATTTGTGACTTAGCCACCATTGATCTACATGAAGTGAATTGTCAATTGTTGATCTTAGGCCTTTTATTTATGAATCCATCTTTTAGTCCCACATTGCATAGTGATAATATACTTCAAATATTTATAAAGATAACTTTCCCAACATTATTCATGTATTAAGCATAGATAGTCTCAGAAATTTGTGTAGTAGTGTAAATGACTGTCCTTTGTTTGCCCAATCATCATTGTCCAATCAATGCCATCTTGGAATATGTCCAATGGCAACAAAAGCCCAATCATCATTGTCCAATCAATGCCATCTTGGAATATGTCCAATGGCAACAAAAGTTAGGATATACTCCAAATGTCAACTTGGAATATGTCCAACTAGCTATGAAGCTAGGATATACTCCAAATGCCATTTTGGAATATGTACAACTCGCTGTGAAGCTAGTTGCCATGTGTCGTGGGAAGATATGCCAAAATAATGCTAAAAAAACTTAGGATATAAATGATATGAGAAATATTAATAATAAAAGGCTAGTTGCCATGTGTTGCCATGTGTCGTGGGAAGATATGCCAAAATAATGCTAATAGAAGTTAGGATATACTCCAAATTCCATCTTGAAATATGTCTAACTAGCTCCGAAGGTAGTGGCCATGTGTCGTGGGAAGATATGCCAAAATGACGTCAAAAGAACACAGGATATAAACAATATAAGATATATTAATAATAAAAGTAATTTGCCCAGTCATCATTGTCCAATCAATGCCCTCCAAATGCCATCTTGGAATTTGTCCAACTCGTTGCGAAGCTAGTTGCCATGCCGATATGAGAAATATTAATAATAAATGTTAATAAGATAATGTTGACTAAGTAATAAAACATGGAGTGTGGAGTGAAAAGAGTTGTGTGAAAGGAATGGGTGTGCTGATTAATGCACTAAAACTTCCACACAAAAGGATGATTGATGATTAAAAAATAAAGTAAGTGTTAAAACATACATGTATAAAGTGCAACGGAGTTATGAAAATGTACTAAAACTTCCTCACAAAAGTATGATTACAAAATAAAATAAGTGTTAAAACATATATGGATAAAGTGCAAAGGAGTTATGAAAATGTTAGATAGTAAGGGATCTTTTTTGTGAGAAATAATTTACGCAAGTCACTTGCAACCATAATAATTGTTTTGCATATGTAAAAATCTCTCTCCATCATAGATTAATATTCTGATTGTTGGTTGTCGGGCAAAACAAGGCAATATATTTATGATGATAATGCTGGGATATTACAAAATGACAGCACAAGATCGTTAGCTTGATTCTAATTATTGTAACCTTATAATATGCTGATTACAATTTTAATAGCTTTCTTGTTTATGACGTACTAAACCATACATAAGGAAAACTAGAGACATAGTTTTACTCTGATCTTGTTGCCCCAGTGCCCCATCTAACCTGATGATATTATCGAAAACCAGAGATACGTAGTTTTACTCTCATTTTGTTAGTTCCTAAGCTAACATGATGATGGGCCTTATGGTATCAATTCCACTGGCCTTATGGCATCTCATGTGCCATTGCCTTTGTTTAACCCCCTGGGAACATTTTGAATAGAGACTCAACTCATAACAGCTTGAAAATGACCAAATCAACTGAGCTCCCCATGAATGACCAGAGCTACACGGCTGATTGCTCTTGACACCCTCCATATTTGGTGCTGTACACCAGCCCACCCATCACCACTGTGATTGGCCTCATCACCTGCTACAAGTGCAAGCAAGTCACTTATACCAGGAAACGCTGTTGTCCCATACTTGTTGATTTTAGACGGCCCATATACCTGCATGCGAGCCAAACATATGTGCAACTCTGTTTTAATAACCTTGCATTTAAGAAACATCACAAACACAGCAATCATATATTTTGAGCATATGTCCTTTACCAAGTGCTTATACCAAGGCGACCCAGGCAGCCCATCTGCGTCTGTAAATGCACGCTCTGCCATTACAAGATGGTCATTCAAGCTCCTCAGCTCTGCACTTTCATCCTCAAGAGCCTCCAGTTCCTGAATTTACAGCATTATAACGTTGTACCTAATCAATTACCATCCAAAAAAAATTAAAAGCCTTTATATCTCTTGCAGGGGTTTTGAAGAAGAAACCAAACCTGTGCTTTTTTCTTAATCTGCAACGCAGCTTTTCTGAGCTCAGCAATGGACTTATGCAATGGATTTGTGGACACGAAGGAAGGTGCATCGGCAGAGCTTAACTGTGATTCTAATGTATCCACATACAACTGTCCCAATTACAGGCCAAACATGTCAAAGAATTTTCAATGGATTTTCAAAATTTGGATCTTCTAATACTAATTTGCCAAGTATAAGCAGTTGATTTATAGCATATGGTATCAATTAGAATTAGACTGAACAAAACTTCCTGCTATCAATTAGAAAAGAGTTAACAAACACTTTGCTGCCATTTATGTTCAGAACAGCAGATGAATTTATGTTAGGTTTAGATTTTATTTATTTAAAATGAAAAACTTAACATGAATTTTTGCTGGTTTTTTAATATATTTGTTTATAAAAATGACAAAGTCCTCATTTAAACTAATCCAACATCTTTCCTACCTGCAGATTGTCGGCATACGTTGTATAGTTGAAAGGGAGAACCTTTGCATCCGCTAGCTTGAGCGCTGTTAGACCCCACATTGCTCCCACTGGACAATAGGTAGAAAATCAAATGTTTGATTATAATCATTAAATTTAACTCTCCGACCATCTTCAAAGGGGCCAGGGATGTCTGCCATGAACAAATTGCACAGATACTAAGACTTTACAGGTTGTGCTGTGGGATGTATGTTAGTGCAACCTGTAAGCCTTTGGATCCACACAACTTGTGCATGGCTGATATTCCTTGCCAGAGGGCAATGTATGGAACGTTGACAATGTACTTACGTGCAACATGCCTATGAAAATGCGGGTCGCCATATTTTGCCATCCACATGTAATCATCATACAGAGAATGATATGCCGGAAAGTCTATCATCAATACATTGTAGAAATAAGTACAATAACTTGTTGATCTCTCTATTTGTATTTAATTTCAATTTCCTGTATTCTATGACTGTGATTTCTTTACCTTCTCCAAAGGTGAAGTCAGTGCCTGGAATTCCGGCATGCTGCACAAATGGGGCATAATCGGATCCCCCTCCACCTAACCTTTTAATCTGAGATGGAAATTTAGTAAGCTCTTTACAGCAATACCCAATTTTTATTGGCAATTTACAGCAATACCCGATTTTTATGGGCAAATATATATTAAGCACCATGTAGTCAAATCCCATGAGAATAATGTGATATTCAATTTGACCAGATGAAAAGAGAGTAAACCAAAACTAATCATTTGACTTATTGTGTGGTACTTAATATTTGCCAAATTTCCTTCTGATAGGGAATCAGATTAATCATATTGATTTAAAACCAATGAGATGTAATCTTACTTATCCTTATCATTAATTGAAGCATAAAGTCATGAAACAAAACATGAGGACTTACAGAAGGATGGGAATCTTGGCTGGAAGAAGCCAAGATTAATCAGAATCAGATTAATCATATTAATTTAAAACCAGTAAGATGTAATCTTACTTATCCTATCATTAATTGAAGGATAAGGTAATGAAACAAAACATGAACACTTACAGGAGGACGGGAATCTTGGCTGGAAGAAGCCCATGATTCATAGATTGTCTTTCCAGGATTGTCTGGATCTTCCACCTTTGCAAATCAGAGTATAATAATCAATTCAAAGTATAACGATCAGTATTTTACTGACAGTGGAAAGTAGAATAGACCCACTTGAATAAAATATCCAACTGACCTCTTTAGCTATATCCTGAATAAAATCGTCAAGTTGGGGTGTTGATTGAAGCTTAAACCCCGGGCCCTTGACAGCCTCATCAACATTGAGATATGCCACGGCTGATGAGAACAGTAAATCATAGTTCTGCTCCACCCATTCCGTGGATCCAATCTGCAATTTTTATTGGTTGATAAATAGCATATATCTCAGAAAGATTCTAAGTTTTGTGTTAATCACATTTATTTAACATAGAAAGAAAAAAGTAATAAAATTTTCAGAACTTTTTTGGATTAATCTGGATATATATATATATATATATATTTTTTTTTCAAAGTGAACTTTGTGGGGAATTTAAAAGAGTAAAGGGAACAGGACACCTACAGCTAATCCATATTTAAACAAATATTTAGTAGTAGTAATATTACTAATACTAGAGACTAGTTAAATTACCCATCGATATAGACTCTTTCTCTTGGTACAATGAGTAGCTATAATTATATTTTTGGAATCCCAAATGGATATCCTTGACACATACCTCCTCTATCTTAATCTAGATTCTAAACTACCATATTTATTCATGGATCAGATAACCATCAAAAACAGAGCCCCAGAACATACTTGGGATGAAATACCGATTGCCAGAACATCATATTCCTCCACTCTTCATAAAGTAAATACAAGTTCTTACCAATGCGTATTCCTCTGCATCCCAGTTACACAATAGTATACTTCTCTTTGGCTGCCAACCCTGTTTTAGCAACTTCCCTAGTCTCTGAGATATCTGAATAAGACAGAGAGTGGTTAACTTGGATATCTTTACGAATAGAAATAGGTTAGAAAAGAAGGGGGATTAAGCTAGCAATGATTCAGACTTCCAGAAGGGTTGCAGTTCCGCTATTCGGGTCACAGGCACCAAAAGTCCATGCATCGCGGTGGTTACCCAGCAAAACATACCTGCTTATCACCAAAGATATCTTTTTCTTATATCAATAGCTACAGTATTCCAAGCTGTAATACATTTAGTGAAGACTTGCAACAGGAGTTAGATGATATTAACCATTGTTTCAGCGTTAAAATACGCTCCATGAATGGACATGCATTGATACACTCATGAAGTTAAAGTCCCAGAAGGTGATCTATACCTGTTAGGCTCCTCCGAACCTTTTATGAGTCCAAATACATCTCGAATTGGGGCAATGGTATGATTTGACTGAAATTACAATCAAACATCAATATGTAAGGATCTCTGCCTTGTATCAGAACTACAAAAGATACTCAGATTAATTGCAACAAACATTACATGAGAGGAAAGACAGCTGTTATACAGTGTGAATTTGATCTAAAATCACCAGAATGTAAGATTTCCATTAAAGAAAAATAAGTATAGATTTCATAGCTTCTCACCCAAATATAAAATGTACTGTAAATAGAGTGCTAAACACCATGCTTCTAACTGGGAAATATGCACATATCACTACATATGTCCTAAACTAATGGTTCCGTTGAGGGGGCCTAAGCTCTAATCTTGTTTGGAGAAGGCAGTCTCATGGAAGCAAATAGCCGAGCCTTTCATGAGTAATGGAATTTATATCTCATGAAGATTCTAATCATCTCCTCCTACTTCGGAGATTCTGATAATCTCACTGTCTTTTCTCTTATTCCGGTCGTCGAATTTTCCTGGCCTTGTGCGGTTTTTTGCTTCTTCATACCGCCAAAGTAATGTCTTTTGCAGCCTTGCTACTCCGAAATCTTTCTCAGAAGACACTTTTCAGAATAATACGAAGCCCCTCTATATAAGCAGAGCCTAATATTATGCTTTCTGTGTAACAGAAAGCTAGCTATCCACACCACTTTTTAGAAAAATAGGAAGCTCCTCAATGAAACTATAGCGTAATATTGTACTTTCAGTGTTACAGGACGCTAGCTATCCACACCTTTAAATTAGATGAATTGTTAAAAGAAATGATGAAAGGCGCATATAAGTCAGTGATAGAGTAAGAGCAAGTACCATGTTTAATTCTTAGTTTATCCACTTTTCAACATGGTATTGGATTCAATAGGCTCCTCCAGGATGTTAGCAGTTCTGAGCAAGGGCGTTGGAAATCATGGAAAAATTGACAGAAACATACTTATTTTGAGGTATAAAATTTGACAAATTTTAATATCCCTGAAAATGGCAATTATAAATGATAGATACATAGTTAGGTTGAAGTATAAAATTTAACAAATTTTTAATATTCCTGAAAATGGCAATTATAATTGTTTGATAATATTACTCTAAAAATTTCAAAAATAAATATCTGATAATATTACCATAAAAATTTCAAAAATTTTAAATTGTTATCTAATTAAACCCTAAAAATTTTAACTTTTTAGAGAGTAAATCACGCCTTTAGATTCAACTGTTAAGAATTCAGTTCTTAGTTTCAAATGTTAATTTCAATTATATATTAGCATTCTAATAAATGTTTCTTACAAATTAAAGAGTTAGTTGGGCTGCTATCTAGCATTAGATTGGTAAGAGTTTATTATATTTGGTTCTTCTTAGCCAACTCATCTGTTCTACCTTAAGGCCACTCCTCTCAAAATTTTCAATTTCAATCGTTGCCAAAATTTGGGTAAGCAATTTAGAAAATTAATCTTGATTTCAATGTCAGGAAAAAATTGGGTGGTTTCAATCCATGAAAAATAATTTTGATTTTGTGTTATCGATGCAAATTGTGTAGAGTTTTCAAAAGTGAACATTCCATCCAGGACACATAAAGCTTGTAATGAATAAATAGAAATGAGGACAAGGTGGTTTCAATCCAGATTAAAAAAAATGATTTTGTGTTATTAATGCAAACTGTGTAGAGTTTAGATACTCCACCATCATCAAAGACACATAAAACTTGTAATAAATAGGATAGAGAACAGGACCAAGAATAAATAAAATTTAGGACTGAGAATAAACAAAATTGGATGGCTTTCTCCTTAAAATTAAGGATTGATTTTGAAACAGAATTGTTGGTTGGGCTGCTCTCCAGCAGTAAATTGGTAAGAGATTATTATATCTGGTAGCTTTCTGTCTGGAAAAATCATATTGGTGCATTCCCGGCTAAAATTTGGGTTCTTTCTGTGCAGGAAAAAAATATTTGAAACAGAAGCTAGTTTTTAAGGAGATGCGGTTTGAGCAACTCTTCCCAGCAGTTTCAAATTCAATCCTCGGACAAAATTGGGGTAGTGCTTGTCCTCTGCCCCCTGGTTTGAAACAGAAGCAAGATCTTCCAATTGGGAGGATTCATCGTGTCTTTTTAGGGGATTTGAAGCAAGAAGTTCCGTAAAATCCTTATTGTAGAAAACTAAGATGTATGATTTTGGGGCTACAGAAGGGATGCAGGGTTAGATGGAATAAAGATGGGCATGCTTACCTTGTAATGAAGATTGAGAATGCTTGGTCCCCCACCAAGGCGATATGCAGGCAAGTCCAGAGCACCGTGCCAATCAGCAGGAGCAACAGGGCCATCAAGCGACTTCATTATGGTTGTGGCATCCTCCGCTGATATTGGAATCGATGGAATCGTAGGCAATTTAGTCCTGGGATCATCTACTGATAAGCGTTCTGAATCAGGGAGACTGGGCCAACCGGGCGTTAGAGGATCCCCAATTTCTTGATAAATAGAACCTCGTTGAACTCCAGATGGAGGTAACCATCTAGAGTCTGGATAGTATCCTTGTGTTCTGTTCCCTCCATAGTCTCGAGGATCAGAATATATCATAACTCCAACTGCTCCAGCTCCTGCAGCAATCTCTACGATATCTCCTCTGAAACTTTTTCCATATTTTGCGATAACAATGGCACCTTTAGCATCCAATCCCATGTCTCTGAGAGTGGAGTAGTCCTCTTCTCTGCCATAGTTGACAAACACCACTTCTGCAGAAATGTCTGCGGATGGAGAGTAAGAATGAAAGGTGGGAATGACTTTGGCGTTTTTGGTGGAAGGATCGCTTTCTATTTCCTGCTCCTTCAGTTTTAGCTGGATGACCTCCCCCTGCGGTAATGTGAGGGATAAAGACCTTGACAGAGGATAAGTCAGCAGAACTTCATAATCTGTGTAATGAGCATCCAGACCAGAATTCTGAAAAGTGGAGAGAACATAGTCTGCTGTGGCAAAGTTTTCAGGGGTGCCGGCCACATGGGGTTCTTGGGTGATGACCTTGAGATGTTGAGCTATGGTGTCGTTGCATCCCATCTTCAAGAACAGTCTGTGATAGTCCTCGGCGCTGATGGTGGTCTTGGCCTTGATGGGTATTTCGAGTATTCGAGTACTGAAGGGGACGAGCATGGCTGCAGCAAGGAGAAAGGCGGTATATATCCCGCAGAACAGCTTGGAACGGTGCAGAGTCCATCTGGATGAAGATGGATTGGAATCCTGAACAAGGAGAGGCTCTTCCCGTAGTGAATACTTCCATAATCCCATTGATAACTTGCTTCTGAATAACGCTACTCTGCTTTTTCTGCTCACCAAGTGCCCAACTGAAATGCCCAATTCATCCTGTATTAACACAAGACGGCCAGTTGATGTTTACAAAAAGGATAGAGGTTGCCTAATATCCAGTACACCCGTAACCCCACACGCATATTCAATTGACGACTGTCTCTGTTTCTGTGAGAACTCGTCATGGAAATACTCCAATATGCAACTCGACGGTAAATACAGGATCCTATGCTAGATCCATCAGTAGATACAGGATTCTATTCTAGATTCATTACGGCTCATAGTAAGCACCATGTCAACTCTATGGTACATCCATTCGTGGGTCAAATGGTAAGTGTCACGTTGAATAAGCCAATGGGTAGCAACATATGAATAAGTTAATTATAGGTTTATTCTCTATTCTAATAATGTATGTTTAAAAAATTTAGATCATAAATAATTTTTTTTTTTTTTATTTGTTAAAATATTTATTGAAAAATAGAACAATTTAAAAAAATATATATTTAAAAATTATTAATATTTATTAAAAAATAAAATGTTTAAAAAAATTTAAATATATTTCAGGTAAATATTTATTGAAAAAAATAATACTTTAAATAAATATATTCTAGATAATTAAGTTCAATAATTATTTAAAATTAACTTTACTATTTTTTTAGTTGCTAAATTTTGAATAAAGAACTTTCACACATAAATACCTTTAAAATATCCTTGTCATCAACTATTATATATTTCACAAACAATTTACTTTTAGATAATAAAATATACTATGAAAAAAATAATATTACATTATATCACATGCCCATCATATCCAATTGCCATTATTTTTTTAGAATTTGTGAAAATCTATCCTTTAACGTAGGACCTACAATAACCATGGGTGCCATCTACTTTCCATTAAATATTTAAACTTTTTTTTTCCAATCAAAGGTGCAAATTGATATTATCATCAAATAGAACTAGAGTATAAAATTTCTGTCGTTGGAGGGTGCCATCTACTTTCCATTAAATATTTAAACTTTTTTTTTTCAATCAAAGGTGCAAATTGATATTATCATCAAATAGAACTAAAGTATACAATTTCTGTCGTTGGAGTTTCTGCTCTATCTATTTAACATGAAAAGCCTGATCTGCTCATTCAACTTGTCCTGACGATGAACCACACTCGCTGGTTCGAAACGTGTCGACAAATGAAATATCTTGTGATTTACGCCGAAAAATCTCTCATAAAGTATAAAATTTGTAAAACTAGGCGTTTTGATGTGTGATCTTTTTTGACTAAATGTTTTGCGGCGACTTCTTCAAAGAAACTCGTGATAATGGCATTTGAAGGAGGAAGCTCATAGTATTTGTACCAAACAGGAATGACGGTCAAGTATCACCCAACAACTCCTTTTCTCAACAGTTCGAAACCCTGCAGTAACATGTAACAGACGTCATTTGTGTTTTACATGAGGAGTTCTCTTCTAAGGCAACACCCGCTTAGCCATAGTGTCGGAAGTAAGTACGATTCCCGTAACTGAGCTCTAAATACGTGCGAAGTTATAATAGACCAAGACTGTGGATGCGTTCAAAGGCTGAAGTGGAATTTCGGGGCAGTGAGATAGTAGACAGGGCAGCGGATAGCATAGCAGATAGAGGCAACGGATAGCAGGCAGGCAACAACATGCAGAGTTCCCTGAGCAGGCAGTGGATAGCAACAACAGAGCAACAGTGAGGAGCAGGGCAGATTACTGAAACATAATAGACAGCTTGAGGATGCACGTCACGTGTTTGACAGAATCTGCCCACTAAATTTGACAGTGACTAATACCAAGATGGTGGTAGACGGGTTTTCTCTAAATCCTTTGATGAATTTTACTTTTCAGGAACAAACAAAGACAAAAGAATGGCTTCCAAAACAAGGGATTGGATCCGTGCAACAAGATGAGTTGTGCCAAGATGACATGTTTAGCCTTGTTGAATTATCAGTTGTTGAAAACCAACGAGAGCAAGTGGTAGTTAGTCCGGAGTTCGATTTCTTAGTCTGGACAGCCTTGGTAAAGCAAATGTTGTGAAAAATGGAATTTCTTGAAATTGAAAACAAGCAGCTCCATTCAGAAATACACACCCTCTCTACCAGAATTTCAGATGTGGAGGGGGATAATTTATCCCTTAAGAATATGTTACATGAAACTAAAGAGCAGGAAATTCTCCATCCTCCAAATGGTGCATTGCATGCATAAATTCTTGACATTAAAAGAAAGCAAGGAGAAATCTGATCCCAACAAGCCACCTTCAAACAAGAAACAGAGACACACATCAATTCTTGGGTACAGGTGGTTCGAGGGAAGGATAAAACTCCTACCCCTCTTGCAGTACTTGAGGAGGTGATGTAAGAAAAACTTGTGGAAGAACATAACGGATGAGCAAGAGAATTGAATCTCAAGGTGAGAGGTTTGTTTTGGAGAATTTGGTATCTATGGATAAATACTAATTCCCTAGATAAGTAGCCATATCTAGAACCATAGTTTAAAGCACTTTAGCCTTTTTTTATAAGCAATAGATAAGACAAAGAAGATGAGAAGACCTACTTGTAGTCCCGCTTTCCTCTTGTCTCCTTTGTATTGATCCTGTCGCTCCTTCCCGTACTTAACACGCTTGAGAAGTACATGTAAACATCAACAGAAGACAAATAACTGATCAAAGCAAAAGATCTATTGAATACAAGTAAATGGAATCAGATACATTCACACATATAAGCATCATATAACAAGATAAGCATATGGGAAAAAGGTTCAAATACTTTATTGAATAGAAGAAGGAATTACAACCATCAAGTCTGATTCGAAGTCACTCCTCCAGCTTGGATCCCATCCACATCACATCAAAAGCATGACAAACTTGCAGCATAACAATACTTGTCTCAAAGTCAATTCTCATAGCAACATTATCTCCTTACAATTCAACATAGTCCAACCCCTTGATCACTTAGATGAATGTTCAATTTATAGGAAGATGAAGGAGGTTATGTCATAAATGGGGGTATTGAATGGCCTTCCATACTTAGAATTAGTTCCATGGAGGAAGGGATGAGAGGATAGGATGCATCTTAACTCATTCCTCATCCATTTTCGAGCTCATAGGAGTTGATAAGTGAGGGAAACTTCTAGATGACTCCAAGAGATAAGAATATTCCCCAAACCCTATGTGAATTTCGCTCAATCTTGCCTAACGCAGGTGAAAGAGGGCGTAAGTGCTCTGCAGAGCACCCTGGCATGGACTCAACTACTTTGCAGCGCACCCTTACATGGGCCTCCTTGTGCTGGTCCCTTTAGAGGTCTTTTCAGGACGTCTTCAAGTCATGAAACTGTCTGGGAAGGAGGCATTCAAAAGCGTGATTTTTTTAGGGCATGTAGCAACTGAAATTAGGGTTTGATGAGACCTAAAACACTGATCTGGATGATGGGAGTGATGTGCCCAAATGGATCTGTAACAACGGCCCCCTAAAGCATGAAGTCAAAAAAAATGTTAATGTCGAATGAAATGCTTTACGATGTGATGAGGAGGTTTCAAAGTCGAAGGTGACTTGGATCAATTACAATAGATATATCATGATTTTTTGATGAATTTATGAGGGAAGGCATACCCATGCTTAGCATATAAACTTTCATTACATGTACACAGACAGTTGTCTACAGATATAGACCCATGACCGGAATGACCATCAATGTAAAGCCATTGTACATGTGAGTTAGTACTCCTGAAATCACAACCTAGATGGATGAAACTAGATCCGGGGTATTCTATCTCGTTCGCTCAAGCACGAGTCTAACCATGTGAATATGTGATCTGAAGTCGAACATGGGAAGGCACCGCCTGATTACCAGCTGATGATGTAAGTTGTTAATAGATGCGAAAGAAATCACCAATAATGATAATGATCCTCAAGGTACTGCAGTACATTCTGCATGGTATGAATGGATATTTTGATGTCGAACACCATATAAAGTATTTCGATCAAAGACCATTGATGTCAACCTATCACCGGAAGCGAGAAACCTGCCATTGATGTATGCAAGCCTCAAGGTATTGGAAGGGTGTTTCTAAGTCAACTTCTTGGATAATGTGTTGATATTGACAAGAAGCGACTCGTCGCAGGAGGGCCTTGATGTATCCCACATCAATGACACAAAATGAGTGTAATGATTTTGGAGACGAAATTTGACTGACGACACAAGGTTCAGGAATGGCGGTCATGAAAATGAAGGTTTATGGTATTGCAAAGGATGAATTTAAACTGGATGACTTCTCTTGAACATGTCAGCGACACTAAAATGAATTGGTAGAATTGAACCAGAACAAAGTGATGGATGGTATGATAGACCAACGGTATGATAACCATCAAGCTGATAACCCAACCCAAGTAGTGACGATGATGAAGTGAAAGTGTCATGTTCAAGAGCGACCTGCTACCATAAAGTGGTTTTCCCCTTTTTCCCATTTTCCCCAGTCATTGCTGACCAATACTTCTTTATTTTTTATCAAGCTTGAGGAGGATAACATATGCTTGTTGTATAATTCCACCCTTCGGGTGAATCCATTGCTATGTGATGTTTTAACGAGTCTAGCGAAGGTGAAACTCGGTCTTGTCTAGATGGACAAGTTTGTCACTATTTGATGTTTTAACGAGTTTAATGACAAATATAACTCAGTCCTTTTCATGTTTAGAGAGTTTGAAAAGGAAAAAAAGAAAACTCCACAAGTTCTTTTTCGTAGATTTGTCTCTCAAGCCCAAAAAATCATAAAACAATACGAGAGAGAACTTATTGACCATGTTCAGTCAACGTATTCCTTTTTCGTAGTTAATCTATCTCAGCCCAAAAAAGGGTTAAACTTACACTGAGTAGATGTCATTTCCAATCCATTAATGAGTTGAAAAGGACAAGTGCTCGACAATCTTTTCCTATTTTGAGAGTCTAAAAATAGCTTAAAGAGGACTCCACTTTGAGGAATGAGTGGTGTCTAGGATAGCAACTGGTTTCAGTGAGGTTGGAACTTCTCAAAACATGTTGATTTATGTGAAGAGGCTAGCTAATAAGACCACACATTGCAACTATTCCTCAAAAAGGGTAAAAAAACCAAGTGAAGACGTATGATCGGCCAAGCAGATAGTGGCGATGGAAGGAGAAAAACCAAGGCTCATCTGACGGAAGAGGCTGATAGAATGGCAATCACACGGGTTAAAATGGAGATGGGTTCATTTTTACACAAGCTTGAACCATAGGAAACTATGCTTGGATTTAGTTACATGTTTACACAAGCTTGAAATGAAAAACTATGCTTGGATTCAGTTTCATGTTTACATAAGCTTGAAACGAAAAACTATGCTTGAGATTCAGTTTCATTTTTACACAAGCTTGAACCATGAAAAACTATGCTTGAGATTTGTTTACATGCCCCCAGCATAATGAATTGATTCTAGGTGCATGCCCCCTAAGCTTCATTGTATTCACCTAAGTAGACTACTCATGGCTATAAGGTGGATGGAATGAAGGTTCATATTCGAGATCAAGTGAAAGACTCAATTGGGATTTTACGAGATCTAATCAAAGACTCGAATTCAAAATTTGCTTCAAGGGACCTTGTTTCATTTTAATGAGGTTGACACGTTAAAATAACTATCCTCATTTTCCTCAATCACGAAGCATAAGAAGTCATGACTTCCAAGAGGTTCTCATCAGATGGGAGAACAATGCTCTAGAAGGGATCCGTAGCAAGGAATCCATTAGAGAGATCTGGTTCCAATGTCCCCAGTACATAATGTACAACATCACTGAATTGATCGTCCATCGATGTAGGCACGGAATGGGTTGCCACATAATTAACCCATGGTGGGGAAGATACCATTGGAACAAAAGGACCATTTAGGGAAGATGGTTGACTGGAAGCCATATTTGGACCGGGAAATGAAATCTGATCAATGGTGACAATTTTTCCTTCATGTGGGAAACAAATCACTCGAAAGAGTGTTGAAACAATAGCTCCCATGTCATAAACATAGTCATGCCCAAGAAGTAAATTGTAATCTAAAGGGCCTGGGACTACCATCACATTGAAATAAACAAATTTTCCTCCCAAAGTAATAGGCAATTGAGGAAGGATCCCTAAAGGTTGACTGGTTCGTCTATTAAAAGCCAACAGATTCTAGGTAATTGGTACAAGTGGTAGTGAATCGAGCGCTTGCCAAAAAATAGAGGAAAGGATACTCACTGATGCACCTTCATCTATAATAGTGCTAGATACATTCATATTATAAACCTGTACTATGATATGGAAAGGCACATAAGAAGGAAGATGACATCCTGCCAGTTGATTCCAATCAAAGGAAGTGACCAAACTACTAGGAGGGGGTACCGTAGAAATGGGAGAATTAACACCTTGAGTTATGAGAGTGGCAGGATTTTCCTCCTGTCTTGATGGAACAGGAGGGTTGCCCCCAAGCTCATTAGAATTTGAAGAAACGGAAAGAACTTGAGTGGTATCATATTCACTCTCTACGGGAAGTATGATTAACTGAAGGTGAAATGGGGTCAACTGTTTCCTCGACCTGTGATTGGTCAAGTATAGACTCATGTGATTCACATTCAGAGAGAGTGGGTTTGACCGACGGTTGATTTTGGTTAGTCAATTCATCAACTAGTGAATGATTAAGGGATAGTCTCCTGTAACCAGATGGAAGTCGCTGCGGAGAAGCAGGACGGTTATCCAACACTTTTTTGGCTTCATCCAGATAGGGACAAAGGTGAATGGGGTGATTCCCTTCACATAACCTACAGGGAAACTTAACTTTACCACTCTTTCCATGAAATTTAATACCACTAATTGATGGTGTGTCACCGGCATGATCTCCAGAAGTTCACGACACATGATGATGTGAATGGGAAAACCATTCTTCTAAGATCTGAGGAATATCAGGACAATTTCGAAGAAGGTGGTCTTACGCACAAATTTTGCATGGATATCGAACTTTGTGAGGCTTGATGAACGGTTTTTCATTAGATGTTGCATTCAAAGCAATGGTTGCTTGGTTGCCCCTCTACTAAATTTGTTTCTTCTTCTTCTTCTTAGCCACCTGGGTACTAGTACCAATACTTTCACCAGGCGAAGATGAATGAAGATGAAGAAGGGGAGGAAGAAACAATCGAGGAAGAAGGCAAAGGGTCAACTTTAGGATCAAATGGAGGTTGATTTTGTCCAGTTGGAGGTGTACTCAATTGTAGAAAAATCACGACATTTTGAACCAAGGAGGGTGAAAACAACCATACTGGTAAGCCAATGGTAAATCCTGGTAGGGATAATGTAGCCATATAAGGAGCACCAATATTTCCGAAAGGAGGAAAAGGACTAGGATTCCCATCAAAAGGAATTCCTTAATCAGTGGACTCCAAATTTGTCGCCATATGTTTCAACCTAAGATCAACTAAGGAGTGAGCATGGAGGATGTTATCTACGGTCAATTAATTTTATTTGAATCAAAGTAATATAACAAAACAAAAGAGGGATAATCTAGGAAAAAGGTTTACCAAGCAACTGTGAACTGCAGAATACCTCCCGATGAACCGAGAAGTACAGGGAGGCAATCTCCCCGAATGTTGTGTTCGGTGTATCACAGTGTACAAGGCGACCGGCTCGGTTACCTAAGGATGGATAGCAACCTAGTGTTTTCCTCCCATATATACTCAAAAGTACATGGAGGCCCAATCCGTATTAGCGTTGTCTAATGCAAAACCGCACAGCGAGAGCATTCCCATATAGTTTACGTATTGTAACACTGCCCTATATACCCGAAGGTACATGGACGAGCTACAATATACTCACTTACGTGGAATGATGTATCACACTCGGGATGTATTGCAGACAAGTTAGCGACAACTGCTTTGTTTTATGACACTGGAACACGTCTCTAGCCTAGAACAACTAAATGTTTTTCATTAGGTGACAATGCTCCATTAGGTAAATTGATGTTAATTTTAAGTTGATCTTGCTTAGGAAGTTACCTTTCAAGTTCACCACGTGATGTATGTTTGCAATTCCCAGAATGCAACTAACATGAGAAACATTCTTTCATTCAATTAACAATGAAAACCGTAGCTAGTAAGGGATAGAGCAATCAGATCTTTGATAGAGAGCAAAGAGCGCACCTAATGCAATTTCCCTAGCTATTCCTATCAAGCATTCACAAAATTTAATATGCACAAAGCAAGTTTTCTTTTCAATTCCCTTAATGTTTAAATGAACAAAAGGAAACTAATGCACATACAATCAATCAATCATTTTGCAAGAACCAAGACTTTACTACAGTTCCTTTTCGAAAGAAATGAAGACTTTTATGACACTTTCTTTCAAACAAAGATTAATCGGATATAATCTAACTTTGACTATGGATGGATAATGACAAAGAAAAAATTTAAGAAACATTAATCAACCAAGTCAAAGTAGGGATAGCAAAGGAGATAAAAACTTGTTTTCTGAGACATGACCTTCATTGATCAATCAACAAGCAGTCAAATAGAGGAAATTTGGCAAAAACCTCAATCCAAAGGTGGGAAACTGACACTAGGAGGATCAACGCAGCCCTGAATGGGAGACAGTGCACCTCAGATCACTGTCCCTAAGCCAAGGGTGCTTTGCATTTCATTGTGTCCCTCACAGGTCTGCGTTGGCGATAGTGAGCCATTTCAAGAGGCAATTTGACACAAATTTTGACCGAAATTCAATGCAAAAGAGCTGAAATACAATCAATGAACACAAGTAGGGTATACAAGAGTGTCCTAGGAGGTGGATAAACTACTAGGAAGGATGATTTATCCCCAGTGGAGTTGCCAATTTTTTTCAGAGAATTTGGCATCTATGGATAAATACTAATTCCCTAGATAACTAGCCATATCTAGAACAACAATTTAAAGCACTTTAGCCTTTTACTATAAGAAATAGATAAGACAAAGAAGATGAGAAGACCTACTTGTAGTTCCGCTTTCCTCTTGTCTCCTTCACTCCTTCCCGTACTTAACACGCTTGAGAAGTACCTCTAAACATCAACAGAAGATAAAGAACCAATCAAAGCAAAAGATCTATTGAATACAAGTAAATGGAATCATATACATTCACACATATAAGCATCATATAACAAGATAAGCATATGGGGAAAAGGTTCAAGTAATTTATTGAATAGAAGAAGATATTACAACCAGCAAGTCTGATTCGAAGTCACTCCTCTAGCTTGGATCTTATCCACATCACATCAAAAGCATGACAAACTTGCAGCATAACAATACTT
The DNA here is from genome assembly GCA_031772625.1 of Pinus tabuliformis. Classification (NCBI taxonomy): domain Eukaryota; kingdom Viridiplantae; phylum Streptophyta; class Pinopsida; order Pinales; family Pinaceae; genus Pinus; species Pinus tabuliformis. The sequence goes on from CM062815.1 coordinate 233,463,575, forward strand.
GTCTCAAAGTTAATTCTCATAGCAACATTATCTCCTTACAATTCAACATAGTCCAACCCCTTGATCACTTAGATGAGTGTTTAATTTATAGGAAGATGAAGGAGGTTATGTCATAAATGGGGGTATTTAATGGCCTTACATACTTAGAATTAGTTCCATGGAGGAAGGGATGAGAGCATAGGATGCATCTTAACTCATTCCTCATCCATTTTCGAGCTCATAGGAGTTGATACGTAAAGGAAACTTCTAGATGACTCCAAGAGATAAGAATATTCCCCAAAACCTATGTGAATGTCGCCCAATATCGCCTAGCACAGGTGAAAGAGGGCCTAAGTGCTCTGCAGAGCACCCTGGCATGGATTCCAACTGCTCTGCAGCGCACCCTTACATGGGCCTGCTTGTGCTGGTCCCTTTAGAGGTCATTTCAGGATGTCTTCAAGTCATGAAACTGTTTGGGAAGTAGGCATTCAAAAGGGTGACTTGTTTAGGGCATGTAGCAACTGAAATTAGGGTTTGATGAGCCCTAAAACATTGATCTACATGATGGGAGTGATGTGCCCAAATGGATCTGTAACAAGGTCTCCCATTACCCCACCCCTCTCCAAATCCTATGGAAGTGGGGGCTAGGTTCGAAACCCTTAGCCTTCCCGATATAGATTTTGATAGACCGTGGTCGGGCTACGAATCACTCTCTTCCTTAGATTTCAGACTGCATATGATCGACTCTATGCCTTGAGGGCTAAGAGAAAGTTGTTTTCTCTTCCCAATCGGATTTTCTTGGCTGAGGACCTCACTCAAGCATAGGTTGTGGAACTTAAACAATCCAAAGAACAATTTATGGTAGCATGACAGGCAGGGAAATGGGCAGTTATCTAGAATCTCCAGGCAGTCATTCGGGACTCCTTTCCACCTAGGTGGGAACCACAAACTGGAGGTTCCGAATGACGGGCCCGCTTGGGGAGGTGACAGGGTACATCCATATCTATTCATTGTTGGAATGGCAATGGATCTTTCTGGTCATTGTCGTGACTCTTGTATGATGCTCTCGAATCAACGAACATCCTCTCCATGACTGAGACTCATGTGAGCCCTGTTAGACCCCTTCGAGATATTGTAGGTTACCATTGGATCTCAATTTGCATGCAGGAGACAAGGAGCTCAAGAGGGGTCAGAGAATCAGGTGGAGTTGCTTTTTTGGCTGGTGACTCACTCCGGAACAGGGTATCTTTGGTAGCCGAAGATGAGTTTGCTAGGTTTATGTGGATTCAGATTAGAGTCGGAGTCTCTCCTCTGAGGGACATCTACATCGTAGTTTATTACTTCCCCCTAGCCTCTTCACCATTTGTTGTCCATAATGGCTCAAATGGAGACCCATTTATAGACTTGTACACTGAAATCACCCAGTACTGTGTTGTTGGGGAAGCCATCCTCCTAGGTGACTTCAATGCTCACACTAGAGATCAACAGAGCTCTCTCCACGACCGATCAGAGGATGTGTTTTGTACCTAGGGGATAGATCAAGATTCATTAGGGCTTCACCTGATCCAGGTGGATATTGGTGGCCACCAGACAATTCCACTTGGACCCCCACCATTGTTTTTTTTCAGTTTTTCAGTTTCCTTAATTGTAGCACAATTTACTATTTTTAGCAGTTTTTCGGGTTCTAAACTTCCAGAGATGTTTTGAGGCCCTAAACGACGTTTTTTTGGCAATCTACCGCCAACGACTTTGAAAACATTTTTTTTTTCGTCGTAGTCCTTAGAGAGATATTTCTAATGGGATATCATGTGCATCAAACGGAGATAATATGACCAAGTCACGACCACGGGAAGTTGGTTGTCCAACTAACCCCAACGAGGCCCATAAAATCTTGGTGTTACATCTGTTCGGGTTAGGGTTTTGTTTGTTTAGGGTTTTCTCTTATTGTTCAATAATAAAAAGGTTCTTGAGCCTCATTTTAACACACTTCAGAGGCATGTAGCCACCACATCTCTTCTCAGAGATAAGCTACCATCATCGAGCTAGTCTCATTTCCATACTGTTTGTAAGCATATTTCATTATTTGATATTAATCAAAGGAAGTGTTATTTCCGCTACACCTCTGTATTTATGATTATATCTGTAATTTTTTGCGTTCCTGTTTAAATTTGAATCATCACCAGATGTCAGATGATGTTTTAGGGCCCATTACAGTTTATGGTAAGCATCTATTGCAATTGGGGGAATCCCAAGAGTTGTTGATTCTAAATGACCTCCCCTGTTTCCCAAACTCTCGCTTTTTCACATGCCGACCATATGGCAGGGGTGCAAGTGTAGTTGCTTATGTACTCGCTAGCCATAACTTGCTCCCTTTTATTCGCCATTTCTCAGTCTCCCCCATCTACCTTGCTGATCATGCACTTTTTTCCTTCTCTCTTCGATTTGACCCTCCCCTTCCACCCCATCCCTCCCCTTAGGGCCTGTTGTTAAGGTAAATCCTCTCTGTGGATAGAGACGATCCTCCAGCCCAATGAGTGGATCTAGAAAATGAAGTGACAGTAAACTAGACATCTTCCTAGGTTACAATTGAAAAGAAGAACAAAGGAGATGGCCTACCTCGTTCTGATGCTATTCCGATCTCCTTTGTTTAAGACCCTGAACCGCTTGTATCACGGGCTTGTTCCTGCTTCTCTTAGTGTTTATGCACCTGCACAAGTGATCAAGACACAACAAGGCATACCAAAACAAATAACAAATCTGATAGCAACCTACTTAACTAATCAAGGAATGTCAAGCTAAATGATACATGAACATATACATTTTGGGAAGATGAACCAGCGGTTGTATATTATTAGAAAATAAAGGCAAGCTTACAACCAAGGCCTTGATGTTGATAGGCTCTCCTTGAGTGGTAATCCAAGTCCAAGCAAAGAACTCTCCGAGCACTCCTTCTCCAAGTCAAATGAATAACCTCTAGGCACAATCTTAGCATAAGGGTGCAAATAGACATAGACCAACCATTTGGGAATAGGTGAGGATGAATTTATAGGCTAGGAAAGGGAGTTAGGACCTCTCCAAAGATAGGATTAGGCCCTCATCTCAAGGAGGTAGCTCATAGGGATAATACCAAGAGGCCAAGTTGGAAGGATTCAACCTCATCTCTGCCAAACAACCTCCAGCTCGTCACTCTAGAAGCTTCTAGATCATGAAGCTTCTCATCCTCTTTGGGATCATCATGCGTATGCAAGGGAACAGAATGATGCCATCACTTCTCAAGTATAGTTCAACACATGACCATCATTGTTTTAAGCTTTATAAGATCGATGATTCTCAGTTTAGGGTTTTAGAGCTATTTCTTCAGGGAAAGCTCAAGGCATTTTCCAATAAATGTCTTAGGAGGGATCTATGTTGTATACATGAATGAGTACACTGTATAAAGGTCATGTTTCAGGCACTTTGGGGTATGTCACAGGGAAGTTCAGGAGGTGTGACAAAATACTGTGTAACAGATTCCCCCTAAAGCATGAAGGTAGAACGAGGAGTGATTGCTAAGATGCTTTACGAGCTTTTGCAAGGACGAGGACACACACCGTTAGGAGACTCACAAATCAAGGACGCATATACATATACATATCTGAGATCAAGACATGAATCTACGACATGGGCGCAGCCATACAGATGATGAAGACTATATGAAAATATCCATGGTATGGGTGCAGCCATCCAGATAACGAGGATCATTTGTAAATATAAAATCCAAAGAATAGGCACAACCATCCATAATGAGAGGATCATCATAAATATAAAGTCCCACAGTATGGTCACAACCATCTGTATAGTAGAAACATGTGTACAATCATGAATAACATATAACTCCATGCAACCTGAGTCATATTAGATAAGACCCCATGTGTACACTCCATCCCGACTCAAACAAAGTACGAATCCTAACATGCGAATAAACATGTTGAAGTCGAACATGCTAGGAAACCACTTGATTACTAGCCAATGATGTGGACTGTTAACAGGCATGAGAGAAACCACCAATAATGCTAATGGCTCTCAAGGTATGTCAGTAAAATCTGTGAATGTGATAAGGAAACTAAAGTCGAACTCTTGTGGAATCATCCAATCAAAGGCCAATGGTGAAGACCTGTCGTCAGATGTGAAGAACCTGCCATTAAGGCATGCAAGCTCTAAGGTACTGAAAGGGAGTTTCTAAGTCATATTCCGGGATAATGAGCTGAAGTCAACAGGAAATGACCCATCGAAGGAGGGAAATGATGAACCCCCATCATCGACATGAAACAAGGAATAAAGTGGAATAATTTTCAATACTGTAACAATGACTCAAACGATGTATAAGTAAATAACTGTAGATTGGAATTCTCTTAAACATCAATGAAACAATTCCGGAGTATGGCAGTATTTGACTCAACATAGGACCATAGGTCATGAAAGCGAAAATAGGATAGTCATATTAGAGGCAAAATGGACCACCCAAGCCCAAGAGGACAAGTGACTGAGCAAGGATATCCCAAACCCGACATGAGCGCAGAAGAGTGTCATGTTCAAGAGCAACATGCTGCCTACACAAAGGATGTTTCATCTTCATTTTTCCCCGTTATTTCTAGCAAGTACCCCAATTATTTTTTATCACGATCTTGAAGGGGATAGCATATGCTTGTCATGTAAGTTCATTCCTCGAATGAATCCATCCTAGTAAGAGTTACGAGCCCTAGGAAGGAGAAGATCGGTCTCATGATGGTGATGAGTCTTTTGTTGTAAAATTTTAACGAGTCCGACGTAAGACAAACTCGGTGTCTTTTTCATGTTTAGAGAGTTTGAAAAAGAAACAAAAAAAACTCCATCATGTCCCTTTTCGTAATTTGTCTCTCGAATCCGAAAAGGTAGAAAACAATATCTGAGAGAACCTCTTGATCATGTTGATTACGGTGTACCTTTCTCATAAACAGTCAATCTTAGGTGAAAAAAGGGGTAAACGTATATTGAGGTGACGTCGATTCATTTACTTTAACGAGTTCAAAACAACAAGTACTCAACAATCTTTTTAGTTTTCGAGAGTCAGAAAAGAGCTCAAAGATGACTCCAGGGGGGCTCCTTTTTTTTATTTAGTGGGTCTGGAAAAGAGATAAAACAAAACTTGCAAGAATTAATCAATAATGATCATTGTTCACCTGAAGGTACCTGTAACTGCACAAAGAAACGCACCCATCACTGATATCGAGAAATAATAATAAAATATTATTAAAATATTGACAAAAATGACTTTCAAAACTTATAAATAACCAAAAGTAATTTTATTTTTTACCATTTTACCATAGTAAGCTCTAAAAGTGAATTTGTGCCCTAATTTTCTCGATTTTCAAGTGGTCGTTATGAGAGATCCAGGGTTCCATTTCGTGAACCCTCTGCAACAGGTAAGAGGCTCATCCTTTCTCTTGCATTTTATCACTTTTTATGCGCTTTTAATGACAATTTATGTGCTACAAGGGAGGATTTTCAAATTTTAGGGCGCCAACGATCATTGCGGGTATGGTCATTGGACTTGCGATGATCGCACTTGAGCCAAAAAGGCTCGCGCGATGATATCACTTTGTTTATAAAAACAGGCGCGATGGTGCCAAGGCAAAATTTTTGGAAGAAAAACCTTCTTTTCAAGAAAAAAATCTTTGATTTTAATCCATGAAAAAACATTAATTGGTGTTAAATGATGTTTTGCAGGAGATCATGGTTTTGGAATGGAAAGAAAGAGGCCATGAGGCCGAAGACCACCAAGCAGCTCAGGATCCTGAATGCATCAATTCTCTAAGGAACTGTGGGTTGCTAAAGTTCTTCAGGACCACAGGGTTAAGGGCCCAGATGGAATTGCTGCCCTATTTGATCAGTCTTTGGGATGTAGATCGAGAGATCTTCATCATAAAAGGCTAGGAACTAGAACTTGAGGAGGTAGATATCTACTTCATCATGGGATTGTCCTGAAGAGGAGAAGTGATCCAACTCTTTAGATCTCGCTCAGGAGGTGAGAGTATGAGAACTCTAGTCTAGAGGCATTGTCTAGGTGTCGAAATGACCCAAGGAGGGAAGGTGAAGACAATGAAAATCACCAACAACCTTCCCTTGAGAACGATCTTGTTCACTATGGTGCATTTATCTAGAATGCAAGTCTTACATGAGGCTTCGAAATCCCAGTTCTAGTATGCTATTGCATGTTTGACCCCACCATATTTAACTGGTGTGGAGGCCTTCTGGAAAATATGAAAAGACAGTTGACCAAGGGGAAGCATGGACACCTGAAGCAATTCGGGTTTGGTTTGATACTAGTGACCTTCTTTTTAGAGCGAGTGCCCTTATTTTGGTATTAATGGGTAGAGGTACCAAATCCTTCCCCCGAGATCTGAGACTAGTGAGATGGAGTCAACTCATGCCTCGAGGAGGAATAAGTCAGCATATGCATTACCCACCACAATTTTTCGCTTGGCTAGAACACAAACTTCTCATGGTAGATTACTATGCTTATGCTGACACAAATTTCAAGTGGGATCCATATCTACCTCTACCATGAGGAGAAAAGTGGACCGATGCAAGTAAAAACCTTTTTTTTGGATTTTTTCAAGTTTTATGATTTTTGTAAAAGTGTAAACTAAGACTCAACTTGTGATAAATGTGGAGATGTGGGACTAGAGAGACCACTTGGCATGTTTCCAATAAAACGTTGGGTTTCTCGACAGATAGTGGGCACAGATTATGAAGAAGGAGCATACCCCTTAGCTGAGATGGAGCACAACCTCGGGGTGATTACTCGAGGAGTCCCAGAGTATGCCACTATTGATGAGGTGCCACTACGTTGGCAGAAACACACAGTGGGAGTATCCGTGAGACTGCGTCAATTGTTAGGTCGAGTGATCAGAGCAGTCTCGTGTTATCATGAGCATTGTGCAGGTTGATAGCCTTTCTAGCTATTTTACACATTTGTAGGCTTTTGAAAGCCAAGTGTCCTAGAACATTATTTTTTTATATCTTGATGTAAACACTTTGACAAATGCGATATATATATATATATATATATATATATATATATATATATATATATATATATATATATATATATATATATATATATATATATATATATATATATATATATATATATATATAGATATATATATATATATGAATGATCAGTCTTATAAATGACACAAATGCCTATCAAGAACAAAATTTGCTAATGCATCTGTTAATGTATTTAAATTACATGGAATATGTTGGTATGTGATGAAATCAAAATTTATTTCCAGTAATATAACACGTAAATACATACGCAATATGTGTGGATTTCTTACTGAATAATGATTGTTTAGCTGTAACACAACGAGCTATGAATCTAACTTGACAATTAAATCCCTAATGCCAAGAGCAATTGCTTCTGACAAGAGTTCAATGACTGCACTGTATTCAACAATATTGTTAGTTGTTTGACCAAGGCATATACCTTGTAAGTTAATTATCTCGCCATCAGGGCCATAGAGTACCCATGCTTCAGAAGATAAGTTCCATGTTCTATGACAAGCACCATCAGGAAAATGAACCTAATGGCTTGACAACATCTGCAAACCAAGTGGAACACAGGGTAAGCAAAAAAACACATGTTTGCAAAGCAAACAAACACACCAAAACTTAAAACGAACACTAATGAATTGACACACTAATGTACAAAAGTCATTACACGAAATACCTCACGAAAAAGTTTTAGATGGAGTCCATTTTCGGACTTGGGTAATCAATTAACAGAGAAGAAAACTAAAGTTTTACCATTGACATGACATGTAAGCATCAACTCGACCAAATAATAGAGTAGAAATCATAAAAGGCTATGCTCCCATGCCCCTCAGGCGAGTGAGGGTTACGAGTCATAAGATGAAAACCCCATTGCGATAACGGGCGAATGGTAGAGACTCAGTGAAAAAATCTCATGAGTGGAGGCAAAAAAAACTTAATCTCATGACGAAAAAAAATTGCCCCCATTTGAAAGATTTTGACAATTTCAGGTTAGACTGAAATGTCAAAAGGCAGGGTTGCAATAAGGTTTCCCATATGACCCTCAGATGAGACTTCATGCACCAAAAAAGGTGCTTGAAGTGGATGTGTTGGGCAATGAGAAAAAAAATTTCAAGACATGAAGGCATCTCACCGAGGCTGGGAAGAAATGAAGAACGATGTTGGAGAACGTTCCAAGGAGTTTCATCCATAAACATAACCTCAACACTACTCTCGTCGGTGGGGAATGTCTTGTTCAAAGGATCCATAGAATCCTAAGAACCAAGCCAAGGAGATGGCAAATAAGTATCTAGGTTCATACTGAAACCAACATCACTTTCTGAAGCGACCATCGAAGCCAAGACAATTTCTTGATAATTTTGCTCCAATGGACTTAAAAGCATAGAATCGCCAAATGAATCAATTTTATTTGGAGTAGGAATAATCCAAGGATCCGTAGAAACCAAGATCATATTGATTGAAGTAACATTCAGAGGTGGGAGAGTAAAAATACCCATTAAAGTAGAGTCTTTGAAGAGACCTGCCGTCACACTCTCATAAGGAACCTTGGTATTTCCCACATAAGGGACATTTCCATTTGATGAACCGGAAGAGAAAAAATATAGTTGGTCGATGGTGACAACTTTTCCTTCGTGAGGAAAATGAAGCACCCAAAACAAAGAAGAAACCACACAAAACATAGTGCGGGTCCAGCTTCGCCCGAGAAGAAGGTTGTAGTTGAGATTCACATCTACAACTTTCACTTCTAGCTCAACGATATTTCCTTCCAATGTAATCGGAAAGTTTGTGAGAATATCGTATGGATGACAGCCTCTGCCATGAAAATCCTCCAAAGAGTTTGGGGATTGGTTAAGAGAAGGAGAGCCAATGGCCTTCTAACATGAAACAAACATGATGCAAGTAGAAGCACCTTCATCAATAAATGTCTGATGGATCGTCTTGCCTTTGATGAGAACCTGTATTAGAAAAGCAATTTGATGAGGAATACGAGGAACTTGGTTTTCAAGATCAAAGGTAATCAGACTTGAATCGGGAGGATCAATTGCACCTATAACAGACAACAATGATTTCCACTATGTTGGATAGGTTTGGAGAACCTCCAAAGCAGACATTGCCAAAGGTGCTTGAGATAATCCTCAACAAATTATAATGTTGTGCAGCTCTAACATTCAGGTTATAATATGGTTTCCAAAGTACACCTTTGGGAGGTGGTCAAATTACAGGCTCACTATTAGGGCACTCGATATGGATCAGACCAGAACTGGACGGAGTGGAAGTAGAAGGTATATCGGTGACTTCTTTCTCCACCATTTGCTTATGAAGGGTTTTATAGGCCTTTGTTCGAGTAGCAATCGAAATAGGTGATGAACCTTGCATCATGAAAACTTGGGAACTAAAGAAGGAAGAGGATTATGGTTGGTCTACCAACTACATCTACTAAGATGGAAAAGGTTCTTTTAAAACAGTCAGAGTCCCTTTCAATAGGAGGTTAACTTCAGAACGTCGGGGACAATCCTTGGTGTAATGATCTTGTTAAGGTAAATCCTAGCGGAGTCGCCATTTTGTTGTTAAGGTAAATCCTCTCCGTGGAAAGAGACGATCCCTCTAGCCCAATGAGTGGGTCTAGCAACTGAAGTGACAATCAAATAGACATCTTCCTAGGTTACAATTGAAAAGAAGAATGAAGGATATGGCCTACCTCGTTTTGATGCTATTCTAATCTCCTTTGTTGAAGACCCTGAAACACTTGTATCACAGGCTTGTTCCTTCTTCTCTTAGTGTTTATGCACCTACACAAGTGATCAAGACACAACAAGGCATGCCAAAACAAATAGAAAATCCATTAGTAACCTACTTAATTGATCAAGGAATGTCAAGCTAAATGATACATGAACATATGCATTTTGGGAAGATGAAACAACAATTGTGTATTAATATTAAATAAAGGGAAGCTTACAACCAAAGCCTTGATGTCGATAGGCTCTCCTTGAGTGGTAATCCAAGTCCAAGCCAAGAACTCTCCAAGCACTCCTCCAAATCAAATGAATAGCCTCTATGCACAATCTTAGCATAAGGGTGCAAATAGACATAGACCAACCATTTGGGAATAGGATAGGGTGAATTTATGGGCTGGGAAAGGGAGTTAGGACCTCCCCAAAGATAGGATAAGGCCCTCATCTCAAGGAGGTAGCTCATAGGGATAAGACCAAGAGGCCAAGTTGGGAGGATTCAACCTCATCTATGCCAAACAACCTCCAGCTCGTCGCTCTGGAAGCTTCTAGATCATGAAGCTTCTCATCCTCTTTGGGAAAATAACCTCTTTGGTATCATTGGGAGTAAGCAAGGGAACAAAGTGATGCCATCGTTGCTAAAGTATATTGCAACATGCGACCATTGTTGTTTTAAGCCTTATAAGAGTGATGATTCTTAGTTTAGGGTTTTAGAGCTATTTCTTAAGGGAAAGTTGAAAGCATTTTCCAATCAATGTCTTAGGAGGGATATGAGTTGTATACATGAATGAGTACACTGTATAAAGGTCATGTTTCAGGCACTTCGGGGTATGTCACAGCGAAGTATAGGAGGTGTGACAAAATACTGTGTAACAGGGCCCATCCCAAACTACCTTCCAATTTGGTGAAGGATACCCTAACATCTTCTCCTCTACCCTACACAAGATACTCCCATCAAAAACTCAGTGCTCCTTGCTTGATTTTGCTTCCACTAAATACACTTTTGTTTTAGCTTCCATTTGGGAAGAAGCACTTAAATCCTTCTCCCCTAAAGTTGGATCTTGCCCCATGAACAAATGGTATGATGATGAATCAAGACTCTACATCAAGAAATTCGATATGCTTTTACCCACTCTCCACCCTTCTACTCTAACCTCAAAGCTTCTTATCATCATCTCCTTCATCACAAGAAACGACTCTTTTTCTCCTATAGAAGACAAGAAATGTCTGCCCTCCTTTCCCACTCCCCTAAACAATTCTAGTGTACCACCCTTCCCCGACGCTCCACTCTTCCACCTGACCTCGACCCTACATACATGTTCTCTCACACTTCCAACCTTTATGATATTCCCGGGTAGGCCCAAATTCATGTTACCTCCCCACCCTCTTCCTGTTATCTATTCTCAGACAAAGATATTAGAGAGGCCATTTGGGTGATGAACAACAACAAAGCAGCTGATGAGGAAGGCTACCAAGAAGTGTTCTTTAAGCACAGTTTCCATTCTTTGGTTAGCTACTTGGCTGATCTCTTCAACTATGTAGTCCGTGAAGGTTTTCCACCGACATGGTCACACCACATCATCCATTCGATCCACGAATCAGGTTCCAACTCAAATCCAAATAACTACAGAACGATCATGGTGGGTCACACGTTCTCGAAGTTGTATGCTACTATTTTACATAGGAAGCTCTCCAGTGACCTTGAGTAGAGACAACTTAGATATAGGGGACAAACAGGTTTTCGACTGACTCATTAGACCATTGAACATATCTTCACCCTTTGCGTCGTGATTGAGGAGGCATGACACCGCTCTTCGAAAGTATACTATCGTTTTGTAGATTTTCGGAAAGATTTTGACTCTGTTTTGAGGGAGGTCTTTCTCCAGAGACTCAAAGATATTGGCATCTCTGCAACCATATTGATTGCTATTATGAACCTATATGAGTTTGTTCTTGGTCATCTTCACGCAACCCATGGGATGTCTGATTTCATTCGAAGCACTATTGGGGTTAAACAGGGTTTTCCACTGCCCCCTATCTTGTTTGGGATCTATATTGATGAGTTGGAAGTATTTCTACACGAGCATATTGAGGACACTAATGGCTGACTTCTTCACTAGGTTTTGATATATATTCTATTCTTTTTTGACGATGTGGTCCTCCTCTCATAGCTAAAAGGATTACAGAGGCAGTTGGATGCCTTAGCTTTATTTTGTGATCATCGACAGTTGACGGTCAACTTGGGTAAAACCAAGGTTATGATCTTTAATGGGGTGAAGAAAACCTCAGACCTTCACTTTCTATTTAGAGGGGAGGAGATTGAGATCACCAACATGTAGACTTACTTGGGGGTACAATTCTCAGGTCCCCGCTTCAGTTTGTGACCAATGCTTCAGCGTTGGATCAACAAAGGATATGGATCCTTAGCCCTTCTCAAGAGACAGTTCTTTTGGCATCACTTTCAAGACATCTCATCCAAGATGAGCCTCATGGACACCTTGATCCATCGCACTATTTTATATGGCTCAGAGATTTGGGGATCATCTTTACTTGAGTTAGACTGGGCTTCAGTTGAGAGAGTCCAAATTCTTCTTCTTCACCGCATCATTAGGTGCAAATTGACAATGCCGCAACACATCATCCTTGCAAAGTTTGGAGCTCATCCCTGTTGGTTTGAGATGGCCTTCAGATTGGTTTTATTCTTGCATCGTGTCCAAGGCTTGGCAGACTTGATAAAGAGTAGGGACCAATATCCTTACTTGGCATATTATTCTTCTGAGACTATTACCCATTCTACTCCCTCAGATCGAGCTAGATGTTGGTTTACAGGAGTTCCAAATCTCTTAGAGTCAGTGGGAATTCAGTTGGATCATCTCCCTCCTTTCCGATATTCCTTAGATGCTCCTGGTTACCTTTTACCTACTAGAGAGGAGTTAAGAAAGATCATCAGGGAGGACATCTATAGGCAGTTCATCTAGGTCACCTGGGTCAATCCTCCAAGAGGGTTGTGCCCAAAGATGGCCTTCTACGTTGAGCACTTCTTGGAGGCGAGAGACGGGCTCATTGTTCGATCCCAGTACACATTTCACCACTAGATGCATGCTCTTCACATTCCTCTAGGCCAGTTCAGAGTAGGTTCTCATAGACTTTAGGTAGAGATGGACCACCAGGTGGATAGACTAGACAAACTCTGCCAGGTATGTCATTTACAGGATGTGGAGACCGAGGTGCACTTCATTCTTGGATTCCCTGTACACTACAAGATCGAAGGAAGGTTTCATTGCTTTTTAAGAGATTCTCGGACCCTCACCGACGTTTTTAGGTATCCCAATCAGATATGTTTGGCCCTATATATGCAGAAGGCTCTTAGGTTCCAAGTGTATATTATTTAGCCTCCCATAAGACCAGACCCCACACAAAGGATCATGCCATTTTTTAGGGTACTACCTTCAAATATGGGCACCAAGAGATTGATTGATACCAGTACGTATCTAGATTGCAGATCAGTGAGGATCCGTGGGACCTCACCCTGCCACACGAGATCTCAACAATAGTTCCATCTCAGATTCATTCCTGGGAGACAGACTATGTCCTCCAACATTCAACAACATGTGAACCGCCCCAGGAAACGATTTAGTGGACAGTCTGCACTTGCCATCAGATCTTCATTGGGCCAACAGACTTTGTTGAGTTTCTTCAGTGTTATTCATTCAGCCTTAGATGTTAGGAGTGATGGGTCTAATCCTCATACCTATTAGCTCCTGGATCTTCTCTGCTAGGGCCAGATGTTGATTTACTTCATGCATCGTATCTTTTATAGGAGACCGTTTGGTTCTCTTGCTTTGTATATACATCAGTGTACTCAACAATCCCTTTGACCTACTTTATGGTCATTAGTTGGACATAAATATAATTATCTTATATTATCTTATCTTCCAGGCCCTCCTCGCTTCATTTAGACTAGAAGAGAAAGCAATGAGAGTCAGAGAATGCAAAGATATGATCATACAACCATTATTTCCGATAGGCTATAGAGCCTAACAAGGCTTAAAGGCATAAAAGTTGACTGAAAACTTGATAACATCTTGTCACGAGGGTGGATGAGGAGGAAGCCTAGGAGGTGCTGCAAGGAATCCATCTCTCTCATACACGTGGAAGTCAATATGCTCCACTCGAGCCTCCAAGTTACATAGGAAATCGTTGATGCATCGCTGGTTCTGAGAAATGCTCTCGAGTTGTTCCAGAGTTTCACTAAGGCTAAATTGAATATCATTCATCTATGCCACCAACTCATTTCTATCTTCATACCAGTTCTCTCTAAGGATGTCTAGGTTGGCCTAAACTCCTCAGAGCTGTTACACAACCAATTCTAGCATAAGCAGCACCTCTACTAAACTAGGAGAGTGCCTGCAGACATGAGACACCTCTCCCACTTGACCTCCACTATTCGACTCTTATGAATCTGAGCTTTAAAAATTAGATCGATTCCGGGCTAGGCCATGTTGTCCCCCTCCACGATTGGGGTGACCTCACGAATGGTGCATGGTTAGCTCCCCACAAGAAACTCGGAACAGGGAAGAAGAAAAGACTCTAGTGGCCTAAGTGGAATTACCCACCATGACACACCAAGACCATCCAGACTCCCACCACAACCCCATCACAATGCCTCCATGATTAAGGCTACACCTGAGCAGGCACAAGGACTTCCTTATCCACACCCTCTTAATTCCCCATGCTGGCTCACCCCCACTAACAACCCACAACCATAATTGAACAGGTTGAATGCCAACACTCAAAACAAGACCATAAACCAACCAACTCAACACCACAATGGACATAAGTAGCTTAGGGTTATCAAGAGTCATGATGGTCGGAAAACGATCAACTCTAATAAGAGTTTGGAATTCTCCTTCTGTGTTGCACATCCAAAATGAAAGCCACCAAAAACTTAGACAACCCCTAACATAACTCAAACCAGAATAAACCCTCACCCCCTCCCATGTTAGAACCACTAGCTGCAACAGGAAACTAGCCACCCACAAAAGTAAACTTGGAAGAAAATACCAAAACCACAGGAACAAAATTACCTGAAGAGTGTCAGGTTCCCTGTTGCCAACAATGGACCACCACCAACAACACCTGACGTGCCCCCACACAACACTAGTTAGATATTTACAGGTTGAGTTGCGGTAGCCCAAATTTCTAGGATCCCAGGTGAAAATATGACAACCTTTCTAGACAATTGCTATAGCAAACCTTGACCCCTTCACATTACACCAATTAACCCATGGCCTTGGCAAGTGCGCTTGGCTGCTAGTGCTTACTTCTGCCACCCTACAACCTAAATTCATCACCCAAAACTCGACATCAATTTCATTCCAACAGGTCATCATTATATCTACCGCAAGTGGTTTTAGATTATTCAAATCACCTCCATCCTATCGCCTAACCTTGTATGCCATCCTCATAAATATTCTTGTTGTGTGCCTCGTGAGATAAACCCCGAGGTTAAATTGCCAAATATTTATCCACCTCCATCAAAAACATTAAATATTTATATTATAATTATATTATTTAATTTATTTACTCATTAATAATAGTTCATATCTTAACTTTTATTAAATTTATAAATTTAAATTAATTATATTATTTATAAAAATTTAAACTTTATTAAAAAATAATTTTTATCCCTAATATTATTTATGGATTATTTATTTTATAGAATCATTTATGTTAAGATACCACCATGAAAGATACAAAGAAAATGCTTAGATATTATAAAGGAAAAAAAATACTTTTCATCCCTAATATTATTTATCTTTATTTTTTTAAAGATTCTTTTATGTTAAGATGCCAACATAAAAAATACAAACAAATATATTGCAAAGACATCCACATAATAAAAGTATGTCCTTTTCAATTCCCCCATGGTACCACTATGTGGGCTCCCACAACCTACTTAGATATTATATAAAAAAAAATACTTTTCATCCCTAATATTATTTATTTTATGTATTTTATAGAATCATTTATGTTAAGATACCAACATGAAAGATACAAACAAATATGTTGCACAGACATACACATAATAAAAGTATGTCACTTTCAATTCTCCTTATAGCACCACTCATGGCTCCCAACATCAATTTTATGGTAAGACTTTATAATATCATTGTCATTATTACATGACTCAATAATTTTGGAATGAGTAAATTATTTAAGTGTTATTTAAGAGGATGAGGTGTAATAATATGTTTTATAGATGGATGTATTAAGAAATGAGTGATTAAGTACTCCTATAAGGCCATTGCTTCTTATATTTCACTCTTATAAGGCAATTGTTTTTATATTTTTAAGAAATGAAAAAAAAAAATGTTATAGATGAATGTACTAAGCAATGAGTGATTAAGTTGTTTATTCCTGCAAGGCTCTAAGCAGCTTTATTGAAATACGTTGTAAAAGGTTTACCAACGTGTAACCTTGTGCATATCTATGGTTTCTTTAGTCTTTGTACCTTATACAATTACAAATCATATGAAATGTGGGCTTACAAAATAAGCAACACGTTTATTTTATTTTTAATAATTTTCCAAAATTTTATGAGATATATATTTTTTTAAAATAATTAATTTTCTTCAAATTAATTATATATATATTTTTATAAATTTTCAATATTTTTCTACAATGTCACCAAACATTTTATAGTTAACATTTTAAAAATTAGTAAAATTTACCAAATGTTTGATACTATAAAATAATTATAAATTTTGATTAAGCAGAAATCTGTTTACGGTCCACTTTTTTCAGTTTCCAGGATCACTATTATGAACAAATTTCTGGAGTCGCCATGGGCTCCCCGCTCTCTCCTATCGTGGCCAACCTATACATGGAGTACTTTGAAAGAAAAGCCCTTGACTCATTCCACCTGAAGCCAGCATGGTGGAAAAGATTTGTCGATGACACCAACCTAAATTGGACTCATGGTAGGGCGGAGCTTGAGAAGTTCTTCAATCACCTTAACTCTATATCTTCAGAAATCAAATTCACGATGGAGCTTGAGGAGAATGGTAAGATCCCCTTTCTAGACGTTCTCATCAGTAGAAAAGATGATGGTACTTTGGGACATCAGGTCTACAGGAAGAAAACTCATACTGATAGCTATCTTCATGCTGACTCTTACCATCATCCCTCTCAAAAATCCGGCGTCTTAAATACCCTGGCTGTGAGGGCCTTCAGGATTTCTGACCCTGATCACATAAAGGAGGAGATTGAACACTTAACCTCTGTCTTCAAAAACCTTGGATACAAGGAGTGGAGCATCAAGAAGGCTATAAGAAGGGCTCAGGATAGGGCCCTCTCTGAGCATCCCCCTCGAGGCAAGAAGGAATATCAAGGGAAAGTTTACATTCCATTCATCCAAGGAATTACAGATAAGATTGCAAAAATTTTAAAGAAGAATAACATAGACACTCAATTTACAACTTGTGGAACAATAAGGCAAATGATGAGGTCGGTTAAGGATAACATTGATCGACAGCAACTCAAGGGAGTATACAAGATTGATTGCTCATGTGGCAAGGGTTATATTGGGGAAACAGGTCGGTCTCTGAAAATAAGACTTAAGGAGCATGCCGCTGACATAAAGAATGAAAGATCCCGCTCATCAGCCCTTGCGGAGCACTCGTCCAAGACCAAACATCATGTGTGTTTGGAAGACGCAAGGATAATTGCAAGAGAAGACAACTATCATAAAAGGAAAATCAGAGAGGCCATTGAAATTATGAAGTTTCCTCAGAACCTCAACAGGGACAATGGGAGTGAAATCAGTGGAAATTGGCTTCCTCTGATCAAGCAAATGAACCCCCCCGGACCCTTGGAAGCATAAGATCAAAATAAGGGGTCTTTCATTCAGTAAGTTTAATTAATTAATTAATTTAAACAGTTATATAAAAGTAATCTAATTAATTTAATTAATTATATTAATTAAATTAAATTAATTAAATTAATTAAATTAATGGTTTAATTAATGAAATTAAATTAATCTAATTAATTTAATTTAATTTAATTTAATTTAAATTTAATTAATTTAATCCAATTTAATTTATTTAATTAATTATATTAATTTATTTAATTAAATTTAATTTATTTAATTAATTTAATTAATTAATTAATTTAATTTAATTTAATTAATTTAATTAATTATATTAATTAATGATTTAATTCTTGAATAAAAAGAATTTGGAGTTAATCTTATGTATATTAATTATGTATAATAATTTTAATTATGTTCAAATATCAAAATCTTTTAATCAAATAAATTAATAAATTAATTTAATTTGATCTAGAAGGAAATATTTTAATAAAAATTTATAAAAATTTTAATGAAAGTAAAGAGGAAAAGAAAACTTTAATGAAATTGAAAATTAAATATAAATTTAATGAAAATAAATTAAATAAATTAAGGAATTTTAAATGAAATAAAAAATTTTAATCTAATAATAATTTTAAAAAATTTTAATCAAAATTTTTTTAATCAAAAATCTTTAAACCAAAAATTTTAAAGACAAATTTATTTTTAAAGAATAAGAATTTACTAACTAAATTAAAAATTCATAAAAGTAAAATAATAATAAACTAATTTAATTAATAAAAAAGAATTAATCAAATTAAAATTATATCATGTGTCGGCCATTATTAAAAATTAGGGTTCTTAGCTTATTTATAACCTGGTCTTGCTCTCTTCTCTCAAGAATAATTTCTCATTCATATTCTTCTGTTTTGTCCTGATGATGGACCCCCTTTGGGGTTTGAAACGTTGGCAAAATGAACAAGAAACTGTGGATAATCCGGATCATGAAGCTACAAGAATCCTCCACAGAAGCCTAAAATCTAACATAAATTAAAATACTACTTTCTAAAACAAGTCATAAGTTATATTTGGGAGACCCATCTCCCTTAAACCTAATGGCTACTCATATTGGTATTCATTCATTCTATAGAGTATGTTGTCATTGATATATGTACTTTAATACTTCTAAATGGAATGTAAGAAGGTTCTTAATTTGTCTTGTCAATTTATAAATTGCCTCCAATGTTATTTACAATGATATGATGTTGACATGACAAACTAATTAAGAAGTATGAAAATAATTATTCAACAAGAATGTTATCATCTATTAAAGTACTATTTATTGATGACATTTATCCTTGGTGGAATTATGATATCTATATCTATATATATATATTTCATAGGAGGAAATTGTAATTAATGATCAAATCAATATTTTCTCCATTGGAAATAACTCATTGGTAAACTCTTGAGCAGTTCCTCTCATTTTGAGGATGGTGTGTCTTGTCAAATAATTGACATATACATACGGTATGGCTCATTTCATGAGAATGGAATCATGGATTTGCATAGAACATTGGATTATCCATAATAACTTGACAACAATGGCACTGATTGATTGAGCTAGATCTTGGGGCTAGCATATGATCAAAACAACATTGCATCAAAATGACTGTCAATATTGATTACTTACAATCGCCAAAAGAAGATATTTTTTGCTATCAAATGACCTACCTTGCTTGCCTATATGTTGAGAATTACTTAATAAGGAATCCTCTCGACCTATCATATTATGAATTAATAATTAAACATGTTGGGAATTACTTAATAAAGAAACTTTCTAACCTATAATGTTATGAAATAGTAATGAAAATGGTTCGCTTATTTCATCTAATACAAGTGTTGACACCTAATCCTCAACGGATGGGTGAAATGGACAGTCATCAAGAAGATGAACTGATCCGTCATATTTATGTATATAAATGATAGTTAGCTAATGAATAAAGCAATCAGTTTTTTCTTCCGCTCATTCATTCTAGTTACCCTGGCCTGACATGGTATCAGAGCACAGGTCCCAGGTTCTAAAATTGGTTGTAACTCCTGCACTCTCCTGAGACTGCGCCCTCTGTCCTGAGACTGAGCGCCTCTGTCCTGAGACTGCGTGCTTCTGTCCTGAGACTGCGCCCTCTGTCCTGAGCGCCTTTGGACTGACATGGTGCGGTGAGCGTGGAATGCGCTGTTGAGTGTGAGCTTCGGTTTCCTTGCACTGTTGTGACAAACAATTTTTCCTCTCGCCACTCTGGATGAGGGTTCCCTCCAATACATTTTAGCAAAGATAGGATTGCAGATGCCCTCCTGTTCAAACTCATCAACCTCGGCCAACTGGTTCTGATCAAGCCAGCTGATGGCACCATTAATAGCCTCCTCGATCTTGGATTTGTTTGCCGGATCTAATTTACCAGCAAACTTCTTGTCTCGGATGGTGTTTGGCATATTGTATGCATAGTTCTCGAGGGGAAATGACAGTCTTTCCATATCCTCATTAATCAGTCGGTTTGTATCCTCATTTGCCTGTGCAAATTGCAAAAGAGCTTTCCTTCTTGGAGAACTGGATTCACGCCTCTGTGGATAAGGATACGACCCTTATTCCTTCTTTGTTTTCTGATTGCATCCGATTTTCTTTTGTCTCTCCATTGGTGAATTAACGAGACTGTTTTCATTGAGGTTACCCGCATTCATCCAAGATTCGGGGTTGCCAATTTCATGGCAGCTCGTGGACTTCGACATTTCGGAGGGTAGCCGTTTCTTTCCCTCAAGTGGGGCACCACGTTATTAAGTGGGTCTGCCATGGCCATGCCGTTCTCAGCAGTGGACGGCCTGCATTTTTTTTCATTTAAATGCGCACTGACATGGTTATGCGCTATTGATTATGCTGCTCCATTTGATCATGAACAAGTCCAGAAAGGATTGGCTGAGTATACACTGAAGTTAAGTTCAGCATCAACTGACCTTGAGAAGGCAGAAGCCCAAATTGGGGTTGAATTTCATGATTTAAATTCTGGTTGTTTTGTTTGATAGTCGGATTTCACTGTTATGAACCACAGTAATGCTTAGAAGTTAGAAGCTTTGGGTTGCTTTGTGTGAGCACCTTTGGCATGCTCTAAGTGGATGCACTCCGAAATCCAGATTTGGAAAGCTTCTCAAAATGGTAATGCTGTAGTATTGCGCCGTCTCTATAAACACTTTTTCAAAGCATTGCGCTGTTTCAATAAGTTTCAATGCATTGTTTCAATAAGTTTGAATGCGCTGTATCTCTTTGTATTGTAATCGATACACTAGTTCATCTCCTAGAAATATCTCTGCGAAGTTTCAATATGTTGGTTAAAATATGTTGAATTCTATGTGCGTTGAGCTTTGAAGTCTATGAGCAGTCAGTCCATGTGTTGGAATACTACATGTGCGTTGCTGAAACTGTGGTGCGTTGCTGAACTGTGGTGTTTCCAGAATGCCGATATATGACAAAAGAGATGATCTTTACTTCAGTATGGCGGTTCTGATATAGTGCTGAGCAGTTCTTCAGTGTATATTTATGATAGCAATTTTGGTATAGCGTTGAGCAGTTTTGATATTACACAGTTTAAAATAATTCAAAGCGTTTTCATTCAAAATATTGTGGTGTTTCCAGAAGTCTTATATACCAAAGCATTTGTAGTATTGATATATTGAAGTGATCCATTGCGCATTTTTCAAAACATAGTAGTATTGCAGAGATATGTACAATGAAATGCTGATGCTTTTAGCAAAATATTAGAGGAATTTGAAGGCTGTAACGTAAGGATTTTCTATCAGTAGAAATAATTTTGTTACAGTATGCATTCAAGAGAAAGAAGAAGATATTTCAGAGGCAGGGGGGGCAGACACCCTCAAGAAGAAAAGGCAGACTTACATTGCATTCGCTGCAAACGAAATGGATCACATGATGCTTCTACATGCAAGCTACCATGGGAAAAGATTGAGCAGAGAAGAAATCAGCAGAAAGGTAAAATTGATGACACAGACAAAGGTAAAGCACCTGAATCCGCTCACTATATTGAGGCACAATGTAACATTGGAGTAAACGAAGATTTGTTTAATGCTTCACTTGCTTCTTCGAAAAATGACGGGTTGCTTGATTCAGGAGCAACCTGTCATATGACTCATAGGAAAGATTTTTTTGAAGATTTCACTGATAATGTTGATGGAGCAGTATACTTTGCAGATCAGTCAAAAATCAAGCCATCAGGGCTTGGCACAATCAGGCTTAAACTTCCTGGTCTTCCAGACTATCTTTTGGATCATGTTATATATCTCCCACAGCTCAAGAGAAACTTGCTGTCCTTGGTCCACATCCGCCAGCAAGGTCACTCCATTCATATGTTTGATGGAAAGCTTGAGGTAAGAAAGGCATCTGACCACTCACTTGTCATGAGGGGAATAGAAGAAGAAAGACTTCTTAAACTGCAAGGAACCTCTGCTCATGCACAACATTTCTCATATATTTCTCATCATGAAGAAGGTACACTTCCATCAAGTTTATTATGGCATGCTAGATTTGGACATTTAAACTATGACAGTCTTCGCTTATTAAAGAAAAACGGTGTTGCTGGTTTGCCTACAATTCCTAGAAAACATAAGCAATGTGATGCTTGCATTCTAGGAAAGCATAGCAAACAGTCTTTTCATGATTCACATTCAAGAGCACATAGGAAGCTTGAACTTATTCATTCAGATTTATGTGGTCCAATGCCTGTTTCTTCTGCAAATGGAAATAATTATATCATGACATTTATTGATGATTACACCAGAATGTGTTGGGTTTATTTATTGAAGAACAAATCTGATGCTTTTCAAACATTCAAGAATTTTCCTAAGTGGATTGAAAATGATGCACAATCTCATATTGGGTCTATTCGCACTGATAATGGAAAAGAATATACATCAAATGAATTTGAAAACTATCTTCGCCAACATGGGATTAAACATCAAACAACTGTACCTTATAATCCCCAACATAATGGTGTAGCAGAAAGAATGAATAGAACAATCTTGAATATGGTACGATCCATGCTTTTCTTCAAAAATGTAAAGACAATGTTTTGGGCTGATGCTGTTCTATGTGCTGCATATATAAAGAATAGATGTCCATCTAGTGCTATAAGAAACAAGACTCCTTATGAATTGTGGTATGGACATGTTCCTTTGGTAAAACATCTCAGGATCTTTGGTTCCACCTGTTATGCTTTAATACCAAAGGTACATAGAAACAAACTTGGTGCTAGAAGTCGTAAGTGTATCTTCCTGGGGTATTCAAACACATCTAAAGCATACCACCTCTATGATGAAGTAAATAAAAAGTTTGTTTTATCTAGAGATGTCATTTTTCTTGAATCATCCAAATCTGGCGGTGTTGTTGAGCGGCAACTTGATCGCTTGGATAGATTCACAAAACCGAAATCATTTCAAGAGTTTGATAATCAGATTCCACATCTTGAAGGGGGGATTCCTATTCTAGATCAACATGTGGAATCTTCTTCTGAAGAACAATCTCCCCTGCATGACACTCCAACAACGGATGATGCTTTAAGTGATGTAATTGATAGAATTGGGAGACTCAATCTTGATTCAGACCCAACTCAATCAACAGAGCAGCCTGGACCATCTCGGAAAGGTCCCCCAAAGTGGCTGACAAAGACACTTGAAAGTGTTCATCCTGATGAAATTGGAAAAACAGGAACCAGAAATACAAACCGACAAGATGGAGGTGATGTAGATAACTCTAATTCACCTGTTGATATGGATGTTACTTATGATTGTGAATTGAACTTGTCTACAGATTTTGAACCAACTTCCTTCAAAGAAGCTGCTTCTCATGATGAATGGAAAGAAGCGATGCAGAAGGAGTATGATGCCCTCATAAAGAATGGCACTTGGAAGCTGGTTGATCCTCCATTTGGAACCAAACCAATTGGCTGCAAGTGGGTCTACAAGAACAAGTACAAAGCTGATGGCTCACTTGACAAGCACAAAGCTAGGCTTGTGGCAAAAGGTTTTGCACAGAAGGAAGGGGTCGATTATGAGGAAACTTTTGCCCCCACAGCAAAATGGGCAACCATCCGGACACTCTTTGCACTAGCTGCTCAGAACGGTTGGAAAGTCCATCAAATGGATGTAAAAACTGCATTCTTGAATGGAGATCTAAAACAGAATGTTTTTATGTCCCAGCCTGAAGGATTTGCTGTGAAAGGACATGAAAATAAAGTATGCAAACTTGTGAAGTCCTTGTATGGCCTCAAACAAGCACCACGAGCCTGGTATGAAAAACTAACTGAGCATCTTCTGAAACTCAACTTCAATCATTTTGATCTTGATGATGCAACTTTATTTGTCAAGAAAGTTGGCAAAACAGTTGTATATCTTGTGGTATATGTAGATGATATTTTAATGACAGGGAACAATGAAATCTATATTGCATCCATAAAGAAAGAATTAGGAATTTTTTTTGAAATGATTGATTTGGGCTATGTTCATTACTATCTTGGCATTGAAGTAGCCCAACATCCAAAGTCCATATTTCTTTCTCAAAAGAAATACATTGGAGATTTGTTAAACAGATTTGGCATGACAGAGTGCAATCCTCTTTCTACTCCAATGGAACAAAACTTGAAGCTCACATCTATTGAAGGAAAGGAATTTGAGGATGCAACAAAGTATAGACAGCTTGTAGGAAGTCTCATCTACCTCACTACTACCAGACTAGACATTCCATTTGCTGTTGGAATCCTCTCCAGGTTTATGCAAAAGCCTTGTGAGGGACATTGGTCTGCTGCAAAAAGAGTTCTAAGGTACTTGAAGGGAACTCAAGACCTTGGAATCAAGTATACACAGGTGGACGACTTCAACTTGATTGGATACTCTGATTCAGACTTCGATGGAGACAAAGAAACTGGGGTATCTACTTCAGGATATGCTATGAGTCTTGGATCAGGAGCTGTCTCCTGGAGATCACGCAAACAATCAGTACCAGCAGATTCCACAACAGAAGCAGAATATGTGGCAGCAGCTGAAGCAACGAAAGAAATTGTGTGGCTCAGGAAAATTCTTGAAGATTTGCAGGTAAAACAAATACAATCAACTCCACTCATGATTGATAACACCTCTGCAATAAAGTTGGCCAAGAACCCAAAGTTCCATGATCGCACTAAGCACATCAATACTAAATATCATCTGATCCGACATCATGTTGAGGCCAAAACAATCCATCTCCATCATTGTTCCACAAATGAGCAAATTGCAGACATCTTCACCAAAGCGCTTGGAAGAGAAAAGCTTGAAGATTCAGAACGATGCTTGGACTCACCAACATCCCTTCAGATTAAGGGGGGGAATGTTGACACCTAATCCTCAACGAATGGGTGAACTGGACAGTCATCAATAAGATGAACTGATCCGTCATATTTATGTATATAAATGATAGTTAGCTAATGAATAAAGCAATCAATTTTTTCTTCCGCTCATTCATTCTGGAGTTACCCTGGCCTGACAACAAGTATAATTGAAAATTTCAATAAGTAACGAGTAACACTCCCTCCCACCTCCTTGAACTATCTTAGGCTATGAAAAGTGTTACTTATTGAATAAACATGAACTCTGTTAGGTTCCTATACCAATAGGTTTCATTTTTCATGATTGACTGTAGAAGAGCCAAATATGTTCATCCTTGCATGCTGCAAAGGTTCCATATTTTGTAAACAAATCAAGAAAATTAAAAAATGAAAAGAGGGTATGCCCTAAAAGAAAAATCAAAGGGCAAAAAGAATGGATTGGTTAGAAAAAATGATAAAAATGAACCCCAAACCAAAAGACCAAGAAAGTGTGCTAGTTTAAATGCTATTACTGTTCCATTGTTGCAGAATTTCATTGTGTACAGGTGGTTGATTCTACATACAATTGATGAATAGCCAGACAGTTCAATCCTGGTTAGATCATGTTTGAATTTACTTGTCTTTAGAATAGAGAATAAAGATCTGTCCAAACAGTGTAAGCTTGGCAGATGAGTAAATAGGTAGAGAAACAAAGGAGCCCAACTACTTAATCTGGGCCCTTGGAAGAGATAAGGTAGACTTAGATAGGAAGTAATTCAAAAGAAAAAGAGGAAAATCAGGGTTTGCTAGTCCAAATGCACCCAATCAAAAGGAAGAAAAAATGCTAGGTGTATTAGGCTGGGTAGGCAGTTTGGGGTTGCAGAAGAAATTTTGTGATCACTTGTTTGTCTTGTCAGGAAAGACTTATTGTTACACTAAAAAATGTCACCATGACTATTTACAGTTAGTATGGCTCAATCAACAGTCATGCTACCCTCTTAGGCAAGTCTTATGCCTCTGCTCTCCATGTCAAACTCCAAAAAAGAGAGAAAGTCTTGTATAAATGTATTTATCTCTGGGGATGCAGGTTCTCTCAACCTTACCTGCGGGGATGCTCCCAACGTTCACAAAAGCTGTGTCCAAAGACGCTCTGTATGTAAAGGGACAGGTGCATCCCCCTGTAAAGGTTAGAATGCGCAAGTTTCATCTTTAAAAAGTTACTTGTGGTCATTTCTAGAGCATTCTAGAAGGTTGTTCGACGTGTATTGGGCGCCTCCAGATGGTTCATGCACTCCTATCAAAGAGGAACTTATCCCATCAATAAGGGAGCTATCCCACCCAAAGAGGGGATTATCCCATTGATGGTGGACCTGATTAAACTCCTCTTGAGTACTATAAATACAGGCATTGGGCCAGAAGGAGGAGAGGTTGAAGCTATACATTTTCTAAGGGTAAATGCTGCAGGAATTAGGACTCCCATTTAGAAGCTTGTGAGGAGAGATTGCCATCTTTTCTTGTTCTATTTGGAAGTGGGTGAGCTTTGTCAAAGTAGAGGAAGACTCTTGTGGACCCTGGAAGGAGCTTGCACAACACCAAGGCTCAGGTTGTAATGGTTCCTTTTGATTACCTTTAATGCAAATTGGTCCATTCTTCTCAATAACTTGTTGTTTATGGGTTATTTCATGTACTCCTTGGTCTATATGTTGAATATGCTTTGTTTTATGTTATAATCAGGTGCTATTTAATTGTTTGACTGTTGGTGATTGCAGGTTTTGGAGAAAAGGAGGAGCTCATCCAGATCAACAAAGCTTGGACTTCTACAACAGCGTTTGGACAAAGGTAAGAACGAAACACTTGATTTCTCATATCATAATGCATGTTTAGAGAAGGATAGCTCCAGTTTGTTTTGTTTGTCATTAGAATGTCTTAGACTTCTAGGAAGGTCGGTTGTGTCCACACTCTTGACTGATTCCGTGTGACAAATTGGCGACTCCACTGGGGAATCCATATTCTACCTGCCGACCAACCAAAAAATGACATTCATTTGTCCATGGGGGACATTTGCTTATTGCAAATTACCTTTTGGGCTTAAGAATGCCGGGGCCACTTTTCAACGGGTGATGTCTTATGCATTTCATGACATCAAGCACATTGTGCAACCGTATCTCGATGATTTGCCTGCTCATTCTTTACATCGAGCTGATCACCTTGTCCACCTACGAGCAATCTTTATGAGGTGTAGGCATTATCGAATTCGTTTGAATCCCCACAAGTGTGTTTTCTGTATAGAAACAGGTCGATTGCTGGGATTTGTTGTTTCAAAAGCCGGCATTCGCGTCGATCCCTCGAAAGTCGAGGCTATCATCAAATTGCCTCCTCCTTCGAGTTTGCGCCAACTCCAAAGTTTGCAAGGGAAAGCGAACTTTTTACGCCGATTCATCCCAAACTACGCCGAGGTCACTAAAGGTTTTACAAGGTTGTTGAAACAGAACGCACAATTCTTTTGGGACGAGATTGCTCAACAATCTTTTGATGCACTTAAACACGCGTTGACCCATGCACTGTTGTTGCATCCTCCCAACTACAACCAGGACTACTTCTTATACCTCGCAGCTTCGCATTCCACCATTGGAATGGTGTTAGTTCAAGAAGATGAATTCGGAGCGGAGCATGTGATATATTATCTTAGTAGGACCTTAAATCCCACTGAGCTAAAATATTCGCATGTGGAGAAATTGGCCCTGGCAGCCGTTCAAGCTGTCCAGCGTTTTCGTCACTACATTCTTCTCCGTAAAACTACAGTTATTTCGGATTGCAACCCTATGATTTATATTTTGACAAAACAACTGCTAGGGGGCAAGTACTCTAAATGGATCGTCATCCTGCAAGAGTTCGACTTGGAGTTTGAGAAGTCCAAGTCTAAGAAATCCTTAGTTTTTGCGGAATTGATGTGTGATTTCCCGAGTACTGACACAGAGACTGTGGCAGAAGAGTCCATTGCAGACGAATCTTTGTTTCTTATCAGTACTGTAGATCCGTGGTACGGGGATATAATTATCTATCTCCAAACCCAAACCTTTCGGCCTGAAGCTTCAAAGGCGGAATGTCGAAAAATTCGGTTTCAATCCCAGCCATACAAAATTATTGGAGATACACTTTATTGCCGGGGGGCAGACTTAGTTTTTCGACGTTGTCTAACTCACGAAGAGGCTGAGAGAGTTTTGAATGACTGTCACTCTGGAGCATGTGGCGGTCATATGTCTGGGTATGCCACAACTTAGAAGGTGTTGCGCGCTGGTTACTTCTGGCCATCTATGTTTAAAGATTGTATCATTGCAGTCCGGAAGTGCCACAACTGCCAAGTGTTTGATCGAAAGATGCGCGCACCACCTTCTCCTCTCCACCCTATAATTGCCGTTGGTCCATTCGCCAAATGGGGTATCGACTTTATTACTTGTAACCCTCACTCGGCCAGGGGGCATGCGTATATCATCCTCGCGGTTGATTATTTCACTAAATGGGCCGAGGCGATGCCTACATTCGACGCAAGCGGAAAAACAGCTGCAGTTTTCATATTCAATCATATAATAACTAGGTTTGGTGTCCCACAAGCAATCATTACTGAGCATGGGAGCCATTTTCGAAACACCATGATGACTGAACTTACAAGCCAGCTTGGTTTGCGCCACGACAGCTCTACTCCTTATTATCCGCAAGCCAACGGTTTGGTTGAGTCTATCAACAAAGTTCTGGTTATCATGATCCGACGAACCATTGGTATTCATCGGTCGAATTGGCACAACATGTTATTTTCGGCGCTATGGGCATACCGAACCTCAGTGAAAACCTCAACAGGGTTCACTCCTTTCCAGCTAGTTTATGGCTTGGAAGCAGTGTTACCCATTGAATGTGAAATCCCATCACTTCAAATGGCTGTCGAATTACTCCTAGCTACTTCCGAAGAGGAGAAACGTTTATTGTACTTAGCTAAATTAGATGAGACTCGACGTGACACTGCATTGGCAATCGAGACTCACGCGAAGCGAATGAAAGCTCAGTATGATAGAAATGTGACCCCTCGAAGTTTTTCGGAGGGAGACCTAGTGCTTTTATATGATCAAGCTAACGATAAGCTAGGTGCTGGAAAATTCGTTCCTATGTGGCATGGACCCTATATTGTAAAGCGAAAGCTAGCAAAAGGGGCTTATGAGTTGGTAGATTTTGATGGGGACTCTTTGGGTAAACCCAGAAATGGACTTTACCTAAAGAGGTATTATGCTTAAATGGTGGGTATGGAGAATTTTTAGTTAGGTTAGGTTTTCTTTCTAGCTAGTATGATTGTTAGTTAGTCAGTGTGCTTAGCTTAGTGAGTGTGTTTTTCATCGTTATTCTGGCTTATCTTGGTTTTACTCTTGATATTACAGATGTCGACGCCTCTCCAAACATACATTGGATTTGCTGATGGTGCTTGTCGTAGTACACGGAATATCTCTTCCGCAGCTTGGGTTATCTATTCACCCTCTGACGAGTTAGTTTCTATGCATGGGGTAAGCCTCGGTCAAACAACGAATAACATTGCAGAATACAGTGCAGTGGTTGAATTATTATCCGAATCTATTTCATTTGGAATTCGACGTTTGATAGTGAGGTTAGATTCTGAACTTGTTGTATTACAGCTTAATAGAGTTTATGCCATTAGAAATCCTGTGTTATTAAGGTTGTTTTTGAGAGTGCGTCTCTTGGAACATGAATTTGATTACATTGAATATCAGCATATTCCAAGGTCCTTAAATACATTAGCAGATGCAATTGCTTCTCGAGTGTTGGACAGACATTTACGATAATCATGCAAGTAAATTTAAAAACATTTCATCATACATGTTAAACAAGATAAGCCAGTAATAGTGATATATATATAGATAGGAGTGTGTCAAAAAATATACATCGTCTTCGATCATAGGTTGAAAAACACCTTATGATCGGCAAAAATGATAGAGTACAAAAAGTCAAAAATGTCACATGTGTCTACAAAGTGACTAGCCAATCACTGGTGGTGCTCCCTATACGACACCACTGCACGGGCTACCTTACGCAAAAATCTCCTAAACGGTCCAGGGACTGCGACTACAAAGCACTGAAGCCTGATAGGAATGTCATCCATAGTAGTCTCAGGCATATCTGTCGTTAGACGCTCTAGATCATGCTCCAACTCAGCTAGTACTTCTGCAGCCGCGTCCTGTGGGGCCGGTACCGGTGCAGCTGGATGTCTCCTCTCAAAAGGCCGGAGGTTGGCTGGACGCTGTGGACCAACATCTGCATTTTGAAAATTTTACTGTCAGTTTTGAGACGATATATATAAAAAACAAAAAAAAATACATAATTTGAAAACTTGTGAAAAATAAAGTACCTCTGTCATCCCATTGTTCTCCCTGTGGAAGAACCATGTCCAGATCATGTCGAAAATCTACTCCGGCGTACGGAAAGTCCTGAATCGAGAAAACCTGGTCCTCCAACCAGTGAAAGTAACTATCAGAAAATCGAACAACTGCCGCGCCCTCGTCAGGATGCCGGGCCATCACCGCAACCCATCGTACCAGCTTTGGCTCCCGAGGACCCAAGATATCAACAGTGAGTTGCTGAGGGATCAGCATCGGAACTCTCTCTAAGGCAAAGCTCACGACTAAAGGCCCATATCCAAAAGTTTTCAGTCGTCCGTTCTTTGCCTTAGTCAGTTGGATCTTCATATTAGTCGACACAACATCACACCAGTTGCAAATGGTGCCTTGGTAACAGTCAATTGCCATCCGCATTTGGGACCCAGAAGCAATGTGTAAAGCGGCTGCGCCGCAAATTCTGGTAACCGTGAAAGCAATAACTTTGAGTTCACGCAGAGAGATGTGTTTGATCTCCACGACTTTCGAATGGTGTGCCCCAGGTGTGCACCAATCTTCCCGGAGACTAACAAGGGATTGGCCACCCAGCCTAGTCCCGGCTAGATTGAGTTGCTCGCCTCTGTTTGGCAAGCCAGTGAGAAAGTATACATCCGAGGGTTCTATCTCAAGCTGGTGCCCTCCTATGTAAAAGCATTGCTCTTGAACGTTCCATCTCTCAACCAGCCATTCTAAGAATCTTACCTGAGCCCTCATGCCCGGTATGGCCCAGTATTTGTATAACCCGCATGCTTTTAGGGCATCTAGGGAAGGTTGGTGTTCTATTGCAGCTTCATCAACCTCTTCGTGCTCTCTTTCTCTCCAATCCAACATGGTGAGTGCCCTACACACCAAGAAATGATGATTAGAATTAATTTGGGGAATTTTGAATGGTTATTTGTGAGGATTGGGGTTTCAATTTCCGCGTTCCACGGAGGACGCACCCCGCGTTTGGAACACAGGGCGTCGGGACACAGCTGGCCTGAAGGTGGGCTGCGTCCCCCGACCATTTTCCTGTATAGGAAAAAGTCAGGGGACGCAGGTCACCCGAACGGCACCTGCGTCCACCGAGGAGCGCATTTTGAAACCTAAACCCTCCCAAAAAACAAAACTAAAACCTAAAAAACAATTTTAATCGGATAGAAATGAAGAGTAGGATGTTGTAAAATACCTGGAAGAGACGGCGTTCGATTCTGACGGTCGGATTTTCCGCAGCGACCACGAGAAGTTTCTTGTCAAAAGCTCCTTTTTCAACCTCAACAGTCAAACGGTAAAAATGACATGGTAAAAAGTCTTTTTATAGGTTTTTTGGATGAATTTGTTCATTTTTCACCATGGAAAGATATTTTTCGATGTATTTTTGCCTATCTTAAATAGGTATGAGTAATGTTTCGCTTTTGTGTAGGACAAAGGGACTTAGAGGGAAAATTGTCATTTTTTCACGAACAAAATATCAGAGTCATCTTTTAAGCCCTTTTCTGATTCCTAAAATATGAAAAGATTGCCGAGCGTTTCTTTTACGCTCGTTAAAACGGAATTAAAAGACGGTCCCCTTATAGCTCTTTTCTGACTGTAAAATCAGGAAAAGATTGCCGGGTTTTTGTCGTTTCAAACTCGATACGGAAATAAAACGACGTGTCCTTGATCGCTTTTTACTTTTCAGGTCAGTGGCACTAATTATGAAAGTACTCCTTGGTCGCAAGATCAAGCGGTTCCCCCAGGTATTATTTTATACTTTTTCGGGCTTGAGGGACACAAATCTACGAAAAAGTTCAACTTGGAGTCTTCTTAAGTTTTTCAGACTCTCTAAAATTGAAAAACACCGAGTTTCCCCTATACTGGGCTCGTTAAACATTTCACAGTAAAGGACCTGTTCAATTACAAACAGGAACGAACCACTCCTTCCTAGGGTTCGAATCAAAACTAGGATGGACTCATCCGAAGGATGAGCTTATAATCAAGCACATGTTATCCTCCTCAAGCTTGTTAAAAATAAAGAGGTACTTGCCAGAAATGGTGGGGGAAAAGAGAGAAGAATGAACCTGTTTGTTACCTTTTGTCTCAAAAGAAACTTTATTACCACTCTTGAACACGACACTTTTCATTCACCTGGGTTGGGAAATCTTTTACCTCACAGTTGATCAAACCACTTTGAAAGTCTTTAACCGGGTTCCGGGGATTAACTTTGAGTTATTCGTCACCAAGCCATCTGTCGTGTCGTTATGTGTTCAAGAGGTCTGCAAGCAAAACTTTCATCTGCAAAATACTTGTCATCCATTTGACCATCCCTGAGTCAGTCCTTACAGCAGCATTTCTTCAACTTGAACAATGATTTCGTTTTGCGGGCTTGCCTGCAACGGGTCACTTTCTATCGACATCAGCACATTATCTAGAGAGATGACTTAGAAATCGTCAGTACCTTGAAGTCTGCATGCATCAATGGCAGGTTTCTCGCCTTTGACGTCAGTTTACATCATTGACTTTCGATCAAAGGATTCCGTGAAATGTTCGACATCAACTCATTCATTCACATCTCATGGATTGTACTGGGTACTTTGAGAACCATTGACATTACTGGTGGTCTCTCTCACGCTTGTTAACAGTTTACATCATTGACTGGTAATCAAGTGGTTTCTACCATGTTCGACATCAACTCATTTATTCGCATGGCTAGAATTGTACCAATTCGGGAAGTAGAAATGAAGACCCTGGATCTAGTTTCCACCATCTAGGCTGCGAGGAATTTTGTATTCATTATCCAAGTAGACTAATCATAAACAGATGGCTGCGTCCATACTGTGTCTACAAAAGTCTATGATTGTGATGTACTGCAAAATCATTCCTGTATCAGAGTAGTTAGTCTGTTAGTTAAAGTTTTGATCTGAGTATGGGAATGCCTACCTCAGTGATGATATAATCTTATACATGTATTTTGTGTTGAAAATTGCAGGTTCTGACCAGGCTCTCCACGGGATAATCCTTGAAATGATAAAGCGCTTCACCCTTCCTAGATATTACAAACCCTAATCTATTCCAGGCTTCGCACTTTAGGGGGCAATCTGTTACACTAAAAAATGTCACCATGACTATTTACAGTTAGTATGGCTCAATCAACAGTCATGCTACCCTCTTAGGCAAGTCTTATGCCTCTGCTCTCCATGTCAAACTCCAAAAAAGAGAGAAAGTCTTGTATAAATGTATTTATCTCTGGGGACGCAGGTTCTCTCAACCTTACCTGCGGGGACGCTCCCAACATTCACAAAAGTTGCGTCCAAAGACGCTCTGTATGTAAAGGGACAGGTGCGTCCCCCTGTAAAGGTTAGAATGCGCAAGTTTCATCTTTAAAAAGTTACTTGTGGTCATTTCTAGAGCATTCTAGAAGGTTGTTCGACGTGTATTGGGCGCCTCCAGATGGTTCATGCACTCCTATCAAAGAGGAACTTATCCCATCAATAAGGGAGCTATCCCACCCAAAGAGGGGATTATCCCATTGATGGTGGACCTGATTAACCTCCTCTTGAGTACTATAAATGAAGGCATTGGGCCAGAAGGAGGAGAGGTTGAAGCTATACATTTTCTAAGGGTAAATGCTGCAGGAATTAGGACTCCCATTTAGAAGCTTGTGAGGAGAGATTGCCATCTTTGCTTGTTCTATTTGGAAGTGGGTGAGCTTTGTCAAAGTAGAGGAAGACTCTTGTGGACCCTGGAAGGAGCTTGCACAACACCAAGGCTCAGGTTGTAATGGTTCCTTTTGATTACCTTTAATGCAAATTGGTCCATTCTTCTCAATAACTTGTTGTTTATGGGTTATTTCATGTACTCCTTGGTCTATATGTTGAATATGCTTTGTTTTATGTTATAATCAGGTGTTATTTAATTGTTTGACTGTTGGTGATTGCATGTTTTGGAGAAAAGGAGGAGCTCATCCAGATCAACAAAGCTTGGACTTCTACAACAGCGTTTGGACAAAGGTAAGAACGAAACACTTGATTTCTCATATCATAATGCATGTTTAGAGAAGGATAGCTCCAGTTTGTTTTGTTTGTCATTAGAATGTCTTAGACTTCTAGGAAGGTCGGTTGTGTCCACACTCTTGACTGATTCCGTGTGACACTTATCTCATCAATGACACAAGTACCATGGCAGTTATTTGGTTGCAGAACAGTGGAAGCATGACTAACTTCCCCTTTCATTCCCCCAGAAATCATTTACTAACATCCCCTCAAGGACCTTGGGATTTGCCCAATAGTCCTATTTCACTTCATTTTATGAGAAATGCTAGGTTGAACTCTGAGTTTACTTAGTGAAAAGAAGCCACATTTCTTGTGTAAAAGATCTTACCATTTTTTCATCTCCCTTAAAACCTAAGTTATTACCTCATGAACTTAGCGTTACCTATCCATAAAATCATATTGACATTAACTCTATTATTTAGCTCCTTTATCATTCCCCATCCCTATTTTATAAAAACTATATCAAAAAACCCCAAAAATACTTAAAATATCCCTACCCTTGGCAACTATAGCCATATAACACAAGTTCGGGAATTATTGGTCCATTTGGGGCTTTAATAATAACCCTTCCCCGTTCATAAATCATCAGGGCTTATTTAACACCAGGTTAAATAAATAACCGCACTTAAAACCTCCACATGAACCATACATTAACCTGGCGCGCATGTATATTGGGATTTGTTTTGACATTTGGTTAAACAAATAACCGTGGCCGCCCGCATAAAACCCATAATCCAAAGTTTTATACCCCGCAAATATTAAAACATTAAAATATTACGGCGGGTCCCGTATCATAAACTCTCCGTCATCTATCACCGCCCGTCGACCATCCGATCCCGCGCCGTAGATCCAACGATTGGCGGCAATATCGGAGCCCCTCATCTACCGAGAGTTAGCGTTCGGGGGATGGGCGGTATTGCTGCCGTACCCTTGCCACGCGTCGGCTTCCCGGCGTGATCGGAGCCCCCTCCCCCGAAACCACCATTGCCCAAAGGCAGTGCAGGGAATACTGCTTACTGCCCCACTGCCTCCCCCCTGACGTCATACCCACGTCACCCCATGACGTTGAATCCACGTCGCCCGTCACTGCTCTTCACCAATGCCATGTCATCTGCTGACATCACCACCCCGCCACTGTGTCATCTGCCATGTAATTTGACACATCAGCTGCCACGTTATCCTCCGTACCTGCTACACGACAAAAGTACGTCATGATGATGTCATCATAAAAAAGCGCCAAAAAGCCCAAAAAGACCCAAATTTTGTTAAAAGTCGTGAAAACAACGGTTTTTTGTTTATTTCTATTTGTGCGCTAGTGGAGACACCTGCATGTGATTTTACGACCAATCCGCCACCAAAGGTGCACAGTCCATCACCCTGCAAATTGGCTCCGTAGCTCGACCCCGCAGCTCGAGTTGTACCTGCAATTCGCACCAGTCACCTGTAAAACAGGTATTTACCCACTTTTCGCCTGAAAACCCTGTTTTTTCCGAAATTCTCCGTTAAAATCTCCTGAGGATCTATAATTCGAATTTAAATGTGCTCCTGCCTATGAACCACTGCATTTTAATTCACTGGGTGACCCCTCTCTCCTAAGAAAACCTGCAAACTCTGCTCTCGTCTGCAAATTGGTCATTAAACCACACTTCGAGCCCATTTCCGCCGGCAGAGTCTCCAAAACTGCCCATGCATTGAGTTAATTTGTCAAAATCTCCTGCAAAAGAGCACCATTTCCTCTGTTTTATCCAGCTGCCCAATTTAACCCTGCAGACTTTGTCTTTCTCCTCTGAATTCTGCCTAGTGAGGCCATTTCTATATCAAAGCTCAGTCTGAAAATTCCCGGGGAAAGGCTTCAGAGCCAGTGTACTGTCTTCTGTTGTTGCACAGACCCGAATTCCAAATTACAAACACAGAGAATTTAAAGATGGCCACTCCAGCAGCCTTGAATATCACTCCTCTCAATGCACCCCACAAGGAATTAGAAGCACTACCTTTGGCTGATAGGGACTACTTAATCCAAGACTTGGTTGGTGACAGAAACCACCTGCAGACATTCTGTGAGCTGAGGAACAGTTACTTGAACAACAGTGATATTTATGGGATATGGGAATCAAATTTTCCCATATACTTCCTCCCCTCTGTCAATATCTTCCCTGAGATAATTCGCCTCTGCTGTGAAAACTATGAGCCAACTCAAAGGGCAGTCAAGTCTCCATCTAGGAGCATCCTGTTTCAGATAACTCCTGACTCCATCAATCAAATGCTAAAGTTCAAGCAAACTCAGCTTTTGGTCCCTCTTTATATGAAATTCCTGCTTGATGAAGGTCCCAAACTCTCCATCTCAGAGATAGCCCGAATTGCCCAAGTATTCATGAGAGCAGACCACCAGCCCACAGGGCCACCTCCTTTCCTCTATGTGCATTTCAATGAAGTGGGTAAATTACTTGTTGAAATGATATCTTATGTTCTGGGTTTCAAGACAAGTGAACATATTGATGAAACTATACTGGTCTTGCTGTCTGCATTTAGCCCAGGACAACCCCTCGCTGTCAAATACAATTATGCCAAATTAATTGCCAATAAGATACATGACCAACTACTGAAACTGGATAGGGAGGGAGTCTTCAAGTATTCATCTTACATCTATCATCTATTCTTGTATTATCAGCCAGACCGTTTCCAATGCCCCATCAAAATATTGGACTCCAAAGGAGAAAAGAGGTCTGTGAATTTTTGGACCTCAGTCTTTCATGAAGTCCGCAGCTCTCCCTACTCTTACTATGAGTTCATTGACCTGTTTGTCTATCCAGTCTCTTCTCTCCTGATGAGAACTCCTCCTGCTAGGCTATCCTATGACATGTAGAAAATATTGCAACTTTCAAAAAGCTACAAAAAAGGTGACTGGTACTTTTACCATAATCACACTGTCATCAGGATATATGGCTGTGAGATTTGTCCCTACAGGCTGCCAAGATATGTGCCAATGAGACTATTTGCCTTGGAATATTACAGGCAATTTATCAACTCAGATTTAACTCATTTTCATAGCACCAAGAAAAAGGCTCAGTTGAAATTCAAAGACCAACTAGGCCCCTTTGTCATGAACAAAAAAGAAGGATGGCAAGATGCTAATCAAATATTGGGGGAGAAACTCAGGTTAAAAAGAAGTTTTTGGTGGGTACCTTATGACCCAAATGGCTTTATCAATGCCAGAAAAATAAAATATAGGCTGTCAGCCTATGAACATTGCAAAATCCCACAGATAGAACAATTTTCCAACCAAGATGAGTGGGTGGAAGGGACACTAGTTGAAGAATTCACCCAAGAAGAAATAATGGAGCAAAATGTGAAAGATTTGGAAAAGACTCTTGACTTGGATTCTTTTGAGCAGGTGACATTCAAACTGCCACAGTAAGTCAGAGAAGGCACATCAACTGTTGTTGCTCCACAAGCTGCCCAAGAAAGGTCTACACCAGTAGTAGGGACAACAAAGGGTAAGGAGGTAGTAGATACAGAGCAAGAAACAATGACAGAGCGGCCAACTACCTCAAAGGAATAGAGTCAAGGGCAAGCCCTTCCACCGCAGACAGAGGCTCCACAGGTACTGGCTTTACAGACTCCTCTCAATGAGGAAAGAGGCAAGAAACGAGACAGGGAAGAGACCACACCTGCAAGTGGGTCAACACAGCAGCCAGAGGCCAAAAGGCAGAGAATAGATCCTCAAATTGAAGAGGAGATTAGTGAAGGAATCATAGAGAGCCCAAGGAGGGAGAGGGAAACCAGCCAGCAAACATCCACCAACTCTCATAGACAAGAAACAGAGAGGCAACATGGTATGGAGGTGTCCTCCTCGAGGCAGCAAGGTGCACAACCATCTGGTATTAAAGGAACTTTCATGGAAATCAAGGCCCAAAATGAGTTATTGAGAATACAGCTGTATGATCAATTTCTTAAGACAACACCCTCCAAACAACAAAGATTAATGGCAGCTTATGACATTAAGGAGGAGAAAATGATCTTAAGTCATTTCAAGCCTAAGGTACCACAGCCACAGACAACTGCAGACTACATAAAGACAAACTTAGAGGTCCTCGCCAAGGACATACACCCGATGGACCAAATTGAGCTACACAAGCAGACAGGTGAAATGGTCTATGCTACACTAGTAGACAAGGCAATGCTGGCCCACCAATTGAAGGAATCATTGAGAAATACATCTAATCAATTGGATTTGGAGAAAATGTCTTCCTTGGCCAAGGACAACAGAATAAAGACATTGGAGGAAATTATTATGGAACTAGGGCATGATCCTAAGGATGCCAAGGGCATCAAGGCCCTCATAAGGAAAAAGGAAGAAGATATTGCTGCACTTAGAAAGCAATTGAGGCTACCTGCAACCATGCACCCTCAAACTACAGAACTTGTACAAGAAAAAGAAGGTGAAGATATGATGGATCTGCTAATGAGGATGAATCAAAGGATAATTCAAATGGAGCAAGAATTGGAGAAAGCATTGCAAGGCAAGCAGGGAGAGTCGACCTCCCAACCACCTGAAACAGCTCCAACAGTCCCCACTGCCCTTCCCACAGTAGCAGCAACAATCCCTCCTATCATCCCAGCATCAACAACAGGTACATCAACCATGGATGCTTCAACAGCAGCAACAACAACAACACCAGAATCTAGCATGAGTATGGAAGAAATGATGAGAGCAGTAAAAGAGCTAGAAGTTCAAATGGCAGAGCTGAAAGAGGCCAAAGAAAAGTTGGCCAAGCTAGAAGTAAGCTATGACAAGTCCAAGATAATAGTGGCTGAGAAAACAAGGGAAATAAAGGCCTTGGACAATAAAATAAAGTCCTTAGAAAAAGAGCTCACTCTAGATAGAACTCTAGCTGAAATGAAGAAAATTTTGTGGCCAAAATTGGCCAGTCTATCACTGACCAATGGCAATCAATTCAGACTATACATGAGCAAATAGAATTGATAGGCTTAGCTCAATTTGAGACTCAAAAGGCCAGAGCATCATTGGGAAATATGCCTGAGCAAGCCAATAGAATGATTCAATTTTTGAACACTCATACCAAAGAGTAGCTGGTAGCTCTAGATATCAGGAACAGGACAGATACCATTTTGATAGTGAAAAAGGTGCTGACCCTGAGAAATTTTGTACAGACTTTAGAAAGAAAGTGCCAAGAAATGCAGGCAGAAATAAATGCCTTCAAACTAAAGTTTGCAACATTGCAGAGCAAAGGATTACCCAGCTTGTTAACCAGCAGTGGAAGACTGCTAACACATGAACAATATGCCAACAGGGTAAATAATTATGTCTCCAATCAAATTACAGCATCCTCAAGCACATCAGAAGAAACAGGGCCTCCCTCTGGACAGAGTCTTTATGACAAATTAGAAAATCTGTTCTACATTGAACATGAGATAAATCATCTTTTTGAAGTCCAGCCCAACTTTTATAGATATACTGAAGCTGATGAAACACTGATAAAAATACAAAGACATCAGTTGCCTACAGAAGACTGGTGGCAAGGAATGCTGGAGGTTTTACCGAGGTAATTTTGTTTCTATTTCCTTTTTTGGTCAGCTACAGGTCAGCAAATTCAAATGCACGGGCCACCTGTCAAAGAGTGAAAACAGCAGAAAGAAGAAGTCAAATTGTGACTACAGCTCATTAATGAACGACCAAGCACTGATGACAACGCCGGGACAACAACATAGCAAAACAGCGAGACAGTGAACGCAGGAAACGCAGAGTAAAGATGCAGCTACCAACCGACTCACTCAGTCCAAAAGTCAAATATCTCTGACAAATTAAACAACCAGCACACCAACATTTACTGCGGCATTTATTTCTCTCATTTACTTCTTCTAAAGAGTTGGTGAAGGAAGTTATTGCTTGAGAACTTATCTACATGATATTTTGTGTCTCCTTTTTGTATAAATACCTCCCCATAATATGTATTTGGGGTTGGTGATTTTCTCTCTAGACTGCGTTGTAAGTTCTAAGACTGTTTAATACAAAGTTTGTTGAAGTTCATTGTTGCTGCACCATCTGAATGTGGATTTGATGTTCTGGAACCTGCTACAGAATTCCTGTGTCTTTCTATGGATCAATAAGTTGCTCTAACCTGCGTTTATGTTCCCTGTGTTTTCAAATATCATATTTGTTTCATGATCTTAGTAACATATAAAAAGAATAGCCCAGAATTTGTTTAAATACACTTTGTGTTCAATCTCTGCTATTAATTATGTTTTCTTCAGAATTAGTCATAAATAAGAATTCTTAGCTACTCCTGTTTTCACTAATTCTTTCATTTTGAATACTACTTAGGAATTCTTAACTGCTCCTTGACAATATTCAAGCACCTTCCCTCTGCCAGCATGATCAAGGATTCTTGACTGCCCTTCATCCACTGGCTTACATTCCACCAATTTCCAGATTTCAAAATTGTTCTGAGATCAACTATCTTGCTCTGTAGCATTATTCTTTACCAAAGAAAACACTTTCAGCAGTACATCATCATTGACCCCATTTGCACAATGGTATAAACTATTTTGGACTTGCATCCCAGCTCTATTTGAGATCACCATCCAACAAATTTAAAAATCAAACTCTGTGCATCATAAATAGCCTAAAACACTTCAAAACAAAGCTAAATTACAAAGAGAGAGCCCTCTCTGGTTGCAGGTTGGCTAGAATCTGTAGCTAAAAGACTGGTTAGTGGTTACCTCGGTCGTATTCCCTTCTGGAGGCAGGGAACAACTTGAGTGATAACAAACTCCAAGGTCTATTATGAATATGGGGCTATATAAATCCTCCATTTTCAAGGTTTGAAAAATAATTTTTTTATACCACCATCGTGTTCAACTAGTATAGAGTTTTTTGGAGATATAAATTTTATCTCAATCTAAATCCCGGATTGAAAGTTATGCCCTTCTGAAGTTTAACCAATTATATTAGGCTACATCAAAATTAAGTTGCCATGTGGCATCCCCATAGCACTACGAAATTAGCTTAAGTGCAGTACCCATGATTTGGACTTATGCAGAAACGAAACAAGATATATATATAAACATAAACACAAAAATGTAGCATAAATAGATCTTCATTTGATTAATACCAAAGAATTGAAAGATGCTTACATATAGAATGGAAATAAACTAGCTCAAGCGATGGTAGCTTATCTCTGAGAAGAGATTTCGTGGATACATGCCTTTGAACTATGTTACAATGAGGATCAAGGGAATTTTTATTATTGAACATCAAAGAGAAACCATAACCAACCAAAATACTAACCCTAGGAGATGGAACTCTAAGAGTTTGTGGGCCCCGTTGCGGTTAGTTGGGCAACCAACTTCTTGGGGTCATAACTTGGTCATATGTTCTTTGTTTGGTGCGTACAATACCTCGTTAGAAAGGTATCTCAAAGTACTACAAGATTTGTAGTATGCCCC
Organism: Pinus tabuliformis; assembly: GCA_031772625.1. Lineage (NCBI taxonomy): Eukaryota > Viridiplantae > Streptophyta > Pinopsida > Pinales > Pinaceae > Pinus > Pinus tabuliformis. Next base: position 233,505,521 of record CM062815.1, read on the forward strand.
TACTTATGGTTATGGGCCTGTTGCGGACCTAAAAAAAATGTTGTTTAGGGGGTCAAAACAGCTCTGGAAGTTCAAAACCCGAAAAACTGCTAAAAATAGTAAATTGTGCTATAATCAAGGAAACTAATGAAACCAACTTGAGGTCTAGGTGGAATAGGCGAGTGGCCACAAATATCCACCTAGATTGGTCCTCCCCCTTAGGAAGTAATGATCCCCATTGTGTGTAGAGCCTTCATGAGGTGAGGAAATTTCTGTTACACCTAGTCCTTGGTGAGCCACTTGCCCTAGTGAAAGAGTTGGCCCACTTTTACAACTCAATATAGCTAGATCCTTTTCTAGTGAGTGTTCTTGATCTATGTGTCCATGATCCTATTACTCGTGGCCTTTTCGATACAACTTGGGTTGAGTTTTGTTGGTGTTAGCTGCTGAGTAATGTCATATGTGTCTAACAATGGGGTAAAGTATGGCCACAATTGGTCCACATTGAATACTGGGTGCAGGCCAAGGAAAGGTGTAACATTGAGTTGAATTGTCCCCTACAACCTTAGTGATGGTGTAAGGCCCATATCAGAGCGGGTGAAACTTGCAGTAGGCCCTAGCAAGGTGCTAGTTCTGCAAATGTAACCAAACTTTATCGTCCACCTGGAACTTGTGTGGCACCAGATGTTGATCATGACATAGTTTTTACTTAGAATTTTCTTTGTGAAATATGTCATGGAACCTCCTGGAAAATGTGATGAATGCATTCAATGAAGTTGGTAGCTCTTTCAGCTTCGAAATAGACATGATTCGAATCTACCTAAGTAGCTACAAGTGGTATGGCAACATCAATGGGACATAGTGGTTGGAATCCCAATCCCACCTGAAAGGGATGTGGCCAGTTGAGATGTGGAGAGCTTTGTTGTATCTATGTTGGAAATAGGTGAGGCTTTCATCCCATGTGCATGGATGCTTCAAGTTGTACATGTGCAATATGTGCATGATCATCTTGTTAACGACCTTTTTTGGCCATCAGTTTCGAGGTGGAAGGTCATGGACTTAGTGAGCTTGGTATACAACAACGACTGGAGGCTTGACAAAAATGTACTTAGGAACTTGTTGTCCTGATATGAGATAATGGACTGTGGGATCCCAAAGTGTATGCATACTCATTAAAAGAATAGTTTAGCAATGGATTTTGCTGTGATTCTCTTCTTATAGGTCACCATAATGGCCATCTTAGAGAATTTGTCAACGACCACGAAAACATAGTCGTTTCCATGCTTGGTAGAAGGAAGGCCCAACATGTAATCCATTGAGATGGATTCCCAGGGTTGGCTAGGAGTAGGCATAGGAGTATACAAGCCTTGCTTATTGATTGTAAGTTCGACAATGATGTAGGAAGTGTAGGATCTAATGTGATTCCCAACATCCTATCGAAGGTTCGTCCAATAAAAATACTTATGTAGTACTGCCACTATTTTTTCTACCCCAAAATGTTTAGCGATTTGACTATAGTGCGCCTACAAAATAATATGGAACACAGAGGTGTCCCAGGTGGCGTAATAGTGCATTTTGGAAATGAAAGTCTGGAACTTGCTTGCCTTCTAAGAGCATCTGGTATGTGGTGTTGAATTCTAGATCAGTCTTGTAAAGATGTGGCCATCTCAAAGTCTCGTGTCCATAAGAGTCAAGCAGAGTGGTTAGCGCCATAACTAGCGGTCATCTGAGACATTCTACAACATTATTGGTGTTGCACTTCTTGTACTTAATTTTCAAATGGAATTGTTGCAAATATGTGGACCATTTCCGATGGTGATTTTTCTACAACTTTCCTTATGTTTGTATGAACTGTAGGGGTCAGTGATTTATGTGGATGACCATTTCCTTCCCCATAATGTAATATTTCCATTGTCGGTAGACCTGTATAATAGAATACATCTCTTTGTTATAGGTGGGATACTTTTGGACTAGATCTGAAAGTTTCTTACTGTGATATGCCACTGGATGCCCCTGCTGGGTAAGAACTGCACCAACATCATAGTCGGAGGCATATGTATCAATTTCAAATAGCTGTTGCAGGTCTCGTAATGTGAGCACTGGTACAGAGTAGAGATGATGCTTCAACTTGGAAAATGCCTTCTATTGGGATTCATACCAGAAGAAATTTGCTTTCACTCCACCCTTGGTGACTTGACTCAAAGGCAAAGTGATATGAGCAAATCCCAATATGAACCTACGATAGAAATTGGCAAGAACTAGAAAGCTGCAAAGCTCTGTTAGAGTGGTTGGGGCCGACCAATCCCGAATAGCTTGTATCTTTGCTAGGTCCACATGCACACCCCGCTCATCAATGATGTACCCCAGATATTGAACCTGGGTCATACCAAAAGTGCATTTCTCCAAATTAGCACACAATTTGTGTTGTCGCAGGGTTTGGAGGACTTGTCGAATATGGTGTAGATTCTCTTCCCAACTGTGGTTGAAGATTAGGATGTCATCCAAATACACTACCACGAACGAGTTGGTGAAGGGAAACAAGATGTCGTCCATCAGCCTCATGAAGGTTGCGGGGGAATTATTCAACTCGAAAGGCATGACCAACCATTCAAAAAGGTCCTCCTTGGATTTGAAGGAAGTCTTCCACACATTAGAGGGTTTGATTAATAACTAGTGATAACTAGACTTCAAGTCAATATTGTTGAAATATTTGGCCCTCTTGAGCTGGTTCATATGGTCATGAATCCGTGGGATTGGATACCTATTCCATATAGTGATCTTATCCAGTGCCTGATAGTCAATACAAAGCCTCTAGGCTCTGTCCTTCTTTTGTACCAACACGATTAGGCTCCCACAAGGTGAGGAACTTGGCTTGATGTGCCTTTTATGCAATAACTCCTGGATTTTCCTCTTGATTTCATTGTTCTCCATAACAAAGCATTGGTATATCAGTCCAATGGGTAACGACATGCCCCGGGTTAGATCAATGGAGTGCTTGACCTAACAGTGTAGAGGTATCCTCGTAGGTGAGGTGAAGACGTCCCTGTACTCTTCCGTGACCTTTTCCATTTGTTGTTGTCATATGGAGGATCCTTGTCTGGAGGATGTGGATGTGGCCACAATCTTCCTCTTTCTCTGAGAGTGAATCAGAAGGAAGACAAATTCCCTAGTCTAGGAAATGATATTACTACATTATTTAGTAGAGATCAAAGAAAATGTGGTGGGCGGAGCTACCTTTGGTATCCTCTACAATTTTTGACCCAAAGTAAAAATAACAGAATGAGGTTTGGATTCATATACAACATGACGCTTCCATAGGTATGGATTACCTAATTAAACATCAAAAGACTTCCAAAAGGGTAACATCACACAATACTTCATCAACAAAGGGCTTCATGCTATAATGAAGGTGACACTTCTGGATGACACAAGGATATCGCCCTTGGTGGAGCCATCCGATGGTGTACGACTATGTGCGCGACATTATTTGCAACTTCAATTTCTTAATGACCTTGACTAAGATCAGGTTCTTTCGGCTCCCATTATCAATGATGAACTGCACTAGTGAACCCTTTACCAACATCTGCGAGTGGAAGAGGCTCTCCCCCTCCTCTGGATCCTCAGGTTTCACATTTTGGAGCTTGGAGGTGGCGACCGTCGTAGTGGGTTCTGCACCAATGATCTTCTTTCCTTTGCTAGTTTCGTCGTTAGGTTCTAGTTTGAAATCAGAGCATGCATATGTCTCTAAGTCTTTTAGCTCAACCACCAATGCCTGCTTTGCACAACATTCGTTTGTGTTGTTAGTGGGAGTTGTATGGAACTCTCACCACTTTCTAGTGTCCTTCTTCACCTTCCTGTTATTCTTGGCTTGCAACTTCGAGGAGTTGTCCTGGGTTGTCATGTCCTGACTCTTTCCTTTGTGTTGTGGCTGGGGGGCACCTTTTCTCTGCTTTGGGTTTGTAGATCCAAAGTATCACTTCTTCTGCTTGAATTTCTAGTCAATCTTGGTAGCATATCAGTATGTTGCACAAGGGGAGGATATTTTTAGGAACTCCATTTCCTCCTAAATGTATTTTTGCAAACAACCACAATATTTGAGCACTCGATGTTTCTCAAAATATTTGATACCCAAATTTGTGTGTAGGGTATGGAAAATATTCGTCATCTCATGCACATCTTTATCCCTTTGTTGTCGTAGTGTAGTCCATTGTATGTACTTATCTTCATATCTCCCGACAAGGTAATATTGTCCCTTGATGGCATCTCAGAAAGAATTCCAAGTGGGGCTGGCTGAAAATGGCGAGGGTTCCTTCTCAAGTCTCTTCTCACTGCAGGTTTCCCACCAGTCCTTGATGTGGGGGGTGGCTCTGAGGAGTGCAAAGGTAATCTTCTCCCTATTGGAAAAATCATGAATCAAAAAATATTCTTGTAACATATTTAACCATTTATCTACAACATATTCATCTATTTGGCCTTCAAATATGGGAATTTCAAAGTTGAATTGTACCTTAAAGGGAGTGGCACCTCTAGAGTGGGTGCTCGATGAAGATGCATCGCTTGTGGGTATTTGCTGAAGGATCTGGGTAAAAATGTTCATCATCATGTTCCTTTGTTGTTCAAGGGCCTCTTTGAGAAATATTTTGAAAGGATCTCCTGCTCCCTCATCTTTCTTTTCTTCTGCCATGGGAGGTCATCAGGGTTGGAGAGGTCAGTCTTGCAAAGGTTCAACCATTTCAAGCCCTAACTGCTTATACCCCAACTTCGTTGGGGATCGATTGACAAGGTTAATCCTCTTTGTGGACAGAGCTAATCCCTCTATCCCAATGAGTGGGTCTAGCAACTGAAGTGGCAATCAACTAAACATCTTCCTAGGTTATAATTGAAAAGAAGAACGAAGGAGATGGCCTACCTCGTTCTGATGCTATTCCGATTTCCTTTGTTGAGGAAACTGAACTGCTTGTGTCACGGAATTTCTCTTTCTTCTCTCATTGTTTATGTACCTGCACAAGTGATCAAGAGACAACAAATCATGCCAAAACCAATAACAAATCCAATAACAACCTACTTAACTAATTAAGGAATGTCAAGCTAAATAATACATGAACATATATATTTTGGGAAGATGAACCATCAATTATATTATTAGGAAATAAAGGGAGGCTTAGAACCAAAGACTTGATGTTGAAAGGCTCTCCTTGAGTGGTAATCCAAGTCAAAGCCAAGAACTCTCCAAGCAATCCTTCTCCAAGTCAAATGAATTGCCTCTAGGCATAAGTTTAGCATAAGGGTGAAAATAGACATAGACAAACCATTTGGGAATGGAAGAGGATGAATTTATAGGCTAGGAAAGGGCGTTAGGACCTCTCCAAAGATAGTATTAGGTCCTCATCTCAAGGAGGTAGCTCATAGGTATAAGACCAAGAGGCCAAGTTGGGAGGATTCGACCTCATCTATGCCAAGCAACCTCCAACTCGTTGCTCTGGAAGCTTCTAGATCACAAAGCTTCTGATACTCTTTGGGAAAATTACCTCTTTGGAATCATCGCAGGTTTGCAAGGGAACAGAGCAATGCCATTGCTGGTCAAGTATGGTACAACATGTGAACATCACTATTTTAAGAGTTATAAGAGTGATGATCCTCATTTTAGGGTTTTAAGAGATATTTCTTCGGGGAAAGCTCAAGGCATTTTCCAATCAAAGTCTTAGGAGGGATGTGAGATGTATACATGGATGGGTATATTGTATAATGGTCATGCTTTGGGCACTTCGAGGTATGTCATAGGGAAGTACAAGAGGTGTGACAAAATACTGTGTAATAGATGACCCCTAAAGCATGAAGGAAAAATGAGGAGTGATGGCTGAGATGCTTTACAAGATCTTGCAAGGACGAGAACACACACTGTCAAGAGACCTGAAAATCAAGGACACATATACATATACATATCTGAGAGCAAGACATGACTCTACAATATGGGTGTATTCATCTAGATAATAAGGATTATATGAAAGGATCCATGGCATGGGTGCAACCATCCAAATAAGAAGGATCATCTGTAAATCTAAGATCCAAGGTATGGACACAACCATCCGATATAGAAGGATCATCATAAATGTAAAGTCCCACGGTATGATCACAACCATCCATATAGCAGAAATATGTGTACAATCATGAATAATATATAAATACACACAAGTTGAGTCATATTAGACAAGACTCAGGGTTTTGTGCTCCATCCTGACACTATCAAAGTACGAATTCCAACATGCGAATGAATGTGTCGCAGTCGAACATGCAAGAAAACCACCTGATTACTGGCCATTTATATAGACTGTTAACAGGCATGAGAGGAACCACCCATAATGACAATGGATCTCAAGGTACGACAATATAATCCGTGAATGTGATAACAAAGCTGAAGTCGAACACTCGTGGAATCATTTGATTGAAGGCCAATAACGAAAACCTGTTGTCGGATGCGAAGAACTTGCCATTAAGGCATGAAAGCTCTAAGGTACTGAAAGAGCGTTTTTAAGTCATGTTCCTTGATAATGAGCTGAATTTGACAAGGAGTGACCAGTCGAAGGAGGGTCATAATGATTCCCTCATCATCGACACGAAACAAGGAATAAAGTGGAATGAAATGAGTATGATAAAAGACTCTAACAATGGGTCAGGCAATGTATAGGTAAATAATTACAGATTAGAATTCTCTTGAACATATTGGTGACACGAATCTGGAGTGCGGCAGAATTAGAATCAACATAGGACCAAGGGTCATAATGATGAGGTGGAATAATCAAATGAGAGAAAAATGGATCACCAAAACCCGAAAGGACAAGTGACTAAGTGAGGATATCCCAAACCTGACACGAGAAACAAATGGTGTCATGTTCAAGAGTGACATACTACCAATTTAAAGGAGATTTCATCTTCACTTTTCCTCGCTATTTCTAGCGAGTACCTCTTTATTTTTATACAAGCTTTAAGAGGATACCATATGCTTCTCATATGATTTCATCCTTCAGATGAATCCATCGTAGTAAGTTTTATGAGTCCTTGGAAGGACAAACTCGATCTCATCATGGTGACGAGTCTTTCATCGTTTAACTTTTACGAGTCTGACGAAATAATAACTTAGTGTGTTTTTCATATTTAGAGAGTTTTTTAAAAAAGGAAAGAAATAAAACTCCATCAGGTCCCTTTTTGTAATTTGTCTCTCGAACCCAAAAAGGTAGAAAACAATATTCAAGGGAACCTCTTGACCATGTCAACCAAGGTGTACCTTTTTCGTAAATAGTCAATATCAGCCTGAAAAAAGGGGTAAACGTATACTGAGACAACATCAATTCATTTAATTTAACGAGTACTTGACAATCTTTTGATATTTCGAGAGTCAGAAAAGGGATGAAAATATGACTCTGCTTGGAGGAACGAAAGGATAGCAACTGGTTCCGGTCATAATGGAACTTGCTCAAAACATGTAACAGTTAAGAGGCTGGCTAATATGACCACTCATCATAGATGTTCCTCAGGCAAGGGAAAAACAACCAAGTGAAAGCATATAATCGGCCAAAGAGATGGTGATGACGGAATGAAAATCCCAAGGCTCATCTAGAAAACAGGCTGATAGAAATGAAAATCACAAGATCTAAAGTGGGAATGGTTTCATTTTTGCACAATCTTGAAACATCGAAAACTATGCTTGAGTATACATGAAGATGGTTTCATTTTTCACAAGATTGAAACATGAGAAAAACTACGCTTGGATTTGGTTTCATTTTTACACAAGCTCGAAACAAAGATAAATTATGCTTGGGTTTGGTTTCATTTTTACACAAGCTTGAAACAAAGATAAACTATGCTTGAGATAAGTTTGCGCGCCCCTAGCATAATGACTCAATTCACAGTACATGCCCCCCAAGCTTCATTTCATTCAGCTCAGTGGATGGAATGAAGGTTCACTTACAAGATCAGGTGAAAGAATCGACTAGGATTTTATGAGATATAATCAAAGACTCGAATTGGAAGGGGATTTGTTTCATTTTTTAATGAGCTTGACATAGGAAAAGAACCATGCTCATGACACCTTGTTTCATTTTTTACCGAGCTTGACACAAGTAAAAGAACTCTGCTCATGGATACCTATTTCATTTTTAACGAGGTTGACATAGTAAAAGAACTATCCTCAAATCCGTTGTTCGTTTTTTAACGAGCTTGACACCAAACAAGGAACTCTGCTCTATACCTTATTTCATTTTTTAAGGATTTTGACACAAGACAGGGAAATTTTATCCAAGGAAATTTCATCACAGACCAAAAGAGGCCATGGCTTCCAAGAGGTTCTCATCAGATGGGAGAACGACGCGCTGGAAGGGATACATTTCCAGGGATCCAAATGAAAAATCAGGCTCCAATGCCCCCAGTACATGGTGTACTACATCACCTACTAGATCATCGGTAGATGTGGGCATGGAACAGGTGGCCATGTAATTAACCTGTGGCAGGGTTGATACCGCTTGCACATAAGAACCATTTAGGGATGATGGTTGATGGGTAGTTGACTCAGGACCAATGAATGTAAGTAGATCAATGATCACAATGCTTCATTCATGGGGGAAACACATCACTCGAAAGAGGGAAGAGACAAGATCTCCCATGAAATAAACATAATCACGGCCAAGGAGTAGATTAAAATCCAACGGGCCTTGGACAACCATCACGTCTATATAGACAATCTTTCCTCCCAAAGTAATAGGCAAATTAGGAAGGATCCCTAACGGTTGACTGGTTCCTCTGTTAAAAGCTAACATATTTTGGGTGACGAGGACATGCTGCAGGGAACCTAAAGCTTGCTAAGTAGTTGAGGACAAAATACTAACAGATGCGCCCTCGTCTATGACTATGCTAGGTACGACCATATGGTAAGCTTGTACTGTAATCTAGAAAGGGACATAAGACAGAAGACAATAACCTACTAGTCAACTCCAATCAAAAGAAGTAAGTAAATTACTCGGAGGGGGTGTCGTAGGAACGTGAGAGCTGCCCTCTTGCTTAATGGGAATAGGAGAAATGCTCTCAATCACCTCAGGAACAAGAGGATTTACCTCCAGTTCTTTCGAAACTGAAGAAACCAAAAGAACCTGAGTAGTATGAGGTTCACTCTCTACTGGAAAGGTATGTTTAAGTGAAGGCGGAGCCAAGTCTACCATTTTCTCAACCAATGGTTGATTGAGAATGGACTCATGTGACTCACTTTCAGAGAGAGTAGGATTGACCAAAGATGGCTTTTGATCAATCACTTTATCAACTGGTGGAGGATCAAGGGAAAGCTTTTGATACCCAGTTGGAAGACAAGGCTGGGAAGCTGTAAGGTTTTCCAAATCTTTGGAAGCTTCATGTATTAAAGGAAAAAGGTGAATGGGATCATTACCTTCACATAAATTATAGTAAAATTTGAATTTTCCCTTTTTCCCATGGGATTTACTATTACTAGTTGAAGGTTTATCACCAGCATGATCACCAAAGGTCATCGACAAAGGTTGATGTGAACCTGTGAAACACACTTCTAAGACCTTGGGAATACCAGAACAATTCCTAAGAAGGTGGTCACCCTTACATAACTTCCAAGGGAATTTAGCTTTCTGTGGCTCGTTGGAATATTTTTCTTCATTAGTTTCATCGGTAACAATAGTCGTTTGGTTGCTCCCTTGCTTAGATTTCTTCTTCTTCTTCATCCTCTTCTTCTGCTTCTTAGCTTCCTGGTTACTAGAATCCATACTTTCACCAAGAGAAGATGAAGAATGGGATGAAGTAATAGGCGAAGAAGGCAAGGGGTCAACTTTAGGATCATCATGATGTTGATGTTGTTCAGGTGGAGGAGAACTCGGTTGAAAAGCAGTTCGAACACTTGGAACCATCGAGGTCAAAAATAACCAAACTAGAAGACTAATGGTAAAGCCAGGAAGGGACAATATTGCCATATAGGGATAACTAGCATTTCCAAAAGAAGGAAAGGACTAGGATTCCCATCAGAGGGGTTTCCTTGATGAGTAGACTTAGGAAATGTTGCCATTGGTATCAACCTAAGATCTGCTAAGGAGTATTTCCAAAAGAGGGATGTTGTTTCACGATCAATTAATTTTAGAATTTGAAACAAAAAATTTGCCTTTTCATGTTTTAAGAATCGAGAAAAGGATGAAAAGGTGACTCTAGTTGCTTTCGTTGGTTTAGGGAGCTCGAAAGGATAAGTGCTCGATCATATTTCCAAATTTAAGGAGTTAGAAAAGATAGAAATGACTACTTAGGATACTCTAGGCAAAAAGGATTACCAGGTAACCGTGAACTACAATATACACCTCAACAAATAAATTTACCAAGGACTTGACTTACGTGCATGCAATCTCCCTGAATGTTGTGTTTGGTGTATCATGTTTACAGGGTGGAAGACTCGGCTTCCTATGGATAAAGGTTTTCAACCTATGAGGGCCTCCCTTTATATACTCAATGGTATGGGGAGCACAAGTCTGTGCTAGTGTTGTCTAATGCAAGAGCGAACGACAGCTACTAAGTTTTAAAGACATCATAACACGTCTCTAGCCTAGACCACTAAATATGAAGCATTAATGTTTCAAATGCTCCTTAGATTGATTGATAGATTTTAGAGTTGATATTGAAATTATGTTTTGGTTTTAAGGCTCAACACGATGTCACCTGAACATCTAAGATGCAACTATATGAGAAAAATAAAACTTTCATGTCTATGAAAGCTAGACTAACCAAGGGAAGAAATTTTAATCAATAATGCATCAAACAAAATGCATCATGCAAAATGCTTTCCACTAACTTTCACTTTCATGTTCCAAACGCAATGCCAAAAGTTAAAGATATTTTAACTTTTCACTATCCTAAATGCAACTTTTCGAAAGAAAAACAATTTTGACTTTACAAAGATGCACTTATATGAATTATGCTTTTCTTTTCGCTTTGAACGATTTGATGCACTTGATACAATTTTTAGCTTTCAATCATCAAAAAATTTGATCTATTCTCAATGATGAATCTCAAAAAATAACTTCTCAACGAAAATAATCTAATGCAATTTCACGAAAAGTGAATTTCGAAATACAAGCTAAAACAGATGCAAAACGATGTTTTCAAGGATTTCTATAGAAAACAACACTCAATAAATCAACAAAAAAACATCTCAATGAAACCAACAAGCAGAAAATGATGACAAATTGACCATAAACCCTAGAACTAAGTCAGATTTCATTTCGAAGCCAATGAGACAAATTTTGCAAATTAATCCATGTAATCAATAAAAAAAACTGACAAATCCAAGTGTATAGGATGGGAAAAGATATTAAGGGCCAAGACACACTCGATTCTTAGGAAGAAACCTAAAAAATTCTCACATTCAAGGATCATCGCTACTTTATATACCCAAACCCATGATTATCACTAGTTCGCATAGGCAAACTCGTGATGACATTACTACTTTGTATAGAAAAAGTAGTGATGATTTCAGCGCGACCAAATAATGAAGGAAAAAAAATTCATCGCGACTGTAAAGGTAAAAACTGTAATTCCATCGTGACTGTTAAGGCTAAACTCATGATGGACAAGGAATATGGGAAAAAGCTAAAAATATTCCAAGGAAAAATCCAGAATTAACACTCTAAGGCAGTAATCAATGATGGTATAAACCCAGACTGATGCAGAGAAGTCAAAAAATTGACGGCTGGTCAAACTAGTCAAAAGATTAGGGTGAAGGATTGGATGGAAAGGATCATAGGCTCCCCAGTATGTTCACCATTTTTTTGACAAGGTTAATAATCTCTACAGACAGAGAGGATCCCTCCAATGAGTGGGTCTAGCAGGCGAAGTGATAATCAAATAGACATGCTCCTATGTTATAATTGAAAAGAAGAATGAAGGAGATGGCCTACCTCGTTCTGAAGCTATTCTGATTTCCCTTGTTGAGGACCTTGAACCACTTGTGTCACAGACTTTCTCCTTCTTCTATCAGTGTTTATGTGCCTGCACAAGTGTTCAAGAGACAACAAAGCATGCTAAACCCAATAGCAAATCCAATAACAACCTACTTAACTGATCAAGGAATGCCAAGCTAAATAATACATGAACATATATATTTTGGGAAGATGAACCAACGGTTGTATATTATTAGGAAATAAAGGGAAGATTACAACCAAAGCTTGGATGTTGAAAGGCTCTCCTTGAGTGGTAATCCAAGTCCAAGCCAAAAACTCTCCAAGCACTCCTTCTCCAAGTCAAATGAATTGCCTCTAGGCACAAGATTAGCATAAGGGTGCAAATAGACATAGACCAACCATTTGGGAATGGGAGAGGATGAATTTATAGGTTGGGAAAGGGATTTAGGACCTCTCTAAAGATAGGATTAGGCCCTCATCTCAAGGAGGTAGCTCATAGGGATAAGACCAAGAGGCCAAGTTGGGAGTATTCGACCTCATCTATGCCAAACAACCTCTATCTTGTCACTCTGGAAGCTTCTAGATAACGAAGCTTCTCATCCTCTTTAGGATCATCACAAGTTTGCAAGGGAACAGAGCGATGCCATCGTTGGTCAAGTACGGTGAAATAGGCAACCATCACTGTTTTAAGTCTTATAAGAGCGATGATCCTCATTTTAGGGTTTCAAGAGCTATATCTTCAGGGAAATCTCAAGGAATTTTCCAATCAAAGTCTTAGGAGGGATCTAAGTTGTATACATGGATGGTTATACTATATAATGGTCATGTTTCAGGCACTTCGAGGTATGCCACAGGGAAGTGCATGAGGTGTGACAAAATACTGTGTAACAGGGACATGCACACAAAAACAGAGAAAGAATAGACCACTCTAATACCACCGATCTAGACTTATGCAAGAATGAAACTTGATACAAATATAAACATAAAAATAGATACACAACAAAAATAAATCTTCATTTCATTAATATCAAAGAATTGAAATAAACATTCCCCAGCCTCTTGGATTCCTGGATCATGTGCATGTTCTTGGTCTTATACAAGACTTTTCATATGTGTTCAACTAGACTACAACTGGATCAATTTGGATTAACTGATGCATCTGCGAATCGGACTTGAAACCCACCCCCTTGCATATCCATATCAAATTAAGTCTTGGAAGAGGCAAAACGTATATGGCCTGGATACAAGTCCATCAAAGACTGTCTAGTCTCAGATGAGATCTGTATTTCTACCAAAACATCAAATGTAAATAAAAAGAGAGAAAAGGCTCCAAAGACCAAATTTCACCAAAAAATCACAGATCATGCTTATTATTTAAAGCTTAATACAACACAACAATATATAGGTGTGCATAACTAGACAAGCCTCACATTAATCTTGAAATATGTGGATATCAACTCTATCTGAGTCTTTAACACAATGTAAATGTTGTCTTCTTCATCTGTGAGATAGTTTATAGTCTCGAGTAAAGTTGTGAGACACCCAAGTTATCAAATAAATTAAAACACATATATCAACATGTTCATAGAGAGACCTCATACAACTATATAATCATATATCAACTCTTCAATTCATGAAAATATTATCATTCATATATACCAAAAGTTCATCATATCCATAAAGGCATGTAAGATAGTCTATCCACCATGGACATACAGTAAATTCAATAATCTTCCAAGAGTAATGTTGAACCATACATATGCTAATAACATATTATACTATTTAATTACCCATAATTCATTCATGCATAAGTCATTATACTTATCTGAATAACTTAAAATGGCTGGCTACTGAAGGAGGGACTCCAACTCTCCACCCTACCATAGACTAGGGAAAATTTTAAGGATGAAAAATTATCTTGAAATTTAAAAACATTGATGAATTTCATTAGTCCCTAATATGCAAACTATAAAATGTTTATTGATGTATTTAAAAAATTATTCAAATTTATAATGATTTTATATATACTCTCTATATAATGTTGGCGATTTTAAAGGTAAAAAGATTTTATATTGTAAAATTTGGGCGAAACATTTTTATAAAAAATGGAAATTGGAAAATTTTCTTTTTGGAAAAATCATGGAAAATTAGTCAACCTACGAATATTAGCCCCTAAACTTTTCCATGCCATAGACCAACTACATCACAATCTTTCTTGTAGCTATCAAATTTTATAGCATGTGCAATAGAATACAATTTTCTAAATTTATAGTTACTTCCTAATGAATTTTCAAACAATATTTTTTCATGCCATTGTTATCAATAATTACACCCATAAAATATCAAATGTAAATGTAATGGAAACAATAAAGATCATATAAAGATAGCGATGCGCAATAGACACAATATTTTTTCACCTAGGAAACCAAATCTATGAGAAAACCCAACAATCTTTTTTTGAGGAGAAATTTCATTTTCAACAAGGTTTACAAATTAGAATTTGTTTAGAAATCTATGCCAACATTCTAGTCAAAGCTATTGCTAGTAAACACTTGTCAAATCTGTCAAAAAATAAACAATAGTAAACACTAGTCAAACTGAAGCCTGTGGTCAAGCTTACATGTGTGTGCTACAATCAACTCACACATGCGGCATGCAGTCAACTTGACCTACGATCAAACTCACATGTGCGGCCTATGGTCAACTCAACCTACAATCAAACTCACATGTGCAGCCTATGTTCAATTTGACCTGCAATCCAACTTGGTCAAACCCTTCACACATGTGGCCTCCAAGAGAGAGATGAAATGATGAAGAAACTATGAAAGATGAAAAAATTCTACTTAGCTGAATTTCTCCTCCATTAGAAAATATGAATGAGCTTTTTATGTTGATGTGATGTCTCCTCACATGTACATCTATTTATATAGATCCCTAAAGTTGAATAGACCCAAAAGAAGCCCATTCATTTACTGAGCCTGCATTACAACTCAACATCATACTATAATTGTTTGTTCCACTAGTGGGTGAAAACCCCATTAAATAAAAAAATCAAACCCACTCTATAAAAATAATCACTCCATCATAGAGTAGGAAATGCGAGTACTGTGGGCCAATCTCCTTGAGCCAGACATTAGGGATAATGGGAGAAAGAAAACCTCAGGCCATTTACCCCTATCCAAATCAACATGGCCCCATGAGTGAATATGTTATTCCCCCTAATCAAATTTTCATGAACTCATGGGAGAATGTTTGCACATTGATGGAAATTGCATAAGCATCAACACTCCCTCTTAGTGAGGGAGACACTCTGCAACATGCCAAAATTGTCTCTGAAGTATACAAAATTTCCCCTAGATAGAGGCTTGGTGAGAATGACTACAATCTAATCATCTGTGGATATCTACTAGAGCTTCACTGCTCCCTTCTACACCATGTCTAAGATGAAGTGACATTTGATCTCAATGTGCTTCGACCTATCATCAAATACTAGATTCTCTGAAAGCTTGACCATAAACTTTGATGATCACAATGTATCAAGGCTGTCTCTAGTGCTTGATCAAATAGTCCTACAAGAAGCTACCAAAGCCACATTGCATCTTGAATTGCAACATTGGCTACAATATACCTTGCTTTTTTTGTACTGAGTGTGACAAAAGTTTGCTTCCTGCTAAACGAGGATATCATAAATGATACCAACTTGAAGCAACACCTCGAGGTTCTCCTTCTTTCCTTTTCAATCCAAGCCTAATCATAATCAATATATCACTGTATCCTCACTTTACCACCTAAGACATATCTAATACCATATCCAATTGTACCACTCAAGTAACTCAACACATGCTTTGTTGCAACCTAATGTACTTGCCTCTGCTCAACCATAAACTAGGTCATGGTGCTCATTATATAACATGATGTTAACTATGTACATCAATGATCTAATCAACTGCATGTACATAGTGGGATTCACAAAATCCAAATATGAAGTGTAATCAATATTTGTCACCATAGGTGTAGTCACGGACTTACAATCCATCATACCAAATCTCCTCAAGATCTGAACTGTGTGCTTTCCTTGTCTAAGGAAGATCTCACTTGGCCTCTCCCACACCTCCAATCCAATAAATAATGAATCAAGCCAATATCCTTCATCTTGAACTTCAAAGCTAACTTCCTCTTACACCTGAAAATGAGCCTCTATGCCCCAGTAAGGAACATATCATCAACATATAGCACCAATATCAAAGGGTCACCATAAAAAAATTCGTAGTAAAATTTAGGATCCACATCAATCTTGGTGAAGCCTAAAATCATCAAGTGTCCATTAATCCTGGAATAGCATGCCCTGGGTGCTTGCTTCATTCCATACAAACCCTTCTTCAATTTGCAAACATGGGACTCCTTCCCATGTATCACAAAGCCCTGAGGTTGCTCTATGTACACTTCCCCCTCAATCACACCATTTAGGAATATGGTCTTTACATCCATCTAATGTAACCTCTAAACCATAATTGAATCAACATAAATAATAGTCCTAATGGAAGTGTACTTAGAAACTAGAGAAAAGGTCTCCTCATAGTCCTCTCCATCTTTCTCGGAGAATTCTATTGCCACAAAACTTGATTTATACTTCTCAATGTCATCTGCCACATGATTGATCTTATTGATCCGCTTGGAAGTCAGTAGTGAATTCCCCTCTTGTCTCAAAATTATCTTCTACACATCATTCTTCATGATGGACTAATACTCCTCCATCATGGAGTCCTCCCAAACCTACTGGCCTACTACCTACTCATAACTGGAAGGTTCAAAATAAATGACATGGACCATCAATTCCATATAACTCAAGAACCTATGTGGTCATCTTCTCTCCTTGAAATTACCATTGGGATCTACATGCCTCTTTGCATCTTGCAAAGTGTCATGAAGTGATGCTGGCCTCTTCCTAGTCTCTACAACATATTTAAGTAGATTCACTGGCTTTGTTAGCTCTATTGACTCCTCCTAAAAGTTTGACTACCATCAAAATCCACACCATAGATGGGACAAAAATCCTCTGATGGCTAATGGATAGAGGCTTTTCCTATATCATCGATCCTTACGTAAGGAATCCTTCCTACAAAAAATCATAGGCGGATGGACCAATAGTGATCTAGATCTAATTCAAAAATAGATGATTCATGTTGGATAATTGATTCAAAAACAAATGATTCATGTTGGTTAAATCATTCTTCTGCTCCTAGAGAGAGAGAGAGAGAGGGGGGGAGAGAGAGGGAGAGAGAGAGGGAGAGAGAGAGGGAGAGAGAGAGGGAGAGAGAGAGGGAGAGAGAGAGAGAGATCCATCTACGAAAACCCCTTTGGCTAGCACATGACATGTAATAAAATAAAATAAAATAAAACGGGGGGGGGAGGACACTTTCCAATTTTACATTATTTATGTCAAATTTTTTTTTCCAATAACAATGATTGTCATATGCAGGGAAGAAAACTATTTTTAATCAATATTTGTTGAAATTATTGTTATTTCAACTCCCATTTCAACCTCCATGACTACCATCCCATTGTTTTAACTCTCGTTCCTTCAACTCTCATTCGTACAACTCCTCCTGTTGCAACTTCCATGGGCGAAATTCTTGTTGTTGTAACTCCTGCAGCGATAACTCCTGCTTTCGTGCTGATAATTATATTGCCACAAATATTGTTGCTACAACTTCTCTTGCCATGAATTTGTTTGAAGTGATCCCTATTTATGGAACTCTAGCCTATTTCTACAATTTCGCCAAGAATACACAATTCGTGTACCAACTTCCAACTCAGTGAATTGTACGAAGGAGGAGTTGCCAAGGTAAGATATGACTCGTATATTTTTCAACATTTTTCATAATGAGTGGTTCTTAAAGTAGAAAGAGTATTTATATATCACTACCTACTACCATCATTCCTTTAAATCATATTCCCAAATCATAACTCATCTATTGAAACCTTTAAACTCATCACTCTGCACCAATCTTTGAAACTACCTCCCAGAAATTTCCATTCTACCATTTTGTCTTGTAACAATGAAATTCGAGAGAAAGAGAGTTACATGTACTATGGGAGGATTGTTGATCTGTCATGAACTCACTGAAGTAGGGATATTGGAAGCTTATGACCATGTTCAAGCTATTTTTCAACATGCGGGATGGATGGAATATGTACATGGGTTAAAAGGTGATGATGTTGAGATAACATTGGAGTTTACCTTGAATTTCAGCGTCAACAGGTTTGTAGTTGCTAGGGTCATTGTAGAAGTGACAAAATATATTCTGAAAGAATTATCATGGCTTCCTTAGGAAGAGGAGTAGTGGTACTACAAACATGAAACAATTCTTAGAGCTGGGAGAGACTATGGTGAAGAAGGGGACGAGATTCGATCACTAACCTCTATCAAATCCCTAGGGAGATGTAACTTAACTTATACAAAGATACATCACTTGTGAGGAATGTTATGGGACCATGTATCTTTAGCACAACCACCTCCTCGACCATCTTAGACACGACCACATTGTCAATATGTCATACTTCCTTCTTAGGACCTTAGAGAACATGGCAACCCATGCATAGGAAGAAAACATTCTAATAGATGGAATTTATCACAATGGCCTGATCAAGATGCTTATGGAATGGGATCTAGACAAATAAGGAAAAACATCAAAAGAAGTCATTGCAACTCTGTGAAACGAGCCCAATGTTGTTGCAAATCCACTTGTTGCAACTATGGAGAAAGAATAATATATTGTTGTGACCCCTTTGGCTAGAAAGTACCCACCATTGCCTATTAAGGAAGAAGCATGAAGCGTTGTGACACAACATAAGGAAAGCAACCTTGAGGTTGAAATAATTACTAGAAAACACTCACCAAGAGGATGATAGGGTATTGAAAGAGACCCTCCTATGTTCCGAGAAAGATGAAGAAGCAATACACTCTTGACATCACCCAAACCTCTGTTTGTCCACGAGAATTAGTAGGGGCAGAAGAGACATCAAAAAATTGAGAAGATACCACCCCTACTGACACACAAGAACCAACAAAGACGGTGGACCTAGGGTTTGAAGAATTTGAAACTGGTGAACTTACTACTCCACAAGAACCATATGGGAGTGCTCTTGGGGAAGGGTTCAATGCTTTGATGGATGTATGATCTAGGTGGATATTGGTGGCCACCTGCCTATTCCAATTGGAACCCAACCATTGTTTCTTTAGTTTCCTTAATTGTAGCACAATTTACTATTTTTGGCATTTTTTGGGTCCTTAACTTCTAGAGCCATTTTGAGGCCTTAAACGATATTTTTTTGGAAATCAAGAAAGCCCATAGCCTCAAATAGATCTTTCTAACGAGGTACCATACATGTCAAACGAAGATCGTAGGCCAAAGTTATGATCCCATGAAGTTGATGTACCAATATACCCCAACGAGGCCCACATACTTTTGGTGCTTCATCTCCTATGGTTAGCTTTTTGGATGTTTAGGGTTTTCCATTGTTACTTAATAATAAATAGGCCTTTGAGCCTTATTATAAAACAATTCAAAATGCATGTATCCACCACATCTCTTCTCAGAGATAAGCTACCATCACCTAGGATAGTTTATTTCCATTCTACATGTAAACTATTTTAAATACTTTGTTATTAATGAATTAAAGTTATGTTTTCGTTGTATCTCTGTGTTTTTGTGTTCATATATGTATTTCTTTTTGTTCCTACATAAATTTGGATCAGTGGTATCAAAGAAATCTTCTCTTTCTCTATTTTTTTTATGCATGTACCCAACAAGGTCCAGGTATAAGGAGTTGGGACTTGAATTGGTTGAACAAGATGATGGAGCTTAGTGAAAAGAGTCGCCTTCACTAAGTGGGCCCGTAGGCAAATTATGGTGCAAGTTCTATTTTTGGATCCCAGCAGGGATGATCACAGCAGGAGTGACCATAACAGGAGTGATCACAGCAGGAGTGATCAAAGTCTATTTTTAGACTGGCTGTCCAAAATAGAAAAGTCAAATATTATTGTCTCATAATAATATTTGGACTATAAAATTGATCTTATTCTCTTGGAGCACTTCAGTTTGAGCTACAGATGTGGCACATGCAGCTGTCAGAAGGAAGTACACTTTTCTTATGAGTCAGTTGAGTTGTTGCATGCATGACTTCAGTTAGAACTCAATCAGTTGAGTTTGGTGGAGTTGATTGAGTTGTGTTCAATTTGACTTTGTTAAACTAGTTTTAGTTAGTCTAACTGCAAATAGACTAATGATGAGTTGTTAAACTAATTATTAACTCATAATACAACTATATAATACATCAGTTAACTCAGTTGCATGTCAGTGCATGTTCAGTTCAGCAGGGACAGGTGTTAGAGAATCAGATTGCTATCAGTTGTGACTATAGTTGTGCATCAGATCTTGCACAATCAAGGGATTGAGTATGCCAATGAGTTTGCTCATGTATTTGACCAGTATTATAGCCTCTGCTCACGTCTAACACAGTGTGAGTGATTCTTTGGAGGTGAAATACGAGTTTTGTAAACCATTCTCATTCATTCTTGAGCAGGTATTGAGCAGTGGAGGCAGGCAAGCAGTGGAATAGATTTGGAGATCAGATCTTAGTTGTATTGTGTGTAACAGGTGGAGCTGGTATTGGATTTCTTGTGATAAGCATTGTACTTTGTAATGTTACATGGTCTCAATCATTAATATACAGATAGTTGGGGTTTTTAGCGAGATTCTTTACTCGAGTTACATACTGTGTTAATGTGTGAATGCTCTTGATGTTTTACTGTTATTGATGCTGCTATATTGATGATCAACATAGAGGAGCTTATGTATTATGTATGTATTCCACAATAGTACATGATCAGGATATTATCTGTTGAATATGTGTTAAATTATTCAAAATTTCTACATGGTATCAGAGCTGTTGATCATCAGATCTACTATTCAGGAAGTGTTTACATTCTATTTCTTCAGGCAGAGTCTGTAATCGGGCCAGGTAGCCTCTGGATTCATCCTTCCTTTGGAAGGTGAGATATCCGGTGAATGCCCATATATTCAATCTCTGTACGAGAAATATTGTGTTCTCACGAATCTTAGATCCGAGGCAGCTAAGTTTGGAGCTGGTGGAAATCGAATTTGCAGCAGTGTTGTTGAAATGTCTTTCAACGGATTGCAAATGTTATTCCAAAGCAAGAGCGACCTGGCGCTCAAGGATAAACTCAGAAACAATAAAGGTGAGAATGGATCTTCATCAAAGGTATCTAATGAAGAGAATTGATCTTTGGCTACTAAAGCAAAGAAAGGGAAGAGCAAGAAAGCTTCTCAGTCTGGTGCGAAAGGTAAGAAGCAGGATATGTCCAGGGTGAAGTGTTTTCACTGTCACCAGCACGGACACTATGCCACTAATTGTCTACAGAAGAACAAGAACAAGAAGGTTGTTGGATCGGAAGCAGGAGAGGCTCTAGCCTCGTAGTTTGAGCTTGATTTTTCATTGATCGCATGCTTGGTTTCAAGTGTGATGGGATCGGTGTGGTTATTGGATAGTGGTGCGTCTTTTCACATGACGGGAGATAGAGATTTGTTCTCTGATCTGGAGGACAAAGATCTTGGAGTGCACATCGAGATGGGCGATGATGGTAGATATAGTGCGACCAGTATCAGTACCATTTCCTTTGAGAGGGAGTCTGGTAAACCCTTCGTATTGAAGGAAGTCATGCATGTTCCAGGATTGAAGAAGAATCTTATCTCAGCGGCGATGTTAGAAGACAATGGGTATGATGTTGTTTTTAGCGAGGGAAAGGCTTTCCTGCGCAACAAGACAACTGGTGAGACCCGGAAGATAGGGGTTCAAGTGAGGAACCTTTATCAGTTGCATGTAGATGGATGCGCAACAATGGCAGGCAAGGCAAAAGGATTGGTGAGCCAGGATTATGGCGAGTTGTGGCATAGGAGATTGGGTCACCTTCACCATGGAGCCTTGAAGATACTGCAACAGATCACTACAGGGCTTCCTAAAGGCACACTTGCGTAGTCAGATTAGTGCAAGGGGTGTACTTTGGGGAAGCTTGTGAAAGCCACCTTTCATGAGAAGGATAGTCGCGCCATGACGATCCTTGAGAGAATTCACACAGACGTGTGTGGACCTTTCTCAGTTGCTTCAACAACAAAACACAGGTATTATGTGATTTTTTTTGATGATTTCTCTCGTAAGTGCTGGATCTTCTTCATGCAGAAGAAGAGCGAGACATATTCAAAGTTCTGTGAATTCAAAGCACTGGTCGAGAAGGAGTCGGGGAAGAAGGTGAAGGCTCTTAGGAGCGATAATGGTGGTGAATACATCTCGAATGAGTTCAAGGATTTCTGCAAGGCAGAAGTGATTCGTAGAGATCTCATAGCTCCCCATAACCCACAGCATAACGGGGTAGCTGAGTGGAAGAACATAACGATTGTGGGTGCTACACGGGAAATGTTGCATGATCAGGGCCTACCCCTTCACTTGTGGGCGGAAGCATGCAATACAATAGTTTATGTGCAGAACCGTTGTCCTCATAGGATACTTCGCATGAGTACACCCGAGGAGGCTTATTCTGGTAAGAAGCCTGATCTTTCTCATTTGAGGATTTTTGGTGCTAACATTTACATGCATGTGACAAAGGATGCCAGGACGAAGTTGGAGCCGACCGCAGAGGTTGGGATATTTGTGGGGTACACTGATACGCCCCACAACTATCGTGTGTATTTTCCAGACAGTGGTAAAACTGTCATGCAATGAGATATAAAATTTCAGGAGGAGAAAGCCATGAAGTGTTCGCTTGAGAGGGAGCTACACTTGCATGCAGATGAGGAGCTATTAGTTCCTAAGGATGAGCTTCAGGATGTGGATCAGCCACATGACGAGGTTCATGGAGTGGAAGAGACCACTCATGCAGCGCCAACCATCAGAGGGCGAAAGCGCTTGACAGAAGCTGAGCGATTGGCTCAAGATGCAGAGAAAGTTGTAGGACCACCTACAGCTCAACGCAGGCAGAGACAGTCACTTGCTCGGTACACTGGATACATGGCTCTTATGAGCAAGTGTGTTGTGACTGAGCCATCCTCTTTCGAGGAAGCTGTGGAGGATCCCACATGGGTAGACGCCATGGTGGAAGAGTATGATTCTATTGTCAGAAACAGTGCATGGGAGATTGTTCCTAGACCAGAAGGGAAATTAGCGGTGGGTTCGAGATGGATCTACAAAGTTAAGTAGGCAGCTGACGGGAGTGTAGAGAAGTACAAGGCAAGATTTGTTGCCCGAGGCTTTTCACAGATAGAGGGGATCGATTATGAGGAGACCTTTGCACCTGTTGCAAGGTATTCTTCCATACAGACGATTCTTGCTCTCTCAGCGCAGATGGGATGGCACATTCATCAGATGGATGTGAAGACTGCATCCCTCAATGGAGTCATTGAGGAGGAGGTGTACATTGAGCAACCCGAAGGCTTTGAGGTCTTCAGCAGCGAGTCGCATGTGTGCAGGCTCAAGAGAGCGCTGTATGGGTTGAAGCAAGCACCACGTGCTTGGTACACACGGATAGACAACTATTTCACAGGACTTGGATTCTCCAAGAGCGAGGCAGATCCTAACCTATACCAGACTGCAATGGAGGGTAAGTTGCTTATCATTGTACTGTATGTTGATGATTTGATTCTAATGTGTGATGAGCTATTGATACTGTCATGCAAGAAGGATCTTGCTACAGAGTTTGAGATGAAGGACTTGGGCCTCCTTCACTATTTCCTAGGATTGGAAATATGGCAGCGCAGTGGTGGATTGTTTGTTTCTCAGGGAAAGTATGCTCGAGAGATACTGGAGAAGTTCAACATGCATGGCTGCAAGCCTGTTGATACTCCTCTTCCTGGAGGTTGGAGGAAGGAGGATGCCACTTCAGGAGAAGAAGTGGATGCCACTGTTTATTGACAGTTGGTGGGGTCACTGATTTATTTGGTCAATACATGACCCGATATATGCTATGCATTTAACCAGCTTTCACAAGCTATGGTTAAGCCCACCAAGCTCTTCTGGAAGGCGAGCAAGCATGTATTGCGCTACTTGAGAGGCACATCGGGATATGGATATTGGTACAGACAGGAGGATGCAGATTGGGCAGGGAGCTCAAGAGGCCGAGTATATGGCAGCAAGGACATCAGGTACCATCATATCAGAGATTGTGTGCAGCGAAGGATCATTTTGCTTTCATACATTCCAACGTAGGATTAGGATGCTGATATTTTGACGAAGGCTCTCACCGGGAGCAAATTCGAATACCACCGAGGCAGGATAGGGGTTGTTGATAATCCATATCTTTTCGAGAGGGAGTGTTGAGATTGCAACAAGATGATGGAGCTTAGTGAAAAGAGTCGCCTTCACTAAGTGGGCCCGTAGGCAAATTATGGCGCAAGTTCTATTTTTGGATCCCAGCAGGGATGATCACAGCAGGAGTGACCACAACAGGGATGATCACAGCAGGAGTGACCATAGCAAGAGTGATCACAGTAGGAGTGACCACAACAGGAGTGATCACAGCAGGAGTGATCAAAGTCTATTTTTAGACTGGCTGTCTAAAATAGAAAAGTCAAATATTATTGTCTCATAATAATATTTGGACTATAAACTTGATCTTATTCTCTTGGAGCACTTCAGTTTGAGCTACAGATGTGGCACATGCAGCTGTAAGAAGGAAGTACGCTTTTCTTATGAGTCAGTTGAGTTGTTGCATGCATGACTTCAGTTAGAACTCAATCAATTGAGTTTGGTGGAGTTGATTGTGGAGTTGATGGAGTTGATTGTGGAGTTGATGGAGTTGTGTTCAGTTTGACTTGGTTAAACTAGTTGTAGTTAGTATAACTACAAATAGACTAATGATGAGTTGTTAAAATAATTATTAACTCATAATACAACTATAGAATACATCAGTTAACTCAGTTGCATGTCAGTGCATGTTCAGTTCAGCAGGGACAGGTGTTAGAGAATCAGATTGCTATCAGTTGTGACTATAGTTGTGCATCAGATCTTGCACAATCAAGGGATTGAGTATGCCAATGAGTTTGATCATGTATTTTCCTAGTATTATAGCCTCTGCTCATGTCTAACACAGTGTGAGTGATTCTTTGGAGGTGAAATACGAGTTTTGTAAACCATTCTCATTCATTCTTGAGCAGGTATTCAGCAGTGGAGGCAGGCAAGCAGTGGAATAGATTTGGAGATCAGATCTTAGTTGTATTGTGTGTAACAGGTGGAGCTGGTATTGGATTTCTTGTGATAAGCATTGTACTTTGTAATGTTACATGGTCTCAATCATTAATATACAAATAGTTGGGGTTTTTAGCGAGATGCTTTCCCCGGGTTACATACTGTGTTAATGTGTGAATGCTCTTGATGTTTTATTGTTATTGATGCTGCTATATTGATGATCAACATAGAGGAGCTTATGTATTGTGTATGTATTCCGCAATAGTACATTATCAGGATAATCTCTGTTGAATATGTGTTAAATTATTCAAAATTTCTACAGTTCCTGGACATATCCTCACTTGGCCCCACATAATGATATGTCGTCAAGATCAAGTAGAAATTCAAACAGAAGAAGCGAGACTTTGGATCTATGAATCTGAAGCAAGGAAAAGGAACCCCCAATCTGCAAAACAAAGGGAAAGTCCAAGGTGGGGTGACCCAAAACAACCCATAAAAGTCGTAATCAACAAACAACATCGTGAAGACAAAGGACATAGGTAAGTGGTGTGAGTTCCAAAAGAGCCTCACTCACAATACAAGTGAGTGTCGTGACAAACAATCACTAGTGGCTGAGATGAAGGCTTTAGAGTCAGATGCATGTTTCGACTTTGAGTCAAACCTCAACAAGGGGAATGACAAAGGGACGAATATTGTTGATGGAGAGACCATTTCCACCATTGCCACCACCATGGTCCAAAATATAGATCCCGAAGACCTAGAGGAAAGGGAGTGTCTCTTCCACTCATAGATGTGGGTGAAGGGGTCGTTGTTGCATTTCATTTTCGACAACAATAGCCAAAAGAACCTTATCTCAGCAGAAGTCATTAAGTGGATGGGCATGCCGACAAGCCACACTTGCAACCATATACCATCAGATGGCTTCATCAAGGACAAGATCTTCACATTAGCCAACAATGTCTACTTCCTTACAACGTAAAACCCTTCACGGATGAGGTACTATGTGACGTTGCTCCTCTTGAAGTTTGTGATGTAATATTAGGCCAACCATACTTGTGGAAGTGTCATGTTGTGTATGAGTCTAGGCCTCACACTGTTATTATTACTTTGCGCAATAAGTTATACAATATGTCGAAGGTAGTCCTACCTACTGCCATCTCTTTGATCTCTGCTAAGCAGGAGTAATATCATCTCCCAGACTGTGAAATTTGTTTTCTTTCTGATTCACCCCAAAATAAGGGGAAGATCATGACCACATCCATGACCCCTAGAAAAGGTTCCTCCATGCAATAAAATTAGGTGGATAAGGTCACAGAAGAATGTAGGGACATCTTCTCCTCTCCTACAGGAGTACCCCTGCACTATCAGGTAAAGCATTCGGCCGATCTGACTCTTGGAGTACCTTTAACCAATTTTTCGATATACTACCACTCCATTATGGAAAATGAAAATACCAAGTGAAAAATTCAGGAGCTTCTAAAAAAATCACACATCTGGCCAAGTTCCTCACCTTGTGGGAGCCCGATTGTACTTGTATAGAAGAAGGATGGGACCTGGAGGCTTTGCATTAATTATCAGACACTAAAAAAAATCAATGTCAGGAATAGGTATCCAATCCCATAGATTGATGACCTTCTTGGCTAACTCAAGGGGACCAAGTATATCAACAAGATTGATTTGAATTTTTACCATCAACTTGTACGAATAAAGCCCACAGATGTATGAAAGACTACCTTCAAATCCATGGAGGGTCTTTTTGAATGGTTGGTCATGCCTTTCGAGTTGACAAATGCCCCTGCAAATTTTATGAGGTTGATGGATGACATCTTGTGGCCCTTCACCAACTCGTTCGTGGTTGTTTATCTAGACAACATCCTCATCTTCAGAAAGAGTTGGGAAGAGAACTTACAACACATTCGATAGGTCCTGCAAACCATGGCACAATAAAAATTGTGTGCCAACTTAGAGAAATGCACCTTTGGCATGAGCTAGATCCAATATGGGTTACATCATAGATGAGAAAGGCGTGCAAGTGGATCTAGCTAAGATCCAATTCATTTGAGATTGGCCAGCCCCGACCACTCTAGCAAATCTTTGCTTCTTTTTGGGCCTTGCCAATTTTTATAGGAGGTTCATGCTAGGATTCTCCAATATCACTTAGCCTTAGAATCAGACTACCAATGGCAGAAGAAAAACAAACTTTTCCTTGTTTGAGCCCCAAAAAAGGGCGCTCCTTGAGCTGAAGCACCACCTCTTCTCTGCACATGTACTCACATTGTTGGATCTACAACAACCATTTGAAATTGAGACGGATGGATCCGACTATGCTATTGGTGCAGTCCTCACCCAGTAAGGGCATCTGGTGGCCTATCATGGTGAGACACTTTCTGATACAATTCATAAGTACCCAACCTATGATAAAGAGATGTATTCTATCGTGTAGGCTTGTTGACAATGAAAACACTACATTTTGGGGAAGGAGACAATAATCCACATAGATCACCAACCTCTTTAGTTTATATAGGCATAAGGGATGTTGAAAAATGATCGCCATTAGAAGTGGTCTAGATATCTACAACAATTACCCTTCAACATTAAATACAAAAAGGGAAACACCAATCATGTTGCAAATCACCTCAGTCGACCCCTAGTTGCAACACTGTCTAGTGTTCTCAATTCTTGTGGCCATAAGATCTCTTGATGTTTTCACCTCTAGGATGCTTTATTATGCTACTTGGGACACCTTTGTGTTCCTTCAAGTGAGCATTCCAAGATTATTTGGGAGGCACACTATAGTCGGGTTGAAGGACACTTTGGTGTGGAGAAAATTATGGTCGTACTGCAAAAGTGTTTTTATTGGCCCAAAGTCTGACAGGATGTTGGAAAATATATCAGATCTTGCACTACATGTGCCACCAAGAAGTAAGGATTGTACACTCCTCTGCCTACTCTCATCCAACCCTGGGAATCTATCTCCATGGAATATTTATCTCACCTCCCTTCTACCAAGCATGGTAATGACTGTGTATTTGTGGTCGTGAAAAATTTCTCTAAGATGGCTATATTGGCAACCTGCAAGAAGAGTATCAAAACAGAGGACACTACCAAACTCGTCTTTGAACGAGTGTGGGTACATTTTCGAATCTCACAGACCATTATATCAGATCAAAATAGAAAGTCCCTGATCACATTATGGTCAAGCCTCTGGACATTATTGGACACCAAGCTCACAAATTCGATTAAATTCCATCCCCAGATTGATGGACATACATAGGTCGTCAATAAGATGATAGTGCACATGCTCCACATGTACAAATCCAATAATCCATGAACTTGGGAAGAGAACCTTCCCTATGTGTACCAAATCTATAATAGAGCTCTCCATAGCTCGACTGATCGCAACCCCTTTGAAATGGGTCTAGGATTTCAACCATTGTGTTTGATTGATGTTGCCATGCCTCATCCGACTACACAAACAAAATCCACACATGTACAGTCTGAGGCAGATAAATCGACCAAGTTTGTTGAATTCATCTAGCAAATCCATCAACAGGTTCACAACATATTGGAGAAGTCCAATTCCAAGTACAAGCAGTGACATGATCAACATCAGGTGCCACATAAGTTTCAGGTGGGCGACAAAGTTTGGTTGCATTTGTAGAAAGAACACCTTGTCGAAGCCCATTAGAAAATACGACCACTCTGAAATGGGTCTTGCACCATCACCAAGGCTATGGGTGACAAATATTTCAAGCTCAACATTCCCCTGTTCCTTGGTTTGCACCCAATGTTCAATGTGGATTGCCTTCGACCATACTTTCCACCATTACTAGACACGTTAGACATTATAGAACAACTAACATCAACAAATATAAATCCAAAATGCATGGAACATGCCACAACTAATGAGATCATGGAAATGTAGGTCAAGAACACTCACTAGTAAAAAATCCAACTACATCAGGTTGTCAAAGCTGACCAACTCCCACACCAAGGCAAGTGGCTCACAAGGGACCAAGTTTAGTAGAAGTTTCCCCTTCCCATGGAGGCAATTAATGCAATGGGGACAATTGCTTCCTAAGGAGGAAGGACTGATCCAGGTGGATATTGGTGGCCACCTGCCTATTCCACTTGGACCCCACCATTTTTTCTTTTAGTCTCCTTAATTGTAGCACAAATTACTATTTTTAGCAGTTTTTTCGGGTCTTGAGCTTTCAGAGCCATTTTGAGGCCCTAAACAATGTTTTTTTGGAAAATGGAAAAAACAATGGACTACAAATTGGGGTTGCGGTCGAAAGTTGTATTCCTTGGATAGATATTTCTAATGAGGTATTGTACGCATCAAATGGAGATCGTAGCCCAAAATTATGGCCTCGGGAAGTTGATGTACCAATTTACCCCAACGTGGCCTACAAACTTTTGGCACTTCATCTCCTAGGGTTAGGTTTTTGGATGTTTAGGGTTTTCCATTGCTTCTCAATAATAAATAGGTCTTCGAGCATCATTGTAACACAGTTCAGAAGGCATATAGTCACACATCTCTAATCAGAGTTAAGCTACCATCGCCTGAGCATTCTGCATATAAACAAATTTTCATTATTTTGTTATTAATGAATTAAAGTTTTGTTTTCGCTATATCTCTATGTTTTTGTGTTCATATCTATATTTCATTTTTTTCCTACATAAATATAGATCAATTTATATTTAGCCGTTGAGGCCAAAAACATAGTCACTTCTAGTCTTGAGGGCACAACTATTGTTATTCCCGCAGCCATAATTGTTGCTACTTGTAAGGATGCAATTGTTTCCACTCCTATAAGCTTCTTGCTGACATTTCTATGAGTGACTATGTAGAAGAAATCATTGTTTCCCCTGTGGGAACACTTGCTGCCACTCATGTAGAGAATAATGTTTCTAACCAAGAAGAAACAATTATTTCCATTCCCAATAAGCATAAAAGGATAAGGTGTTTGCCTCTTTACCTCTATATACATCAATTATTCGAAAAAACAAGTTACTCAAAATAAAGAGCCAGTAATTGTAAGTCATGATTAATGAAATGAGTAAAAAAATCAAATGAAGGGTGATCCTTTAAAGGGTTAGAATGTCTTGCCATGGCAGAAAATTCTCTTGTTGCCAGAGAAGCCAATAAACAAAAAAAAGAGACAACCCTTGATGAGGGAAGGTAAAATAAAGATATGGAAGTATATACTGTAATTGCAAATGGTGGTAAAATTATTCAAACTGGAACTAGAGAAAAGGAGGATAAGTAGTGGATAAAATCACAATAGGACAGGCGGAAACACTTGTTGGCTTCTTATGAGAAGGAGGTGATACTCGTATAAGAACACTGGAAAGTTTTTAGGGAGTTGAGATACAAATGGGATAAGACAAAAAAAATATACAAGATGGAATGGGAGGCAGAGGAACAGAACAAGAAGAAAGTGGTTCAACTAGAGTGAAAAATCAACAAGTTAGAGATCCCAAAGATCTAGTTGGGCATGTTGGTAGAGGTTTCCCTTAGTTGCAAACCTCCCTCTCTTAAATACATAATGTTCTTGCAAGAGAAATATCTACTATTCTAGAAAAATGCATTAATTAATAGTAAGCCTTTTGAAATCACTAGTCCCCTCACTTTCCTCACAACTTACTAACAATGCACTCACAAGGAGAAGAACCTCCTTTGTGGGTTCTATCAACATGATGCTTTATGGTTCCATGACATAATCTATAACCCCAATCATTTTGTTGGCAATATTCAATTGATAGATTGCATTTCTTTTCTAGCCAACCAAGTTGTTTGGGTTGGAGCTCATAAATTTACAAAGAATAACTTTGACAGTAACTTGTGGATAAGGGGAGAGCACTCCAAACCCTTACATGTTATAAAAAATCATAAGAGCTAGATCCCTTGTCCCCCTCAGGAAGATTTGCATTAAATAATAAACAACAGGTTGTTAAGTAATTCTTGGATGAAATGAATATACTCAGGGAACCTACTTAGGAAGGTGTAAAATGAGATGGAAATAGGCTAGGGGAGACATCGGGAAGAAAGGCACATTCAATCTAGCAATCTACAAATTGCCTTGGAATGGGTACAAAGCTATGTTAGGTGCACGAGAGGCTATAGAGATAATTGGATTAGGTTGGACTTCCATTATCCTATGATATGGTTTCCAGATATGCCCTACAAGAGGGTATTTAAATTGGCTCAGTAAAAGGAAGTTTCCTGCTAGAAGACCATACAGGAAAAAGGAGGAAACCTCCTGTTGAGCCTCAGACCTGCACTCCTTTTCACATCCTCTCAGCCTCCTTTTCCATTCATTTCCCTCCTTTATCATTCATTTCCTTCATCAATTTTCTTAAATCATTATACTATAGGACTTTTACATGGTTTATTAATTATGCTAATGACTGTGTTGTTGGATTAGAATTTTGGTTCAAAACCTGCAGTTTCCGCAGCTGATCCCAGTTTCCGCAGCTGATCCCAGTTTCCGCAGCTGTTTTCTTAAACGGCATGATCCAGGTGTCCTCCGGTCAGAAGGGCCACATGGGCAAGTGCGTGGCACTAAGGACATGGTGTGTGTCCTTCCAGCTCAGCCATAACAGTCGTAAACACCCATGGTCAACGAGGGGGCAACTTCGGTCAAACGAAGGTAATTGACGGTGGCACGGCTCTGCGTGTTCGGTTTAGAGCACGTGAAGCACAGCTGGCCTCTTCCTCAACCACGCAGATGATGGGGAACACGAATCCAACCAGAGATTTAATACCCACCTCGACCGTTGCCTAAATCCGTGGACTGTGCTAGATTACGTGTTCTTCACACAGCTGTTAGAATAGCGTAGTTTGTGATTAAGTTAGTTTGGTTTTTCTGCTATAAATAAAGCGTATTTGAACGCTGATTAGCTAGCTGCTGTTATGTAATATTGAACCTCACTGTACTTTCCATTTTGCAACGTAATATATGAGAAGACTGTTCTCCATTTGAGCGTTTAAGTGATCTTTTGAGCTGGCTGGAGTAGGCAGAGGGCCCCTGTTTACTTAAGGCCTGTACAGTGTTTTTCATTTCATGCATTTCTTCTTATCAGCTTTTGTATAATAGTTGTACAGAATGCTTTTGCTTACTATGTTTTGATCATGTACAATAGCTGTATATAACTTTGAATTCTGTCCATTTATATTTCTGCACTTTTCCATGACTGATCAGTGTGTTTTTTTCAGATTGCTTAGGTGCCCGGGACAGTTTCTTTTCTTTCTTTTTCACAGCTAGTGATACTTGTGATCATCTTGTCTAATGGTGCTGACCTTCTTTGTTTGCAGCCTTTATTTCTTTGTTATCATTTCTTTAAGTTGCATAATTGTTTACTAATCAAGTTGTTTACTTGTTGATGGTCTCTTCTTTATAATTCAATATCTTTATCGAGGACCAAAATATCACTAACACAGCTTGGTTATTTTGTTTAAGACTCACATTGCTAACTCACTCATAACTCTTTCTTATATGATCAATCCATCTAAAGGCAGAAAGGTTAAAGGAAAATTAAGTAGTGTGATTTGTCACTTAGATTGTACATTGCTTGAGATTTCATTGAAGAATTAAAGTAGTTGCTCTTGTTTTTAAGTTAATGTAGATGTCATTTTCAACTTCATTTTCTGGCAGCAACATAGACACTGGGCCAAGGTCATTAGTCTTTTATTTGATGCTTTCATTTTTTCTTTAAGAGTTAATTTCATTTCAGTTGTTGTTCAAAGCTTTCTTGTAGATTACTTTTTAAGCCTTAAGAAATCATCTAGAACTCATCACAATCACACACACCTCACTCACTTTATTTCATTTCCATCACATCACTGTAGGAGAAATAGACTTGAAAACAAACTTAAAAAGTTAAAAACGACAAAAACTTAAGAAATAGTTGCCTAAGTACATACAGTACCCATCACTTCATCAACTTACGAGCCCCAGGTTGACATTTAAACGTTGCAATTTAGACATCACAAAATTGACCAAACATTTTGGCGCCATTGCCGGGGAAGTGAAAATTAGGTAGCCAATTCTTAAAAAAAAAAAAACAAGAAAATTTCAAGAAAGGGAAATTGATAACCTCTCAAATTATGCTCTCCTCTTGCACCTAAAGTGATCTGGAGGATCAGAAAAGAGAAAGTTATTGGTTTAATAGTTTCTTGAGTATGCTCTCTTCTTGCACCTAGAGTGACCTGGAAGATCAGAAAGAGAATTATTAGCCTGACTTGAAGAAAAAATAAGAAAAATGACATGCATAGAGCTAGAGATTCTAGGGGAAGGTTTTTAGCTAGAGCCAAGAGTTCGATTTTTACAAGTCCATCTACTTCAAGGAATAGACAAGAGACACCTCCCTCATCTCCAACTGACACTCCTAGCCCTAGGATTCCTGGAATTCAAGAAGCAAGAATTGACTCTCCCGCACCTTCTATTGAATTTGAATAAGAAAGAGATCCTTTCCTTTCTTCTACAGAAAGACCAATTGTAATTGAAGAAGTAGAATCATCTGAAGAAGAGGGAGAAATTCCTTCTCATTCACCCTTTGTAGAAGAACCAGAAGACTCTGAAGTCTCTAGGGAAACCACTATGACAGAGGAAGGAGGTGGTAGAGGTAGAGGTAGAGGAGGAGGAGGAGGAAACAATGGAGGAGGTAGAGGTAACATTGGGGTAAATAGGGATGGAGATAACTCATTTGGGTTCCCTATCGTCGATGAGGACTCCCGAGCCACTATGAAAAACATATCACCATCTGTCCTCCCAAACTTCCATGGGTTAAGGAATGAGGACCCTGAAACATTTCTATTTGAGTTTGAAGTCGTATGTCGAACTTATGATTATCTGGATGACTCTCAAAAACTCAAATTGTTCCCTTTAACATTGAAAGGACAAGCTTTGAAATGGTTCATGGGATTACTCACTCAATCCATTAGGTCTTGGAATGATATGAAACAAACATTTTTGGATAGGTACCTGGACTATTGTATGCCCACCAATCACAAGGATGAGGTATTTAAAATGGTACAAAGAGAAGATGAAAACTTAGAGGATTTGCTTGAAAGATTTCAATACAATTTGAAAAGAGCAAAAATGAACAACTTAGATGAAGAGACCTTGAAAGCCCTTTTGTTAAAAGACATTAGAGATGAATGGATAGACATTTTGAACATGATGGGGAAGGGAGATATATCTCAACTTTCACTCAATGAAATAGAAGAGCTATGTGTCCATCTCTCAAGGGGGAAATCAAAAACTCAAAAAGGGCCTAGAGATCCTTCTCTCCTCAGAGCAAACAAATCTGCAACTGGATCGGTAAGTAGGGCTAAAATTGGCAGTATGCTTGATGAATTTAAAACTGACATCTTAGGGAGTCTTAGTGAAGAATTAGACACCCTTAAGATTCACAATAAACAGAAAGCAGAAGCTGAGGCTTTGGCCATCTTTTGCCCGAAATGTAGGAAGAAACATGCTCTAAGGGAATGTCCCTTGGATGCAAAAGTTGTAGAAACATGTGTAATTTGCTCAGAGAACCATGAGACCAAGGATTGTCCTTCAATTCCTGGGCTCAAAGCCGTCTTTCAAGAAGATCCAAATACACTCGAATCTCTCTGTTTTATTGCAAGGAGACCTTGGCAAGGGCAACAAAATCAAGGGTTTAACAACTCTATGAATTTTCAACCCCAACCAAATTGGAATCCTTGGCAACAACCTTGGTCCCAACCTCAAAATCCTTTTCAATCATGGATACAAGGTATGCAAAATCCTTATGGGAGATTTGCTCAATTCTATCAATATCCTCCATCTTTTCAAAACCAGCAAGTTCCACAACTTCCAAATCAAAGTCCACAACTATCATTGCCATTTCCTCAACAACAACAACCTTCTCAACAGAATCAAAGTTCTCAACTCTTGCTTAAGTCAAATCAACTTGCTTCTCAGCCATTGCCAAATCCCAATAATAAAAACCCTCAAAATGCTTACATGATGGAAGGTCAACCATTCCCTACCTATATGATTGTTCCTCTCAATGAAGTACAACTCAGATAAGGTAGAATCCTAGATCAACCTTCTATAAATGTTCAACAGCCAAGCATTTCTGAGGAAGAGTCTCTTAAAGCCAATAAGGGTTCTGAAGCATCTCTTCAAAACCCAAACACTCAAAAAGAAAAAGAAAAAGAGTCAACCCCCACAACTCCCATAGTTGAGCAACCTACATCTCTATCCACACCTCCTTTTCCTGAAAGATTACAAATTGATAAAGGAGTGGAAAAACAAATTTGGTTGCCTGACTATAATTTTCTAGATGAATTGAAAAATGTCTGTATCAAGATTCCCTTGTTACAAGCCATTAAGGAAATTCCTATCCTAGCAAAAACAATAAAGGAGTTGAGCCTTAAAAGACCAGGAAGGAAACCAAGAGATACCAGAAGGATCCACCTGGTAGGAAAAATTGCAGACATCATGATGGGAAAGATTACTATGCAGAAATATGTAGACCCTGGTAGTCCAATTGTCAAAACACATATCAATGGGGTAGAAATACCAAATACTTTGATTGATTTAGGGGCTGCTATTAACACTATGAGTAGACAGACTATGGAACAGCTAAAACTTCCTAATCTTCTTTTTACACCCACCTTGTTGCAACTTGTAGATCGATCCATTATTAAACCAGATGGTGTATTAGAAGACATTCCTGTCTCCTTAGATTCTTGGGAATATCCAGTGGATTTTATGATTTTAACTCCCAAGAGTAATCTAGGAGGACATCCTCTTATTTTAGGAAGACCTTGGCTAGCCACAGCTGATGCTTTCATAAGTTGTAGGTCTGGGGAAATGTACATTTCTGATGGTAATTCGACAAAGAAGTTCAATCTGTATCCTCCAGCAAAAGCAATCACAGAAATAGGAGATAATGAGTGGGTTGATGATGAAGATACTATACAACCTGTCTTTACCATTTCTGAGATTAGTGAAGATAGTCAAATTCTGAATACATTGGAAAATTTCGAACCATCTTCAGAATATGACTCCACACAATTTCAGTTGGATTCCGACATAGAGTGTCTTTCATCTAGACAAATGTCTCTTTTCTCTATGGAAGAGTTTGGTAGTTCTGCCATTCATATCTTTCCAGGAAAAACACTAAACATCAATGGAAACTTGGAAAAATCACAACGGGAAGAGCTAACCAAAGTCTTGCAAAGACATTCTACTGCATTTGCATGGGAGTATACCGATATGAAAGGTATTGATCCTAAGACTTGCATTCATCACATCTACATTGAGGAAAACAATAGACCAATCAGACAACCTCAAAGAAGGATGAATCCAAATCTTAGGGAGATAGTGAAAGAAGAGCTCCAAAAGTTACTTAATGTAAACTTCATTTACCCTATTTCAGATAGCCGGTGGGTTTCCCCTTTGGTTATAGTACCTAAAAAGAATGGTAAATGGAGGGTTTGCATTGATTACAAAGAATTGAACAAAGCAACCTTGAAGGATCACTTTCCTTTGCCCTTTATTGATCAAGTATTAGATACTTTAGCAGGCAAAAAGTATTTCTCATTTTTGGATGGTTTTAGTGGTTACAATCAAATTCAGGTAGCACCTGAAGATCAGGACAAAACCACATTTACTTGTCCATGGGGAACTTTTGCTTATCGAGTACTTCCTTTTGGATTATGTAATGCACCCGCAACATTTCAAAGGGCAGTATTAGGAATCTTTTCCAATCTAATTCATGATTGTGTAGAGGTCTATATGGATGATTTTACAGTTTATGGTAACTCATCTGAAGAAGCATTAGAAAATTTGGAAAAAGTCCTTATTAGATGTAAAGAAACAAATCTTTCATTAAGTCATGAAAAATGTTTTATGATGTTTACTGAAGGGATTGTTTTAGGACATCATATTTCAGGAGATGGAATCAAAGTTGATAGATCAAAAGTCGAAGTCATCTCCAAGTTACCTATTCCAAATTGTCAAAGGGATGTTAGAAGTTTTCTTGGGTTTACTGGGTATTATAGAAGATTTATTGAAAACTTCACCAAGATAGCATCTCCGCTCTTCAAATTACTTACAAAAGACTGTGAATTCAAATGGGATCCTGAATGTCAATCTGCATTTGAAACTTTAAAAACTAGAATATCTGAAGCACCCATTTTGAGAGGGCCAAATTGGAAACTCCCTTTCCACATTTCTACAGATGCTTCAGATACAGCTCTAGGAGCTGTGTTGGGTCAAAAGGATTTAGTTCCTTATGCCATTTATTACACCAGTAAAAATTTGACTCCCACTGAGTTAAATTATACTGTGACTGAAAAAGAATTCTTAGCCATTGTTCATGCAATCAACAAGTTTAGACATTATATAACCGGCTATGAAACTTTTGTCCATA
This sequence comes from Pinus tabuliformis, assembly GCA_031772625.1. Taxonomy (NCBI): domain Eukaryota; kingdom Viridiplantae; phylum Streptophyta; class Pinopsida; order Pinales; family Pinaceae; genus Pinus; species Pinus tabuliformis. The sequence goes on from CM062815.1 coordinate 233,543,125, forward strand.
CTGATCATTCTGCAATTAGATATCTTATGAACAAACCTGTTACTAATAGCAGAGTTACAAGATGGCTTTTACTTTTACAAGAATTCAATATTACTGTGTTAGATAGACCAGGGAAACAAAACACAGTAGCTGATTTCTTGTCTAGAATCCAAAACACTAACGAAGATTCTCCTGTAGAGGATAAGTTTCCAGATGAATACTTGTTTGCAGTAACTACTAAAACTCCTTGGTATGCAGATATTGTTAATTATTTAGTTACAGGTGTTAACACCCAGGTTGTTCCCTTTGACTCCCAAGGGAATACGGCCGGGGTAACCACTAACCAATCTTTGGATTACAGCTTCTGGCCAAACTGTAATCAGAGAGGGCTCTCTCTTTAAGGTTTGTCTGTGTCTTTGTGAAGATTTTAGGCTAGTTATGAGTTCAGGGTTTGTTTTGTTTTTATGTTTTGGTTGAGGGATATCTTTCTGTACCTAATGTGAAACCTTCAGATAGTTCTAATTCATTGGGCTATGGAGTCCGTGGCTCCAGGTTGTTTGAAATATTGTGTTGAGTTGCCGAGACTACAGGGCCTTTTAAATACTTCATGAAACAAAATTTAAAGTGTGATTATGAGCTGTGGTCAACCAGTGAAAAGCAATTAAGAATTCTCCACTAAGCTGGGGTGTAAGAATGAGATATATTGCACAGGAGCATACTTGAATTCCTGAAACAACAATCACTGTGAAAGATATAGTTTGGAGGTGCAGCATTTAAGAATTACACCTTATGACTATAACTGAAGAGGAACATTTGTAATAGCATAGATTGAGTTCAGGGTAATCTGTGATTAAATCCTAGAACTATTCTTTTTCCTTGCCATTAACTGTGAAACACAGAACATGAATGAGCTATGAGAAGATGACAAAAACACATAACGAAGAGTTTAAAGAAAACTTATTGAGTCATGAAATACGCAGGAATCCTGTAACATTCAGCTAAACACCACAATGCATCAAATAACGTAGTGCTTTGGAAATTCCATCAGCTTTGTATTAATTCTCTGAAAGTTTACAGCTTAAGAAATCTGGAAAAGAAATCAACAACCACCCTTGCAAACTTATCCGAGGGGGGTATTTATACGAACGGTGATACAAAATATCTGAGGCGTTGAGTCATTTGAGAAATAAATACATTCACCAACTTGTACAGAAAGTAGATAAGAAGTTATTACAACTTTGAATACAACATAAATGCTTTTTAATGTTGTCAGAAAACTTTTTGACCTTTGGAGGCCATTGAGTCGGTTGAACGCTCTGTTATAAATGATGAATGACGTGTCTTTGTAGCTCTGTCATCCTATAGCTTTTCTGCCCTGTCACCTGTGACTGTCACTGCTTCTTTGGAGGCCGAATAGTTTTGCTGAGTTGTCTCAGCCCATTCTTCTCCATGCATGCTGATTTATCAAAATTTTCCTGCGCATGATAACTTATATTTTTTGATGAAAAACTTAGTGAATGGCTTCTTGTCTATAATATCATCTGTATTGCCTTAGTCCACTATTCCTGTGTGGGCAATTGATGTCTCAGAATTGCCTCTAAAGTCTCATCTGCCTCTTTGTATTTGTAGAAGTTTGGAGGTACTTCAAACAGATGTTTAATTTCATTCATTATAAAGAATAAGTTCTCTACCCTGTTGTAGAGACTTTGTCCTGTTGCTGGTCCTGTTTCTTCTGAGGTACTGGGTCTTTCAGTGATCTGATTAGTAGCGAATGTATTGACCCTCTTGGTATAATGCTCATGTAAAAGTAGTCTGCCTGCGTTGTTCAGTAAGCTAGGAAGACCTTTGCCCTGTAGTGCTGTGAACTTGTCCATGAACTTATTTACCTCTGTCTGCATGTCCTGGCTTCTTATTTCCAGCATTTGTACCAGGCTTCTCAGTGTAAGGACCCTCTTTATCAGCTGGATGGTCTCAGTTCTGCTTGTGATTCCCACTGTCGCCAGCTGAGCACTTGTTCTGTTATTAAGCACATTAATCATTCTATTGGCAACCTCAGGCATATTGCCTAGAGATGCCCTTGATCTCTGGATTTCTCTGTGTGCTTTTCCTATGAGCTCTATTTTCTCATGAATGGTCTCAATGTACTGCCACTGATCAGTGATTGATTGGCCAATGTTGGCCCATAAAACTATTTTAAGCTCAGCTGTCACTTTGTCAAGTGTGAGCTCTTTCTCCAGCTCCTTTATCTTATCCTTAAGGGCCTTGATTTACCTTCCTTTTTCTGCCACAGTCTGCTTGGATTTATCATATCTTTCATTGAGCTTGGTTAAATTCTCCCTGGCCTCATTTAGCTCTGCCATTTGGGCTTCCAGGGCTTGGATTTCATTCTTGAGCTTCTGCATATCCAGGCTTGGAGCCTGCTCTGTTGTTGGTGCAGTTGCTGACGTAGATGGTGCTGTCTGTTCAGTGGGAGGAGCTGTAGTCTGAGGAGGTTCCTCCAGGTTAATTATTTCTGGAGGAGGTTGAGATGTTTGTCCTCCTTCTTTTTGTTGTAATGCTGCCTGCAGTGCAGCTTGTGCAGCCTCTGATTCTCCGAATTTTTCTTGTGTTTGGATCAGCTGTTTGTATAGGGACACCAGCATAGCTGATGCATCTTGGTCATGTCTCAGCTGGGCAAATTCTCCAGTTTGTGGGTGAATGGTTGCTGGGACTTTCACCATTTTTCTTAATGCTGCCATATCTGCATCTCTCAATTTCAACAATGCCTGCACAGCCTTGATGTCCTTGGGATCATGCCCAAGTTCTATGATTATCTCCTCCAAGGCTTTGATTCTGTTGTCCTTTGCTTGAGAGGATGCTCTCTCCAACTCCAGTTGGGCAGCTGTATTATTTAGGCTATTTTCTAGCCTGTAGTTCTCCAATGTTTTATCTGCCAAGGAGGCATACACCATCTCACCCGTTTGCTTATGCAATTCAATTTTGTCCACTGGGTGGATGTCCTTGGCAAGGACCTCAAGGTTGGTCCTTATGTAATCTGCAGCTCACTGCGGCTGCAATACGGCTGGCATGAAGTGGCTCATGATCATCTTGCCCTCTTGGACATCAAATGCAAACATTAGTCTTTGCTGATTAGTGGGAGCCATTTTCAACAAATGATTATATAGCTGTACTCTTATGGGCTCATTCCTCTTCTTTATGTCAATGAACTGCTGCTTGATGCCCACCTCAGCTCCTCTTTGCTGGCTTGAGGAGCTGACTTCTCCTCCCACTGTCCTCTCTTGTTCCTGCTGGAAGGAACTTGCAGATGCCTCCATACTAGGTGGGCCCATGCCCAAAGATTGTCCTATAGGCATTTCTTCCGCTGAGAAGGGATTCATTCTATGTCTTTTCTCCCCATGAGTTGTTGATGTTGTGAGGGGAGTCTCTCTGTCCCTCTTTCTGCTTATGTCTTCTTTTTGTAGGGTTTGGAGGACTGAGGCCTCCACTGTTGTCCCCTGCCTAGGAGGCACAATTTGTTGGGGCTGCTGCTCAGTGGAAATTGGGGCCTGTGATATATTTTCTTGCTGTCCTGGTTTCTCCTTTTCTTGCTGCACCTCTTGCTGCTGCTGTATTTCCTGCTGTTGTACCTGTTCATGCTGCATCTCTTCATGGTGCATCTCTTCATGCTGCACCTCTTCATGCTGCACCTCTTCATGAGGTGGCTGCTCTGGCTCCATTTCTTTCTCTTTGCCTTTGCTAGAGGTTTGATCAGTAGCTTTGGCTGTTTGCTGCTGTGCTGTGGAGGATGAGGCAACTGCTCCCAATTGAGTGCTTGGAAGAGCAAATACCTGTGCACAAAGCTCTAAGTCAGCCATCTTTCGGATATTTTTAACTGCCCTTTGATTTAAATCTCTCCTCCACTTAATTTGATTTGCATACTTTTCTATGTGAGGCAACCTTACATGGTCATAACCGGACAGCCTATTTTTGACCCTTCTTAAAGTTATGAAGTGATTGGAGTCATAAGGTTTCCAAAGGAAACTGGTCTGTAGGCCAAGGGATTCAAGCATTCTGTCTGCTTCTTGCCAACCTTCCTCCCTTTTGTTGTAAATGAAGTGGCCTAATTGGTTTCTTACTTTGAGCTGTGCTTTCTTGCCTTTGCCTGAAAAATGCAACACATCAGCATTCCCAAACTACCTGAAATATTCAAGGGCAAATAATCTCATGGGCACATATCTGGGCAATCTGTATGGGGTCAACTCACACCCATATATTTTGATGACTGTGTGGTGTTGGTAATAGTACCAATCCCCAATGCTGTATGCCTTGGACAGCTGAAGAATCCTCTGCATCTCATCAGTTAGTCTAGGAGGAGGTGAGCTAATGAGCAGAGACATGGCTGGGTGGATGAAGAGGTCTATAAACTCACAATAAGTATATGGGGAGCAAGATCTGCAGTGGAAGGAAGAGGACCAATAAACCACTGACCTTGGATTTCCTTGTGCATCCACTCTCTTCATAGCAAAGTGAAATTTCTCATGTTGATAATACAAAATTAGGTGGTAGATGTAGGAGGTGTATCTGAACACCCTTTCTCTTGACAAGTTCATTAGTTGCTCATGTATTTTGTTAGATATGTAGGTGGCATAGTCATAGCAGATTGGAGACTTGCCAGGGGAAAACATGAGCATCATTACTAGCACAGTTTCATCAACAAACTCAATTGAATTATAGCCCAGAATGGGACTGATCATATCTACAAGGTCCCTGCCCAATTGGTTGAGGTAAACATGAGAAATGGGAGGGTACTTCACGGTGTCAGACCCAATGTATAATTGATTTAGTTTGGTGATCTGAGCCTCTGTCAATTTAGCTCCTTGCTTAATCAGATCAGCCAGTGATAAAGAGACTAATTTCTTCTCAGTTTTGAAGTGCAGCATCTCTCTAATGGCTTTAGGGGTGACATAGAAAACAACTGAGCCTGAAGGGTCAATCACAGCCCTCTGAGTGGCGTCGTAGGATTCAGCACATAGGTGGATTAGGTCAGGAAACTGGTTGACCTGAGGGAGTTTGAAGAGAGGGAGGAAAGAATCCCAAATGCCCAATACATCTGTTCCAGCCTCATGTTTAATTTTCAACTCATTCAACAAGTGAATGTGGTACTTGCTGTGCATTAGCATTTCTTCTGATATCTGATAATCCAGGTCTGCTAATGGTTGCCATTCCAATTGTCTCTGAGGAGCATTTAAAGGAGCAATGTTCAAGGCTACAGGAGCTACTGGAGTATCCATGGTTACTTTAAAGCTCTGTTTGTATGTAAACTGGTGTTACTGTGCAAAGCAACACAAAAGAGTAATTCTTGGAAAGAGAGGTGATTTACTGAGGAACAGAGGATAAAATGGTAATGGCAGTAATTGAAATACTGCACAAGCGCTGATAGGGCGAATGCTTGGCCTTAAAAAACTCTTTTTCACAGCAAATTGGTGCAGTTTGGGTTCCCCGTCCACGATTGCGCAAACAGAATGCAGGTTTGTGAAAACTCGGGTAAACAAGGCTTAGCAGTTGAATTTCGACCTTACAGTTGTAAATGGAGACTAGGCACAGAGGATTTGCCGGTAAACTATGTGTTTTATCAGTGTTTTACGTTATCCTTGGAGAATTATGGACAAACTTAGGCGCACAGAGGATAATTCGGATAAATACCTGGTATACTGCGGCAATGGTGACAAATGCAGGTGGGTTTGGCGTGCCAACGGTCTCCAGGTTGAATTCAGCAGGTTGGTCAAAGCTTGGACGTAAAATGCATGCAGAAGAAACAACAATCGTTTTTGCAAAAAGTGCAAATAACACGGTTTTTTGGCCAAAATATGGATTTTTTGGAACATTGGCACCTTTTTGGATGACGTCAGCATGATGTCATCAGGTGGGGTCAAGGTCGGATGACGTCAGCATGACGTCATCGGGTGATGTGGCGGCTTAAGAGTGGTCCACGGGGATGATGAGGTGGCGGAAAGGTGGAGCAAATGGCGAACGGGGCGCTGACGCGGCGATGACGTAGCAATGACGTGGTAATGACATGGTAATGACGTTGGCATAGCGGGTTAATGGAAACCGGAAACAGTGAGCGGTTTGATATCGCACCGCCTTATATACGGAAGCGGAAATGTCAGGGGTTGCTCCGATGCAATTTGGGGGTGACGCGTGGCAGAGGCCTGACGTCACCCTCTGACAAATATCGGAAGCTATCTTACGGACGTCGGGGCCGCTCCGATATGCATGTGCGCCGTCGGATAAAAAGGGCCCGATCCGACGGTCGACGGATCGTTAAGCTGCCAGGTTGATACGGATATTGGTGGGGAATAAAATAATATTTTTTTTGGTAAATGTGCCCGACGGGGACCTTAGAACTTTGGCGGATTTGCATGATTTTTCAATGTATTTTGTAAAAACACGCATAGCTCCCAGAACTTAGGATAAATGGAAAAAGTGGGTTTTTATGTATATTTTGCAAATGAAGTGGGAGAGGGGTGAAAATGGGGTTTTTTACAAGGGTTTTTTAGCAAATGAAGGGGTTTAGCTAACTTCTGAAGGGGGAAAAGGGGTAAGGTTTGGGTTCTTAAACTGACCAGATGTCAATTTAATCCCTGACTGTGAACATATGGCTATAATGCCAAGGGGAAGGGATATTTATAGAATGCTTGGGGTTTATACACCATAGTGTTTATAATAATAGGGAAAGGGTAACATAAGGGATTTACATAATAAGAAGTTAGGGGTTAATATGAATGGAAGAGGTGAATGAGGAGTGAGATCACTAAGTTTATATAGAAACAACTTAGCTAAGGGAGTAGATCAAAATGAAAAGAATTTTAGACAAGAAATGTGGCCTTTAAAGGAATAAGAACCAACATAAAACTTGGATTCTCTTTCATGAACACAGCTGATGAAGGGATGTTAGTTATGAATGTGAAAGGGGGGAAAGGGAGTTAGTCATGCTCCTTTGCTTTGCTGCAACATGATGGAGAAGAGGAGCTTCTCTTTCCACTGATGTTCCTTTACGCCAGACTAGCAGATTCATTTGAAATGATTGACACTTCTGCAACCCCATCTACCTACTCATCTGCTTGCCTAGCATTTTTTGTTTCTTCATGGAGGGTGCACTTAGACTTGTAGACCCTTATGTGACTTTTCTTTTCTTTTGGCTTTTCTTTTAACTTTCTATCTAAGGCTACCCTTATTGCTTCCAAGGTCCCAGATTAAGCAGTTGGAAACCTTACTTTCTCTACCTAGCTATTGGTCTGCCAAGATTACACAGTTTGGACAGACTTTTTTCTCTATTCTACAACAGAAAATTGAAACATGGCATGATCCAGATTAGGCAGTTGGATCATCCATCAAAATTGAGACAACATTAAGTTTATGTACACACCTTGTCTTCTCATGGAAATATGGGATCTTTGAATCACAAAAGCAGAGCATATTTGGAACTTTTATTTGCCAATCATGAAATATGAAACCTATTGGTATAGGTAGCTAACAGTGGCTCCACATGGGGATGGCTTTTCCATTTGAAAGGCCAAGAACAGCAGGTCAGAATGCCTTGGTCCTTGACTGCTTTTACCAAAACTTGAAGTATGCTGCTTTGAAATGCCAAATTGTACTCTTCCCATCTTGGTAAATCTCTGAACTTATTTTCCTTTTGCTGATAACTAGTAAAATTTGAGAGACTGCATTTTTACATTTTAACAGAAAGTAATATATACACCTGAATATGTACAAGGGAAACTCAGGCTGCACTTATGGATAGTAGTCAAAATAGTGCTTCAACATCCTGCCATTCACAGGACCTTCATCCAAATCAGCTTCATCAAGACTTTTAAGGAAGTAAGTATTGTTTCCTTGTACTGCTTGGACAGCAAATGGTCCTCTCCAGAGGGAATCAAATCTTCCATGTTTTCCCTTATCTTCTCTTCTTGAATCCCACTTGAGGACTTTGTCACCAACGTTGAAATCTTCTGCCTTGGTCCTTCTATCAAAAGCTTTCTTTAACTTTTCTTGTAAAACTTGAACTCTGCTGTAAACTTGGTCTCTAGTTTGCTGCAAACATATTATTTGATTGATCCTTCTTTGCATATCATTTGGCTCAGCTTGACTTTCTTGGAGTAATTTCATAACAGGGGCCCCTAGTGATGAAGGGAATTTGGCTTCTAATCCATAAACTAACTCATATGGGCTGATCCCAATTGATCTCTTGGTTGTTAGTCTATCTGCCCACAAGGAATTCACAAGCTTCTTATGCCAATTCTTGTTATTTTCTTCCAACACCTTATTTATGATGTTTACAAGGCTTTTATTTGATGATTCAGCAAGGCCATTTCCTTGGGGATAGTATGCAGTAGAATGGCCCAAGGTAATGTGAAATTTGTGGCAGAAATTCACCATCTTCTTAGATCTGAAGGCAGCAGCATTGTCTGTTATTATCTTATCAAGAAAGCCAAATCTAGAAAGAATATTGGTCTGAAGGAACTGAATGATAGTGGAATCATTTGCTTGTCTGCATGGAACAGCTTCAATCCATTTAGTAAAGTAGTCTGTAGCTGTTAGAATCCATCTATGTTGGCCTGAAGATGAGGGATGAATTTCCCCAATGAAATCCAAGCCCCATTGTTGAAAAGGTCTCTCTGTTGCAATAGGCCTCAAAGGAAGTGGCAGTAACTTTCTCTTTCCCTCAAACACTTGACATTTATGACATGAGGTGGTAAATTTCTTGACATCAGAGAAAACAGTGGGCCAATAGTAACCAGCCCTCAGTATCTTATCCACAGTGGACTTCCAATACAAGTGTCCACCACAGTCACCTGCATGAAATTCTTTGGTGACATTGTTAGTCTCATTCTCAATCACGCAGTTTAACAATATACCCTCATGGTTTTTCCAAAGCAAATTGCCATCCATAACACAAAATCTTGAAGCTTTCATTTTTAGGAACCTACATTTAGTTCTGGACAATCCTGGGGGAGCACACAGGTTTTGTAACACATAATAGATATCAGAATACCACGGGGATAGTTCAAAGGCTAGATTGATCTTTGGAGTCGCCAGCTCGGGTTCATTGTCCAGCTGGTTTATGTCTAAGGCTTGGAAGTTTGCTTCTGTCATTAATTTGGTCAAACCTTGCCCTTTTATTAGTTTTGTTGGTTTTATCTCAATATCAAATTCCAAGATGTTGGCAATCCATTTTCCTCTTCTACCCTCTAAGTTTTCTTGAGTGAGAATGTCTTTTACAATGGGACTTGGCACATAAGCTATAACATGGGAATAAAGGATGTAAATCCTAAAGTCTTTAATGGCCTTGACAAACGCATAAGCTTGTTTCTCCATGATTTGATATTTCAGAGGTGCATCTCTAAGAGCTCTACTAAAGAAAGCAATGGGTTTCTCATTTCCTTGGTCATCTTTCTGTAATAAAACAACAGCAATGGTATGCTGGGAGGCAAAAGAGAAAATGATAAATTCTCTATCAAATTGAGGGTTTGTTAAGACTGGTGTTTGGGTAAGGGCCAACTTTATGCCTTAAAAAGCTTGATTTGCCTCTACTGTCCATTTCACTTTTGAATCCTTCTTTAGTATGTTATTCAGTAATCTGATCAGTTCTGCTAAGTTTGGGATAAACCTCCTTAAGAAATTGATCTTCCCTAAGAAAGCTTGCAATTCTTTGATATTTCTTGGGTGAGGCATTTGCAAGATAGCTTGTATCCTGTCTGGGTCAATTCTGATGCCATCCTTTGAAATGATATGTCCTAACAGCTTACCTTCTTCCAAACCAAACAGAGACTTCTTTGGATTCAAGGAAATTCCATATTTCCTACATGTCAAGAAGATTTGTCTCAAATGCTTCAAATGTTCTTGGTCAGATTTTGAGAAAGGTGTGAGATCATCTAAATAAATGACAAGAAAGTCATGAATCTCTTTGGCAAAAGCAATATCCATTGCTCTTTGAAATTTTGCCCCTGCATTTTTCAACCCAAAAGGCATTTTTACATATTTGAAAGTTCCCCAGGGGGTTGTAAATGCAGTTTTGTCTTGATCATCAGGGTGCACTAGGATTTGATTAAAGCCTGAGAATCCATCCAGTAATGAGATCCTTGAGGCTCATACCACTCTTTGGAGAATGTGATCCATCTTAGGTAAGGGATAGTTGTCTTTGAGGGACACTTGGTTTAGATTTCTAAGATCAACACAAAGTCTTATTTCACCAGTTTTCTTTCTTGTGGGCACCAAATTTGAGATCCAATCAGAAAACCTGATTGGTGCTATGATACCAGCTTTAAACATTTTTTGTACCTCTTTCTCAATTGCAGGGAGAAGCATAGGGTTTATTCTTCTCAATTTTTGCTTAAATGGCTTTTGATTTGGCTTGAGAGGGATGGTATGTTGGATAACAGAGGTGTCATAGGATTTTAAGTCCTCATAACTCCATGCAAAGACATCTTGAAACTCTTTGAAAAGGTCAATGTATTTGGGCTTCTGATCAGGAGGTAAGGACGCAGACAATTTTATTATCTTGGGTTTTTCAACAGTCCCAATGTTGCATTCTTCAATGGCAGAGTTAAGGGGCTGTATTTTTGGTTTTCTAGGGACATCACTTGAGTCAGAAATGTCCTCTAATGGGGTCAGGCCTGTCGGAAGAAGATTGTCTTTCAACTCTATGATCTCAGCCTCTGTAGCAGATATTTCTTCATAACTGGTTTGTTGAATTTCTTGTATGTTGTTTTTGTTAAAAATTGTTGGATATAGGATTTGGTGAGCTGTCTTAGGTGATATTGGCTTGTTATTCTGTTCATTCTGTATTTGTGATTGACTTGCTCTTTCAAGTATTTGTGATTGACTTGCTCCCTCAGTGTCAATATTTAGTCCTGCAAATTCCTGTTGTAAGGTCAAGAAATTGTTTATTTGTTTATCATCTTCGAATACTTGCCAGTCCTTGACATTGTTTGGGACAGAAGGTCTGTGTTTTACCTTAGCTGTAAAGAAATGGTGGGGCTCAAAAGGTAGTTTGCAGGTACTTGCAAATGTGGCCAAACTGTGAGCATGAAGATTATGGTCTCTAGAGATTTTGGTAATTTGGAATTCAGTGAAAGAGCTTAGTATTTCAGAAGCAGCAGATCTATAAGATCTGAGTCTTTTGTCATTGGTGACAAAATTTCCCTTTACTTGTTGGACAACTAGGTCTGAATCTCCTAGTATTGAAACCTTTGTGGCTTGTAAGAATTTTACTAGTTTAAGGCCTAGTAAAAGAGCTTCATATTCTGCCATGTTATTAGTGCATCTGAAATTTAGCCTATAGGCTCGACCTTCTGCATGATTGTTCTGCTTGTTATGTATCCAAACTCCAGCTCCTGCCCCTAATTTTTTGACTGACCCATCAAATTCAAGAAACCATAGGATCTCTTTTTCTAGGGGAGACTTAATAACTTCTCTGTGATCTGGGCTTGTGAGTTGAAGTTCTGGTTCTTCATTTAGTTTGTCTTTTAGGACAGTCTCATCACTTAATTGGATCAGCTTTATTTCTAGAGCAACAATTTGTTCATTAATGTCCTGATCTTGTTTGAGTGTTTTGGTTTCATCATCATTTATGAGACCTGAATTATTATTGAAGAGAATATACGAATCTATATCAGAATGGACAGCATATATGGGAAAGTTCTGAGGTTTTTCTTCACTGCTGACCATATATTTCATAAGTGGCTCTCTATATAACCTCTTGGGTTGACCAAAGACTAAGATGGTTGCATACGACATGTCTAATTGTAGGGAACCTTGGAGTTTAGACCCCCATGATCTTGATAACAGCATCCCATATTTGGGTGGGATATCAGCAACTACAACATCCATTAGAATTGTTTTATTTGGGTACTGAACTAGGGACACACAAAGATCTTTTATCAGACCTAAACACTTAACTTGGCTGGAGTCAAATGAGAATAGGTCCTTGTATGGTCTTGTAATATCTAGATTCAGTCTTTCCATGACTAATTTAGGCATCAAGTTGTGAGAGGCACCTGAGTCAAACATTGCATTGTGTAGTATCTTATCATGAACATGCAGGCTGACATAGAAAGGTAAGATCCCTGTAACTGCTGTCTTTCCATCGACCTCTGGACCAAATAGCAATTCTGGGGTGTCATCCAACACATTGACATTATCTTTATTATGAGTAATTTGAAGGGGCTTCTTGATTTGTTGTCTATAGATGTCATGCTTGGCTAGTTCTGAAAGAGGAATAGCTACCTTCAATTTGCCAATTTCAGCTTCTAAGTCAAAGGGTCTTTCAGATAGGATCTTGGTATTTTGGTTAATAGCCCTTTCCTTTTCATTGGAATCCTTGATGCCCTCCTCTTGATTCTCTTTTTGATCTTGAGGCTTATCCCTCTTACTTGTCTTTTGAAAAAGGTTGCTTGGGTTTTGCTGGACGGGTGTTGTATCTGCTGGTTGCTGTTTTGAGGGGGATGTTTGAGTTACTTCTTCAACTGTTGCTTCCTTTGTAACTGAATCAGTTGTGTCATTTGGCTCTGTGACTGTGGCTCTTTTGGGCTGCTGGCTATCCTTTGTTTTTTCAGGCTGTGTTACATTTATAGTTCTGCTTCTTAGCTTATATTGTTTATGAACTTCATAAACTACTGTGTCATAGCCTTGTTTAAAGTCAAATGACTCACCTGACCTGGTTTGGAATTGCTGAATGTCATCATTGTTATGATCTTCTTGCCTTAGAAAAACTTGCTGCTCATCATTCAGGCCCATTAGGTTAATGTGGGTGTCATCTGTTTGCTCATTTGAAGTGGATGCCTCAGTATAGTTTTCCTGGAAAGGAGGCCTTATGTCTGGATCAGAACTGGTTTTGCCAATGTTTGGGCTTTGATTTCTCCTAAAATTTGGGTTCCTGATAGGGTTACTTTGTGGTGCTTCCCATGATGACTTTCTCTCAACTGATTCTACTCTATCACCCAATCTCTTCATACCAGTGAGTATTGCGTCCAGTTTTTGATCAAAGGCTGAGGGTTCTTCTTTGAAGGTGGTTCTCTTTTCCAATCTTGCCATGTTTCTTTTGGCAATCAGGTTAGCCTCTACTGTGACAGCAACCTTTTGGGCATCTTCAAGGGTTTCAGGAGCTCTTTCCTTCAACTGATATGCCATATCAGGGTCAAAACCATCAGGAAATTTGTACAAGGCTAAATCAGGAGGAGGTCTTAAATTCTGTGGTATTGCGTTATATACGTTGTTGAATCTAGCACAATACTCCAAAACGGTCTCTTGAGGACCTCGTTTGATTGTATCATATTCACCAAGTATGTGCAGGGGATCTTTCTTTTTCTCCCATCTGTTAGTAAAGGTTTGATAAAGCTCATCAGGGGTTGTGATGGTATTTACAGCCAGTGATCTAAACCAAGTTCTTACATCCCCTATGAGACTCTGAACAAAGATTCTCATCCTCACACTATCATCATCTATTTCATAGTTCTCAAAATGGTCTTGCATCCTTCTGGCATGCTGAATTGCTGTGAAAGGGCCAGTGGAGTCAAAATATGAGATCTTGGATTGGTAGTCTTGAGGTAGAGCTGGAGCATTGGCAGGTAACTGCAGGGGTGCATATCTATTAGCCATATTTGCAGGATTTATAGGGTTGACAGGGATGACAGAGATAGTATGAATGACTGGTACAACAGGGGTAGTGGGAACGGTAGAAACTAGAGTGTTGGTCAAGGGAATATGTGCAGTGGATGGAGGTGTAAATGGAGGGCTTTGAGATGTGGACAGTGAACTGGGGGAGTCAAGGGTAGATCGAAATAGAACCTTGATTGGAGTCGGAACAGGGTTTGGATAAGCTGTCTCAGGACTTGAATCAGCAAGAGTTTCCTGTCCTTCCTGCTTCCTAATGATTTAGGGATTGTATTAGGATTTTCAAAAACAGTTGGAGGATTGGGGTCAGGATTTGACCTTGTATATCGCGGATTCTTCTAAACTATTTTTTGAGTATGTTTTTGGAATATTTGTGTCTACAAGGGCCAGACAAGATTTTGGAGTGACTGTGTATGTTTTAAAGCCAGCATGAAATTTGACTGAAGCAGCTTAAAGAAACATACAGAAATTAGAAAATCCTGAGGGAATCCCCAGTGGAGTCGCCAATTATGTTAACACCCAGGTTGTTCCCTTTGACTCCCAAGGGAATACGGCCGGGGTAACCACTAACCAATCTTTGGATTACAGCTTCTGGCCAAACTGTAATCAGAGAGGGCTCTCTCTGTAAGGTTTTTCTGTGTCTTTGTGAAGATTTTAGGCTAGTTATGAGTTCAGGGTTTGTTTTGTTTTTATGTTTTGGTTGAGGGATATCTTTCTGTACCTAATGTGAAACCTTTAGATAGTTCTAATTCATTGGGCTATGGAGTCCGTGGCTCCAGGTTGTTTGAAATATTGTGTTGAGTTGCTGAGACTACAAGGCCTTTTAAATACTTCATGAAACAAAATTTAAAGTGTGATTATGAGCTGTGGTCAACCAGTGAAAAGCAATTAAGAATTCTCCACTAAGCTGGGGTGTAAGAATGAGATATATTGCACAGGAGCATACTTGAATTCCTGAAACAACAATCACTGTGAAAGATATAGTTTGGAGGTGCAGCATTTAAGAATTACACCTTATGACTATAACTGAAGAGGAACATTTGTAATAGCATAGATTGAGTTCAGGGTAATCTGTGATTAAATCCTAGAACTATTCTTTTTCCTTGCCATTAACTGTGAAACACAGAACATGAATGAGCTATGAGAAGATGACAAAAACACATAACGAAGAGTTTAAAGAAAACTTATTGAGTCATGAAATACGCAGGAATCCTGTAACATTCAGCTAAACACCACAATGCATAAAATAACGCAGTGCTTTGGAAATTCCATCAGCTTTGTATTAATTCTCTGAAAGTTTACAGCTTAAGAAATCTGGAAAAGAAATCAACAACCACCCTTGCAAACTTATGCGAGGGGGGTATTTATATGAACGGTGATACAAAATATCTGAGGCGTTGAGTCATCTGAGAAATAAATACATTCACCAACTTGTACAGAAAGTAGATAAGAAGTTATTACAACTTTGAATACAACATAAATGCTTTTTAATGCTGTCAGAAAACTTTTTGACCTTTGGAGGCCAT
Source organism: Pinus tabuliformis (assembly GCA_031772625.1). NCBI lineage: Eukaryota > Viridiplantae > Streptophyta > Pinopsida > Pinales > Pinaceae > Pinus > Pinus tabuliformis. Next base: position 233,558,286 of record CM062815.1, read on the forward strand.
TGAGTCGGTTGAACGCTCTGTTATAAATGATGAATGATGTGTCTTTGTAGCTCTGTCATCCTGTAGCTTTTCTGCCCTGTCACCTGTGACTGTCACTGTTGCTTTGGAGGCTGAATAGTTTTGCTGAGTTGGCTCAGCCCATTCTTCTCCATGCATGCTGATTTTATCAAAATTTTCCTGCGCCTGATAACTTATATTTTTTGATGAAAAACTTAGTGAATGGCTTCTTGTCTATAATATCATCTGTATTTCCTTAGTCCACCATTCCTATGTGGGCAATTGATGTCTCAGAATTGCCTCTAAAGTCTCATCTGACTCTGTGTAGTTGTAGAAGTTTGGAGGTACTTCAAACAGATGTTTAATTTCATTCATTATAGAGAATAAGTTATCTACCCTGTTGTAGAGACTTTGTCCTATTGTTGGTCCTGTTTCTTCTGAGGTACTGGGCCTTTCAGTGATCTGATTAGTAGCGAATGTATTGACCCTCTTGGCATAATGCTCATGTGAAAGTAGTCTGCCTGCGCTGTTCAGTAAGCTAGGAAGACCTTTGCCCTGTAGTGCTGTGAACTTGTCCATGAACTTATTTACCTCTGTCTGCATGTCCTGGATTATTCTTTCCAGCGTTTGTACCAGGCTTCTCAGTGTAAGGACCCTCTTTATCAGCTGGATGGCCTCAGTTCTGCTTGTGATTCCCATTGTCCCCAGCTGAGCACTTGTTCTGTTATTAAGCACATTAATCATTCTATTGGCAACCTCAGGCATATTGCCTAGAGATGCCCTTGATCTCTGGATTTCTCTGTGTGCTTTTCCTATGAGCTCTATTTGCTCATGAATGGTCTCAATGTACTGCCACTGATCAGTGATTGATTGGCCAATGTTGGCGCATAAAACTGTTTTAAGCTCAGCTGTCACTTTGTCAAGTGTGAGCTCTTTCTCCAGCTCCTTTATCTTATCCTTAAGGGCCTTGATTTCCCTTCCTTTTTCTGCCACAGTCTGCTTGGATTTATCATATCTTTCATTGAGCTTGGCTAAATTCTCCCTGGCCTCATTTAGCTCTGCCATTTGGGCTTCCAGGGCTTGGATTTCATTCTTGAGCTTCTGCATATCCAGGCTTGGAGCCTGCTCTGTTGTTGGTGCAGTTGCTGACGTAGATGGTGCTGTCTATTCAGTGGGAGGAGCTGTAGTCTGAGGAGGTTCCTCCAGGTTAATTATTTCTGGAGGAGGCTGAGATGTTTGTCCTCCTTCTTTTTGTTGTAATGCTGCCTGCAGTGCAGCTTGTGCAGCCTCTGATTCTCCAAATTTTTCTTGTGTTTGGATCAGCTGTTTGTATAGGGACACCAGCATAGCTGATGCATCTTGGTCATGTCTCAGCTGGGTAACTTCTCCAGTTTGTGGGTGAATGGTTGCTGGGACTTTCACCATTTTTCTTAATGCTGCCATATCTGCATCTCTCAATTTCAACAATGCCTGCACAGCCTTGATGTCCTTGGGATCATGCCCAAGTTCTATGATTATCTCCTCCAAGGCTTTGATTCTGTTGTCCTTTGCTTGAGAGGATGCTCTCTCCAACTCCAGTTGGGCAGCTGTATTATTTAGGCTATTTTCTAGCCTGTAGTTCTCCAATTTTTTATCTGCCAAGGAGGCATACACCATCTCACCCGTTTGCTTATGCAATTCGATTTTGTCCATTGGGTGGATGTCCTTGGCAAGGACCTCAAGGTTGGTCCTTATGTAATCTGCAGCTGATTGCGGCTGCAATACGGCTGGCATGAAGTGGCTCATGATCATCTTGCCCTCTTGGACATCAAATGCAGACATTAGTCTTTGCTGATTAGTGGGAGCCATTTTCAACAAATGATTATATAGCTGTACTCTTATGGGCTCATTCCTCTTCTTTATGTCAATGAACTGCTGCTTGATGCACACCTCAGCTCCTCTTTGCTGGCTTGAGGAGCTGACTTCTCCTCCCACTGTCCTCTCTTGTTCCTGCTAGAAGGAACTTGTAGATGCCTCCATACTAGGTGGGCCCATGCTCAAAGATTGTCCTATAGGCATTTCTTCCTCTGAGAAGGGATTCATTCTATGTCTTTTCTCCCCATGAGTTGTTGATGTTGTGAGGGGAGTCTCTCTGTCCCTCTTTCTGCTTATGTCTTCTTTTTGTGGGGTTTGGAGGACTGAGGCCTCCACTGTTGTCTCCTGCCTAGGAGGCACAATTTGTTGGGGCTACTGCTCAGTGGAAATTGGGGCCTGTGATATATTTTCTTGCTGTCCTGGTTTCTCCTTTTCTTGCTGGCCCTCTTGCTGCTGCTGTATTTCCTGCTGCTGTACCTGTTCATGCTGCATCTCTTCATGGTGCATCTCTTCATGCTACACCTCTTCATGCTACACCTCTTCATGCTGCACCTCTTCATGAGGTGGCTGCTCTGGCTCCATTTCTTTCTCTTTGCCTTTGCTAGAGGTTTGATCAGTAGCTTTGGTTGTTTGCTGCTGTGCTGTGGAGGATGAGGCAGCTGCTCCCACTTGAGTGCCTGGAAGAGCAAATACCTATGCACAAAGCTCTAAGTCAACCATCTTTTGGATATTTTTAACTGCCCTTTGATTTAAATCTTCTTGTGTGGCAGCTTCCTCTAAGGTGCCTCTCCTTTTCTATGTGAGGCAACCTTACATGGTCATAACCGGACAACCTATTTTTGACCCTTCTTAAAGTTATGAAGTGATTGGGGTCATAAGGTTTCCAAAGGAAACTGGTCTGTAGGCCAATGGTTTCAAGCATTCTGTCTGCTTCTTGCCAACCTTCCTCCCTTTTGTTGTAAATGAAGTGGCCTAATTGGTTTCTTACTTTGAGCTGTGCTTTCTTGCCTTTGCCTGAAAAATGCAGCACATCAGCATTCCCAAACTGCCTGAAATATTCAAGGGCAAATAATCTCATGGGCACATATCTTGGCAATCTGTATGGGGGCAACTCACACCCATATATTCTGATGACTGTGTGGTGTTGGTAATAGTACCAATCCCCAATGCTGTATGCCTTGGACAGCTAAAGAATCCTCTGCATCTCATCAGTTAGTCTAGGAGGAGGTGAGCTCATGAGCAAAGACATGGATGGGTGGATGAAGAGGTCTATAAACTCACAATAAGTATATGGGGAGCAAGATCTACAGTGGAAGGCAGAGGACCAATAAACCACTGACCTTGGATTTCCTTGTGCATCCACTCTCTTCATAGCAAAGTGAAATTTCTCATGTTGATAATACAAAATTATGTGGTAGATGTAGGAGGTGTATCTGAACACCCTTTCTCTTGACAAGTTCATTAGTTGCTCATGTATTTTGTCAGATATGTAGGTGGCATAGTCATAGAAGATTGGAGACTTGCCAGGGGAAAACATGAGCATCATTACTAGCACAGTTTCATCAACAAACTCAATTGAATTATAGCCCAGAATGGGACTGATCATATCTACAAGGTCCCTGCCCAATTGGTTGAGGTAAACATGAGAAATGGGAGGGTACTTCACGGTGTCAGACCCAATGTATAACTGATTTAGTTTGGTGATCTGAGCCTCTGTCAATTTAGCTCCTTGCTTAATCAGATCAGCCAATGATAAAGGGACTAATTTCTTCTCAGTTTTGAAGTGCAACATCTCTCTGATGGCTTTAGGGGTGACATAGAAAACAACTGAGCCTGAAGGGTCAATCACAGCCCTCTGAGTGGCGTCGTAGGATTCAGCACATAGGTGGATTAGGTCAGGAAACTGGTTGACCTGAGGGAGTTTGAAGAGAGGGAGGAAAGAATCCCAAATGCCCAATACATCTGTTCCAGCCTCATGTTTAATTTTCAACTCATTCAGCAAGTGAATGTGGTACTTGCTGTGCATTAGCATTTCTTCTGATATCTGATAATCCAGGTCTGCTAATGGTTGCCATTCCAATTGTCTCAGAGGAGCATTTAAAGGAGCAATGTTCAAGGCTACAGGAGCTACTGGAGTATCCATGGTTACTTTAAAGCTCTGTTTGTATGTAAACTGGTGTTACTGTGCAGAGCAACACAAAAGAGTAATTCTTGAAAAGAGAGGTGATTTACTGAGGAACAGAGGATAAAATGGTAATGGCAATAATTGAAATACTGCACAAGCGCTGATAGGGCGAATGCTTGGCCTTAAAAAACTCTTTTTCACAGCAAATTGGTGCAGTTTGGGTTCCCCGTCCACGATTGCGCGAACAGAATGCAGGTTTGTGAAAACTTGGGTAAACAAGGCTTAGCAGTTGAATTTCGACCTTACAGTTGTAAATGGAGACTAGGCACAGAGGATTTGCCGCTAAACTATGTGTTTTATCAGTGTTTTACGTTATCCTTGGAGAATTATGGACAAACTTAGGCGCAGGGAGGATAATTCGGATAAATACCTGGTATACTGCGGCAATGGTGACAAATGCAGGTGGGTTTGGCGCGCCAACGGTCTCCAGGTTGAATTCAGTAGGTTGGTGAAAGCTTGGACGTAAAATGCATGCAGAAGAAACAACAATCGTTTTTGCAAAAAGTGCAAATATCACGGTTTTTTGGCCAAAATATGGATTTTTTGGAACATTGGCGCCTTTTTGGATGTCGTCAGCATGACGTCATCAGGTGGGGTCAAGGTTGGATGACGTCAGCATGACGTCATCAGGTGACGTGGCGGCTTAAGAGTGGTCCACGGGGATGATGAGGTGGCGGACAGGTGGAGCAAATGGCCAATGGGGCGCTGACGCGGGGATGACGTGGTAATGACGTGGTAATGACGTTGGCATAGCGGGTTAATGGAAACCGGAAACAGTGAGCGGTTTGATATCGCACCGCCTTATATACGGAAGCGGAAATGTCAGGGGTTGCTCCGATGCAATTTGGGGGTGACGCGTGGCAGAGGCCTGATGTCACCCTCTGACAAATATCGGAAGCTATCTTACGGACGTCGGGGCCGCTCCGATATGCATGTGGGCCGTTGGATAAAAAGGGCTTGATCCGACGGTCGACGGATCGTTAAGCTGCCAGGTTGATACGGATATTGGTGGGGAATAAAATAATATTTTCTTTGGTAAATGTGCCCGGCGGGGACCTTAGAACTTTGGCGGATTTTCATGATTTTTCAATGTATTTTGTAAAAACGCGCATAGCGCCCAGAACTTAGGATAAAGGGAAAAAGTGGGTTTTTATGTATATTTTGCAAATGAAGCGGGAGAGGGGTGAAAATGGGGTTTTTTACAAGGGTTTTTTAGCAAATGAAGGGGTTTAGCTAACTTCTGAAAGGGGAAAAGGGGTAAGGTTTGGGTTCTTAAACTGACCAGATGTCAATTTAATCCCTGACTATGAACATATGGCTATAATGTCAAGGGGAAGGGATGTTTATAGAATGCTTGGGGTTTATACACCATAGTGTTTATAATAATAGGGAAAGGGTAACATAGGGGATTTACATAATAAGAAGTTAGGGGTTAATATGAATGGAAGAGGTGAATGAGGAGTGAGATCACTAAGTTTATATAGAAACAACTTAGCTAAGGGAGTAGATCAAAATGAAAAGAATTTTAGACAAGAAATGTGGCCTTTAAAGGAATAAGAACCAACATAAAACTTGGATTCTCTTTCATGAACACAACTGATGAAGGGATGTTAGTTATGAATGTGAAAGGGGGGAAAGGGAGTTAGTCATGCTCCTTTGCTTTTCTGCAACATCATGGAGAAGAGGAGCTTCTCTTTCCACTGATGTTCCTTTATGCCAGACTAGCAGATTCATTTGAAATGATTGACACTTCTGCAACCCCATCTACCTACTCATCTGCTTGCCTAGCATTTTTTGTTTCTTCATGGAGGGTGCACTTAGACTTGCAGACCCTTATGTGCCTTTTCTTTTCTTTTGGCTTTTCTCTTAACTTTCTATCTAAGGCTACCGTTATTGCTTCCAAGGTCCCAGATTAAGCAGTTGGAAACCTTACTTTCTCTACCTAGCTACTGGTCTGCCAAGATTACACAGTTTGGACAGACTTTTTTCTCTATTCTACAACAGAAAATTGAAACATGGCATGATCCAGATTAGGCAGTTGGATCATCCATCAAAATTGAGACAATATCAAGTTTATGTACACACCTTGTCTTCTCATGGAAATATGGGATCTTTGATTCACCAAAGCAGAGCATATTTGGAACTTTTATTTGCCAATCATGAAATATGAAACCTATTGGTATAGGTAGCTAACAACAGGGAAGCTTCCTCCACACTTATTTCCTATGAGAAAAGGAAAATCATTCAGGAGAGTTCACATTGTTCATGGATTTCTAATGAATTGTTCAAAACAGGGCCAGATTGTATGATCAGAAGATGTGTTCGGGAAGATGAAATGCCTGACATCCTTAAGGCATGTCATGATGAACCCTGCGGCGGACACTTTGCTGACAAGAGGACGGCCTATAAAATCCTTTCTTTAGGATATTATTGGCCTTCTCTCTTCAAAGATGCAAAGAAATATGTTAGAAGGTGTGACAGCTGCCAAAGAGTTGGGAGACCAACTCCTTCAAATGAAATGCCACTACAACCGCAGGTATGCATCGAACCCTTTGAGAAATGGGCTCTAGATTTCTTTGGACCTATTAATCCACCATCTAAGCAAAAGAAGTATATATTGGTTTGCACTGATTATGTTACTAAGTGGGTAGAAGCCAAGGCATTGCCTTCTGCCACTGAAAATTCAGTTATTCAATTTCTTTTTGAGGATATTTTTACTCGTTTTGGTGTTCCAAGAGAAATTGTGACAGATTAGGGAAGTCAATTTACATCTAACTTGATGGAGAAGCTGATTGAAGAATACAAAATCAAGCACAGAACATCTACTCCATACCATCCGCAAGCAAATGGTCAAGTGGAATCTACAAATAAAGTTCTTGAAAGAATCATCACCAAGACTATTCATCTCCACATAAGAGATTGGGCAGAAAGGCTTCCTGAAGCCTTATGGGCCTATAGAACTACATGGAGGAACACAATAGGACATTCTCCCTATGAACTTGTTTATGGGAAAGAAGTCCTGTTCCCCATTGAGTTCCAAGTCAAGACCTTCAAGATGGCAGTTCAATTGGGGATGAACCTATCAGAAGCCCAAAAGCACAGAATGGACCAGCTAAATGAGCTAGATGAAATAAGACAAGATGCAATTTTAAGGACTGATCTGGTTCAACACCAAAGAACTAAGTGGCATGATCGACACATCAAAGAAAGAAAGTTTCAGAAGGGAGATTGGGCACTATTGATTGATTCCAAGTTTAAGGACTTCAAAGGAAAATTTCAAACTCATTGGCTTGGACCATATGAGATTGATGAAGTCTTTAACAATGGAGCAGTTCGAGTAAAGACCATTGATGAGCTTCAGACTCCTCTCATTGTGAATGGCCACTGATTGAAAGTCTACCACAAGCCACTCTCAAAGGAGGAATTTGTTAAAATGTTCCAAGAAGATTCTGCAATGAGGCTGGTGGAGAAGAATTCTTCTCCTCCATCAGCCTAGTCTTTGTCTCTTTCAGTTGACAAAAAAAAAAAAAAAAAAAAAGAAAAAAAAAAAAGAAAAAAAAAGGGAAAAAAAAAAGGTCTCTTGTATAAGCCTGAAAACCAATCTTGGATTGGCGGTCTTATGCAGAAAATATAAGGTGAAAATCAGGGGCACCTGACACTTTATATTTTCCAAATAAAAAAATCTCTCTCTCTTTCCATCTCATTCGCCATTTCATTCCACTTCATCTCCATTCCATTTCATTTTCATTCCACTTCATTTTCATTTCATTTCATTCATCTCACTCCATTTCATCAATAAAAGTCCCTCTCAGGACTATTTCATTTAGTTAAGTCTTCTCTAACTACTTTTTGTATAGACAGAAGGGTGTTGTTTCAGTTTCTGCAGCTGAGAACTGTTTCCGCAGCTCGCACCAGATTCCGCAGCCAGCACACTCTGTCTTCACAGCAGCAGTACTCTGTTTTCAAAAAAATCACAGTCAGAGGGCAACAAGGATGGAAGGCACCTGAAGGATCAAAAGGCAATCATGAATCAACAACCTTAATCAACAGATGGTAAACCCATAAAGGTATGATCAAAATTTTTCTCCAAACAACAATTTGAATGTCATGTTGTGCATAATTATTAATCGTGGACAGAGTCACTAAATGCAATGATTAAGCAAATATCATCCCATTTCTCTGCCGTGATCATCCTTCATCCACCTCAGATCCTCATAATGGTCTCATAATCACCCTTAGTTTAAACTCAAATCGAGACTGCGCTTTCATTAATTAGCCGTACGAGGAAGAAGAGACCTATCGTACTACGTCTCTTCTCCACCACGATCTCCGCAGCCAAAAACTGAAATGTGTATGAAAGCCGTCCGACTCCAAGGGATCTGGCCATTATTTCATTCCCTTATCACTCCATTTTCGCACGCATTTGAACTCATTCCCGTGCTTGTCTTCCACTCCTTTACCTTCACACCATTTCCGCTCTCGTTTTTGCTGTAAACTCCACGGCTTCGTTTTAAACCCCGCAGCTCTGTTTCAAGCTCCACAGTTCCGTTTTCAAACTGTATTACCTCACATTACAGTGCGGCTATTTCACTTACAGCCGTAGTCTATCTGTCTTTCCCGTGAGCATCCTCCTTGAGTATCCATATACAGTCAAAACTTCAGCTGAAGTTGAGATGGGGAAATTGCTTCGAGCTGAGCCCAAAGGTTCAAAGTATCTAGAAGGATACCCACAGACAAAGGAAGCGTTAAAAAAGGCAAAATGGTTGAAGTTCATTCAGAAATTCAAAGGATATGATAAGGAGGTAACAAAAACGTTTGCTCGTTCATTCAATGGAAATACTGTGGAAATAGGAGATCTGAAATTCACAGTCACAGAAAACTCTATAGCAACAGCAACTAATCTACCTATGGTGGGAGACCGATGGTTCAAGAACAGAGGGGTTGAAGATCAAGAATGGAAAAATATGCTTAAGAATCTAGGTATGGACACTTCAGTCTTCACCAAAGGGATTCCTGTACATGTTATAAAAGAAGAATGGACTGCATTGTTGTTATTAGTTCAAAAATTTATAACATGTGAAGGCCGCTTTGACACTATGTATATGTACCATGCTAGAATTATGATGAACTTCATGGAGGGCCATGCCATCAATTTGCCCTATTTTCTGTTAAGAAGCCTAACAAAAATGAGCTTTGCTGTCCAAAAGAATATAGGCAATATTGAACCTCACTTGTATCATCATGGGTTCATTAAAATACTTATAGAGGACCAATTGAAAAACAACAATGATACATGGGAAAATTTTTTAGTCAGGAATCATTTTCAAGAGGTAACTGAAGCTTCCGCTAGCAGCTCTCCTAGAATCCCAAAAAGAAGTAGAAGAATGAAAAAGGATGTTGTAGCCCAAGATCCTCCCATTATAGAAACTCAGGAGACTACTCAAGAAGAAGAAGTGGAGCGAGAGAAAACTAAGAAACAGAAAAAGGAAAGCAGTTGTCCAAGAATCATATTCATCCCCTGAACCTTCAATAGAAGAGGACTATCAAACCTTGGCTGATAGACTAGTAGAACTCCAAGCTACTGCCCTCTCAAAGAAGAAACAAAAAGAAAAACAAAGAAGTCAGCAAAAGAGTACTAGTGTACAAGTGAGAAGAAGCAGTAGACTTATAGAAAAGAAGAGTGTGACTAAAGAAAAGCAGTCACATTTCATTGATTTGGGCACACCTGAAAAGACTCCAATCCAGCTAGATATTGAGCCAAGTCCTCCACGAGAAGAAAGTCCCTTCCAGCAAGAAAGAGAAAGCAGTCTTCAAGAATTTGAATTTAGGCCAAGACAAACACCTGACATTGACCCTGACCAGCAGGAGGCATATAATTATTTGGAGACCTTGGAGCAATCTGTTGCTGGTCCAAGCACAATATTGCCTCTTGAGGAACAAGTCCACTCTCTAAAACAAGAGGTATTTGAGCTATAAGTCCTGAACCGGCATATTAGACAGGAGAATGAAGCATTGAAAGAACAAAGCAAGGTGGACAAGATTGTCCATGACAACACCATGCTTCACCTTGGGCTCTGGCAAAAGAAGAACAGGAAACTAAAGAGAAAGTGCAAGAAATTGAGCAGGGCCTTGATCAATTTGAAATTCAAGTGTTTAGTCAGAAAACCAAGGACAATTTTGGCAACAAGGAGAAAGAGGAGAAGGCTGGATGTTTTGGCAGAAGCATCTGAGCACATGGACTGAAAAACACTGACAAAGTTTTGGTTGCATGAGGACATGCAACATCCTCACAGTGGGGGTATGTTGAGCCTCAGACCTGCACTCCTTTTCACATCCTCTCAGCCTCCTTTTCCATTCATTTCCCTCCTTTATCATTCATTTACTTCATCAATTTGCTTAAATCATTGTATTATAGGACTTTTACATGGTTTATTAATTATGCTAATGACTGTGTTGTTGGATTAGAATTTTGGTTCAAAACCCGCAGTTTCCGCAGCTGATCCCAGTTTCCGCAGCTGTTTTCTTAAACGGCATGATCCAGGTGTCCTCCGGTCAGAAGGGCCACATGGGCAAGTGAGTGGCACTAAGGACATGGTGTGTGTCCTTCCAGCTCAGCCATAACAGTTGTAAACACCCATGGTCAACGAGGGGGCAACTTCGGTCAAACGAAGGTAATTGACGGTGGCACGGCTCTGCGTGTTCGGTTTAGAGCACGTGAAGCACAGATGGCCTCTTCCTCAACAAAACAGATGATGGGGAACACGAATCCAACCAGAGATTTAATACCCACCTCGACCGTTGCCTAAATCCGTGGATTGTGCTAGATTACGTGTTCTTCACACAGCTGTTAGAATAGCATAGTTTGTGATTAAGTTAGTTTGGTTTTTCTGCTATAAATAAAGCGTATTTGAACGCTGATTAGCTAGCTGCTGTTATGTAATATTGAACCTCACTGTACTTTCCATTTTGCAACGTAATATATGAGAAGACTGTTCTCCATTTGAGCATTTAAGTGATCTTTTGAGCTGGCTGGAGTAGGCAGAGGGTCCCTATTTACTTAAGGCCTGTACAGTGTTTTTCATTTCATGCATTTCTTCTTATCAGCTTTTGTATAATAGTTGTACAGAATGCTTTTGCTTACTACGTTTTGATCATGTACAATAGCTGTATATAACTTTGAATTCTGTCCATTTATATTTCTGTACTTTTCCATGACTGATCAGTGTGTTTTTTTCAGATTGCTTAGGTGCCCGGGACAGTTTCTTTTCTTTCTTTTTCACAGCTAGTGATACTTGTGATCATCTTGTCTAATGGTGCTGACCTTCTTTGTTTGCAGCCTTTATTTCTTTGTTATCATTTCTTTAAGTTGCATAATTGTTTACTAATCAAGTTGTTTACTTGTTGATGGTCTCTTCTTTATAATTCAATATCTTTATCGAGGACCAAAATATCACTAACACAACTTGGTTATTTTGTTTAAGACTCACATTGCTAACTCACTCATAACTCTTTCTTATATGATCAATCCATCTAAAGGCAGAAAGGTTAAAGGAAAATTAAGTAGTGTGATTTGTCACTTAGATTGTACATTGCTTGAGATTTCATTGAAGAATTAAAGTAGTTGCTCTTGTTTTTAAGTTAATGTAGATGTCATTTTCAACTTCATTTTCTGGCAGCAACATAGACACTGGGCCAAGGTCATTAGTCTTTTATTTGATGCTTTCATTTTTTCTTTAAGAGTTAATTTCATTTCAGTTGTTGTTCAAAGCTTTCTTGTAGATTACTTTTTAAGCCTTAAGAAATCATCTAGAACTCATCACAATCACACACACCTCACTCACTTTATTTCATTTCCATCACATCACTGTAGGAGAAATAGACTTGAAAACAAACTTAAAAAGTTAAAACGACAAAAACTTAAGAAATAGTTACCTAAGTACATACAGTACCCATCACTTCATCAACTTACGAGCCCTGGGTTGACATTTAAATGTTGCAATTTAGACATCACTAAATTGACCAAACACCTCCTTCCAAAGAAAGTAGGGAAATCGGACTTCAACCTCAGCAACCTCCATGGGAGCCCTGTTCTCTCTGACTTTGACTTACCATTGGTTGCATAAGGGACATGCAATAGTTTTGGTTGAGGGGAGATGACGAGTGTCCAAATTAACATATTTTCAATACCTATATATAATCTTTTTGATATCATTCTTCCACTTTCCATCACCTCTTTATGCACTTTTTATCCATTATCACCCCATTCCTGGCGTAGGAATGACTAATCTCATTTTTTCCACTTTTATGCTTGTTATTATGCATTATTTTATGTAAATTTAATCTTTCATACTAATATTTTCATATGAGAACAAAAGGACATGGATGCAACTCCTCCATGTTGTTGCAATTCCATTCGTAACTCACAAAAAGTGCCGCAACTCTAGGATCTACGATCAACATAGTGTTGAAAAATTTCTACAACGCTGTAACTTTGGCTTGATCGCTAATGGGGATGTTTCAACTCATCCAAGACCAACGAAGTTGTTGCAACTCATAAGTTACTTGAATCTACATTGTTGCAACTCCAACACATTATGACAACTTAACCATCAATGATATAATTGTACAAAAAACATGTGTTTCTCATGAAAAAAGGAGATGAGGCAAGTGGGTAATCAATTAGGAAGGATAAATTAACTACCAATGACACCCAATTGATCTGAGTCAACTTTTTCCCAAATCATACCAATTTTGAATGTATTGTTGTAATGGGATGTGCCATCTGATTTACTCATGATGGTCATCCAAGCTATCACTTAGTTTGGACATTAGTATTTTCGTATAAATATCTAGCATCCTTCAAAGCCCTGGAAGGGAGAAGAAAGATAGAATTCATTTCCAATTGTTGTTTAATTCACTATTGCTATAATATAAAGACTCCTCTACTCCATCAATGTTTTTTGTGTGATCATGTAATTGAAGGTTTTCTAGTACCATGTATAAGGAGGTAGTGCCCCTTCCTAGCTCGGTACTTCTAGTAGTATTATTATGTAGATTAGTATTTACCATTATGGTAATTTACAACCAGTTTATATCGCTTCTACTTGATTTACATTTCCTTGTAATTTTGTTAATTTCCTTTTGCTACAACTCATAATTTCCTTTGCTGAAACACAATCAATTTCCTTCTACTACAATTGTTGGGTTGTGTTATATTCTTTCCATGACTAGCCTATGTAGTTAATTGGGGGGTTAGAGGGGGGCTCAAAGGGGGGAGGGTAGCCACTCTCTACGGGGTCCAGGGTAGCACCCTGGGAATTTTTTTTTTGACCCTATATTAGGTTGGGCGAACCTACCTATGGTTTTGTGCATGGCTTTCGCACATGGTTTTGGACGCGATGGTTTTCAGTCCATGGTTTTGGAGACGATGGTTTTCAGTCCATGGTTTTGGACGCGATGGTTTTTGGTCCATGGTATTGGATGCTTCAGCATGTATAAATATGTATTGTAACATTGAAAGGAACATAATGAAAAATCAAGCTGGTAGTCCCAGTTTTGGGATCCAGGGGAAAATCTCTATTTATATGTGTTTTATGTGTTATTCTTTCACATTGTTTATTTTCTGTGTTTTAGAATTTGTATGCAGGTAATTTTTGTACATGGTTAAAACCTACATTTGGTATTAGAGTTGTTTTGGCTTCAAAGGAATGCCTTTGTTGCTGAGGGGTTTCACTCGGGCTTGTGGTAGACCCTGTTTAGTGGGAGATCTGCCGGATCGATTTTGGTGGTGAAAGAAGATGGCGAGCAATGGGAATATAGAGATTGAGAAATTTAATGGTCAAAGTTTTGAGTTGTGGGAACTCAAGATGGAGGATCTGTTGGTGGACAAAGATTAGTGGATCACGGTAGATCCAGGTACTAAACCAACGGGAGTGTCCGATGAAGAATGGAAGAAGTTGGATTGGAAGGAAAAGAGCACAATATGATTGTGTGTCTCAGATTCAGTATTGTTGAATGTATCAGGGGAAGCTACAACGAAGGCTTTGTGGGACAAGTTAGGGACTTTGTACCAATCTAAGTCTCTGGTGAATAAACTATTCCTACGGAAAAAGCTGTATAACCTGAGGATGAAAGATGGAGACTTGGTGATAGAGCATCTGAATGCATTTAATATTGTGGTAAGTCAGTTGTTGTCTGTTGATATTAAAATTTTAGATGAAGATAAGTGCATTATTTTATTGTGTTCTCTACAAGATTCATGGGATAGTCTGGTTATTGCAATAGGTAGAAATGCAATTGCCTTTCAGTTTGATGAAATAGTCTCATCCTTGCTAACGAAGGAGATGAGATGGAAAAATATGGAGAGCCAGAATGGTGATGCCTTTTCTATATGAGGACGGTCCCAGAACATAAACAAAAATAAGTCATCAAGTGGGAGATCTAAATCTAGAGGGAGATATAAATCTCCAGGAAAACTTGTAAAGGTGGTGTGCTGGAAATGTGGAACGGAAGGGCACTACAAAAGGGACTATAAATATAAAGCTCCTGACAAAGGAGAGGGATTTGATGATGCTTCTTCTGCAGAGGTGAAAACCACCTCAGATGAAGGTGGGGATGTGTACTTGGATTCTTCAAGTACACATGTAGATCATGAGGCATGGTTGACTGACTCAGGTGCATCCTTTCACTTCACTCCCCATAGAGAGTGGTTCTGCGAGTATGAGAAATGTGATGGGGGTGATGTCTTCTTGGGGGATGATGGGAAGGCTATAATCATTGGTCGCAGAAAAATAAAGTTGAAGTTGCAAGCTGGAAGGTTTAGAACACTTCCGGGTGTTCTGCATATTCCTGCATTGGCCAAAAATCAGATTTATGTAAGCAAGCTGGATGACGCAGGTGTGAAAACAGTGTTTGAGAAAGAAAACTACAAGATGGTTCAGGGAGCATTGGTATTGATGTGGGGAGGTCGGATTGGAACTTTGTACAAGCTGCAAGGTAGCCCTATTATTGATGGGTGCAACAATTTTATGGTTCCTGTAAGTGGAGCAGAAAATTTAGTGGTATCTGGAGAAACGACCATGCTTTGGCATCAAAGGCTTGGAAATATTGGAGAGAAGGGCCTTCAAATACTTCATGGTAAAAGTATGGTAGAAGGTATGAGCAATATCTCTCTGGATTTTGATTTCTGTGAAAATTGTGTATATGGGAAGCAGAATTAGGTGAGTTTCCCCTCTGGTGGTAAGAGGGCGAAACATATATTAGATCTTTTGCACAGTGATGTGTTTGGACCTGTGAAGGTTCCATCACTGGGTAAGTCTGTGTACTATGTATCATTTATAGATGACTTCTCAAGGAATACATGGATATATTTCCTTAAGAAGAAATCTGAAGTCTTTGACAGGTTTAAAGAATTTCAGGCTCTGGTGGAAAACCAGATAGAGAAGAAGATAAAGGTGTTGATGTCAGATAATAGTGGAGAGTTTTGTAGCAAGGATTTTGAAGAATTTTGTAAGAAATATGGTATATCACGACAGAAGACTACTCCATACACACCTGAGAAAAATGGAGTTGCAGAAAGAATGAACAAGACGTTGATGGAAAGGGTAAGAAGCATGCTCAGTGGTGCCGGGTTAGGATAGGAATTTTGGGCAGAGGCGGTGGAGACATCATGTTACCTAGTCAACAGATCACCTTCATCAGCGTTGGGGGATAAGACTCCACAAGAGGTATGGACTGATAAGAAACCCTCTCTTTCACATCTCAGGGTATTTGGATGTGATGCATATGTACATGTTCCAAAGGAGAAAAGAACCAAGTTGGATAGTAAATCTCAAAAGTGCATGTTTATTGGGTATAAGGATGGTTTAAAGGGTTATAAGCTTTGGAACCCAGTAACAAGGAAGGTTGTGTACAACCAAGATGTGGTGTTCAGAGAGGTGAATTATGTTATTAAACAAGAAGTCCCATCAAAGAAACATGAGAAGATAGAGTTTGATATTAAGGAGGAAGAATCAGACTCTACAACAGAAGAGGAATTAGAAGGTGAAGAGCCACAAACTCCAGGTGTGAGAAGATCAGTTCGAGAAAGAAGGCAACCAAAACTGTGAAGTAAGCAGTAGATTTAGAGGATGCAAAACTCTAGAAAGAGGCCATGGTTGATGAAATGGCATCTTTGCACAAAAATGACGCTCGGGATCTGGTGGAGATGCTGACTGGAAGGAAACCCATTGGCAGCAAATGGGTGTTCAAGAAGAAGACAAATGTAGAAGGAAAGGTGGAGAAATACAAAGCTCGATTGGTTTCAAAAGGTTATTTCCAAGTGCCGGGAATTAATTTTGGTGATATTTTTTCTCCTGTTGCCAAGGTAGCTTCTATTAGATTACTTTTCTCTGTTGCTACTGCTTTTGATTTTGAGGTAGAATAGATGGACATGAAGACAAAAATTCTTCATGGGGATCTAGAAGAGGAGATATACATGAAGCAACCTGAAGGTTTTGTGGTGAAGGGTAAGAAAGAACTGGTATGCAAGTTAAAGAAGTCTCTGTATGGGTTAAACTAGTCTCCAAGGATGTGGTATCAGAAATTTGATACATTTATATGGGGACTTGGCTTCACTAGAGCAAGGCAGATCACTGTGTGTATTTTAAATTAATTGGTGATCGTGTTACTTATCTGGTCTTGTATGTGGATGATATGTTGCTGGTTGGAAATGACAAAGAAATTATCCAGGTTTTGAAGACCCAATTATCCTCCAAATTCGACATGAAATATCTTGGTGCTGCAAACTATATTTTGGGCATGGAAATTAAAAGAGATTGGGTAAATAGGAAGCTCTGGTTAAACCAGAGGAAGTATGTCAAGACAATAATTTAGAGGTTTAATATACAGGATAGTAAACCGGTGAAGGTTCATATTCCTGTAGGTGTAAAATTATCTGCTGAACAGTGTCCCAAGACACAAGAAGAGGAAGAGGACATGTCCCATGTTCCATATGCAAGTGCAGTCGGTAGCTTGATGTATGCGACGGTCTGTACTAAACCAGACATTGGACATGCAGTGGGAGTATTGAGCAAGTTTATGTCAAAACCAGGGAAGGAGCATTGGATAGCACTGAAGTGGGTTTTCAGGTATTTGCGTGGCACTAGTGATGATGGTTTGTGCTACCAAGGAAGATCATGATTGGATAGAGTTTTGGATATCCATGTCTTTGTTGATGCAGATTGGGTTGGAGATTTGGATCAAAGAAGATCTACAAGTGGGTATGTGTTTAAACTATTTGGAGGTGCAGTTAGTTGGATGAGTAAGAAACAATTTGTACTGGCACTATCAACTACAGAGGCAGAATACATGGCAACCACTCATGCAAGCAAGGAAGAAATTTGGTTGTAAAGATTGTGTTCAAGTATGGGGTTAGTACAGGGAGCTATAAGGATAGATTGTGACAACCAAAGTGTAATTTTCTTAGCAAATAACCCTGCTTACCATTCAAAGACAAAGCACATTGATGTTTAGTGTCACCTTGTGAGGGATATGATAGAAGACAAAAAGGTGTTGCTGGTAAAGATGGACACTTTGAAGATTACTGTAGATGCATTGACAAAATATGTGAGCTCTGAGAAGTTATGTTGGTGTAGAGAAACAATGGGCATTGCAGGGCTCGATAAATGAATAAGCTCTCCTGTGGCCCTTATGGAAATAAAACAACAAGTGGGAGAATGTTGGGTTGTGTTATATTCTTTCCATGACTAGCCTACGTAGTTAACTAGGGGTTTAGAGGGGGGGAAGAGCCCCCCCCCCCTTCGTTGCATCGATTGTGCAATGGGGGGGTCATAAGGGGTTTGAGGGGGATATCAAATTTTCCTTTTTTCATTTAACCTGGCTATTGCTAGAACTTACCTGTAGATTACTTTTACTATGTTTTCAACGATAACTTGCAATTGATAATTATGTCATGTTTGAACATTGTTTTTGGGTTGTTTTCTCATCATAAATTTCATTCTAAAAATGTGACGCTACATATTTGTTACAACCAACCAAGAACATCATTGTACTAGAACATGCCACTCTTAGTAATTGGCACGTTTCCTTTTTTGCAAGTGTGATTTAAATTTTCTTGCAATTTACTTTCAAACTAGTGTACTTTATTTCCTACAAGTGTGGTGTGATTTTTTATATCAGTGGCCTATGAAAGCATCTATATCTTGAATTGTGACAACCATTATATTACTACAACTTCATGACACATAATAGATTGCACTAGCATAGATTGTGCATGATAGTTCACACGTTCCAAATGAACCTTAGATTAACAATTTAAATGCACAATTGATCAATTGCGTAATTAAAAGTAATTTAAAGGCCCATAAAAAAATAGAGATAAAACCTTTAGAATGATCCAATGAGACAATGAATCCATTGAATACCATGAGAAAGGATTCCATCTCATTTATAAAAGAGCTTGTAATTGCGCACTAGATGATAAATACCTCCAGCTTGTCATTCTCAAAGGGATAAGAAAGGAATTCATGGAGATTTTGAATCTCGTTGAAAATGGAGACATATTTTAGCTGGCCTATGAATACATCAAGTAAGTATTTAAAAACTACTCTAGAAGTACAAGAAAGAAGAGTAGGAATGGAAAAAATGTTGCACTATAATCACCAAACTCTGCAACTATTAAAAAAAATGAAATAATAGTCTTATTAGAGAACAAAAAATATGGCATTTTACACTCATTGAACATGTATATGGAGACACTAGAGATAAAGAGGAAGTAATAAGAAGCAAGAATATATATAGTTATTTTATGTCCTAAATGCACCAAAAAACATGTTAGAAATTAATTTCTACTTAGCACTATAGAAATTTGTGCAATATATGAAGAGCAACATTCAACTATCAAATGTCCTTCCTTGCTAGGTATCAAGGCTTGTACTTATCGAGGGGTTGAGGAGAATGTGGAGCCATTATGCTTCATTAATCAAAGAAGAAAATGATTTTCTTGGCCATTTCTGTAGCTAGGTTTACATTATTCTCATCCTCGATACTTTGTTGGGTATAACACACATATGCATACTCAACCTTGGTAGCCTCCTAAATAACTTAGCTAGAAAACGAAAAATGAATGGTAGTTTGAAAGAAAAAATCAACCCATTAATCATTTCCGTTTCAACCTCCAAAGCAAAACTACCAGTTGCTTAACCCTCCACAAGGATGGAGATCTTTAACTAGCAACAACAAGCATTGTTAGACCAAGTTGTAATAAGCAGTAATTAACAAATTTCAAGGCAATCCCAATTGCCTACCCAACTAACACCCAATCCAAATAATAGGTAGGTTTAATGGGTGTATAATGAGATGACTTACCAAACCTACTCTATGTAAGTTCAAGAGATCTATCTATGATCAAGGAAGGCAACGATATCCTCTCCTCTCATTACAAAGCCTATGGAGGATAATATCACTGAGAAAGAGGAATCTCCCCCATAAGAAAAACTTATCCTTGAACTAATCCCACCTTATATTGAAATGATAGAAACCAAAAGGCTTACAAATCCTTAGAAAATTGAATCCTAGAAAAACAAATCTTTGATCCCATAAGTCAAAATGCTAAAAATTTTGAGCCTATAACTCAAATTTCAACAAAATTACAATCATTGGAAAGATCTTGATGAGAAACATATAATTTGGAGCTCAATTTTTTTTTCAAGTTAATTTTAATATGTAAAATCTTGATCACCACACCTCCTTAATAAGTCTTGGGGGGGCCAATATGTTACAAATCCAATAGAGGTCTCTATGCCAATCTTGTATGTCATTCAAAGTGCTTGTTTGTAGTTGAGGTTGTCTACAACCCTTTTTTTCTTTCCTTGCCAAGTTCACTTCCAAGCTTCTCTTTGTGTGTAAAATTAGTGCAATATACCAAGTTCTATGGTCTGCTCAATTTATGAGTATGGGTGCCCAACATGTCCATGGCGCACTTACCATTGGTCCATGGCACTCCAAAATTGACTCTTCTAGATATCAAATTTATGTCATATCCATAAATGTTTCTTTTTAGAAGTTAGTCATTTTGCATTACATCAAATGAGGATTACATAGACCAAAATTTTTCTATTACTGGTATGCTTGAAGGGAAAATAGACTAGTAACATAAGTTTAGAATCTTAAGGTTGCTAATATATCATCTAACTAGAGTATCTCGTAAATATAAAGTTATAAAAATAGGTTGGTTGTGCCAGACCTTGACATACAATGACATGTGAAGTAAAAAAAGATTACTTGTGTTGCAAGCAAAAAATAGTGAGTGATAACAAATATTTGATAGAATCTCCATGCATCTGTGCTGGCTAGTCACTACCCTCATCCAAGGAGAAGGAGATGTTGGCTAATCTCCTTGCTAGAATAGTCAACTTCCGATCTATACTATCAATTTTTTCCTCCAACTCTGCCAAGCTGATAAAATTCTCTTGTTGATTCCTCTTTTACCTCCCTATGCCACCTATGATATTTAAATGACATTTAACTTTATGTTGGATTTGATACATGATGGATGAAGTGACAGGAACACATGAAATACATCAAGTATAGTGGGAGCCACAACCCCCTTTATTGTGAGATAGAATCATATCTAGGAGAGGAGGGGGGAATCCCTGTGCCTAGGCACCCTAGAGGGATAACGTCCTTTGTAGCAAGATCTTGAGAGTGAGTTAAAATGGATTTTGGAATATCATCACTGGAATCCAAGTTAAGGGGATAAGTGGCTATGCTGAGACCAAAATTGGATAGCTTGTCAGCTAGTTTTTTCCTTCTCTACAGACATGAGAGAGGAGGAGAGATGCGATTTTTTTCAAAATTTATACATATTTGAGCTTCCAACCTCCAAATATTAAAGAATTTGGAAGGATATGTTCCACATTGGATTTTGTGGAATATATTGATAATGGTGTTGGAATCTCCTTCAATAACGAGATTGTGAAATTGTTTGTGGATAGCAATAGAGAGAACCTACTCTAGTGCCTAGATTTTAGCAACATTATTAGTGTTGAGGAATCTGACACCTTCATAGACATGTGGAATATACCCATTAGCATTACGAAAGACTCCAACATCACTGGCTTGGGATGGATTTCCTTTCGAGGCCTTGTAGAATTTAAGTTTGACGAAGTCCTTTGGAGGGGGGACCCAAAGTAGGGGTTGTAAGGGCTGACATTAGTGATAGAGGGATTTTTCCGTTAGGAAGGGGGGGAGATACCCATTTTAGTTATAATGATTTGTTCAAGTTGATTTTATTCCTAGTATTTGGAGGACCAAGGAAGATAAGAAATTGTTTCCCTTGTTTTATTTAGGATAACTTTCCAAATAAAATTTGTGGATGCCACGATATTCTTAAATGTTCGTTCATTGCACTCCTTCCAAATATGTTGTAGGATGAATCCTAGGATGAATTGCCATGCTTTATTGACAATGGGATTATTAAAATGGGAGTCACGCCAAAATTGTAGAGGAGTGGAAATTATTTTGTATTATGTCGGTATGTTGAAAAAAATAGCAAGGTGGTCCAAAATAGAAGTAGAGAAACTACAATTTCTAAGATGATTGAAATTTTATGAATTGGAGAAATAGAGAAGACATCTTGAGGTGCCATGAAAACCATGACTTTGAAGCTTGTCTCATGCCAAAGTTTTATTCCATAACAGAAGCCACATAAAAGGAGTTATTTTGGGTATCCCTTCCTAATATCCCTTGAGGGGAAAAAACTAGGAGGGTACCCATTAACTAGGATGGAGAAGAAAGTTTTTGAAATGAGGGAAAGAAGTTGATGAATCCATCTTTCGACAAACCCAACAGTAGTGAGGATATGAAAAACAAATTCTAGCTGAATTTGCCATTTTATTTTGACATATCAAGTTTGATGAGCACACCCGAATACTTATTGGAATTAAGCAAGTGAATGTGTTCATGGGCTAGTATTATGTTATCCATAATTTATTTTCCTTCCACATAATCAATTTTCTTAGAAGAGATAAGTGAGGGGAGAATGGGTTTATTCGGTTTGTGATAACTTTGGAGATGATTTTGTAAATAAAATCGTACAAGGAGATAGGCTTGAAATTTGAATGATAATCAACATGCTTAACTGCCCTCCAAAACAGTTTGGTTGGCCTAACCATAACTTGACTCAACTGGTTGAATGCAAAGCACATGTCTGGTCATGTGTTCACAAGATACATGAGTGAACCCACCAACTGCTAGTAAATAGTCGCATACACTTCTTGACTTGAAGTGGCATCCTCTTTCCTCCAGTTGGTCGTTAAAGGAGTCTCCATGGGTTTGCACCTATCCACGCAGAACCTCTGAAGTATCTCGTGTTGAAAAGTGTAACTAGGTTCGGTCTTCATAATGACATATGTAATTATGATTTGATGTAATTGATGTAAAGAAGAAAATAAAATTATTTATTGTAATGCTTGACTCATGGGTTTCATGATCAAGGAATTTTTTTTAGTCAAGGCTCCCATTGTGAGCCTTTAGGGTTGGTCATCAAGACATAGAGTTTAGGAATTCATTGTCATGTATTGAAGACATGTTACACATTGTAAAAAGCTTTTTTGTTTATGCAAATTACCCTCCAAGACTTTGTCACAAGCCCTCCCTCATGTTGACATTTGAGATAGATAAATATGTTTCTAGAATGACAAGTCGGCCTACCCCATGGCTCAAGTTGGTTTACTTTTGATCGGAAAACCACTATATATAGGGTAGCTCGGCCTCACTTTGAAGACAATTCAGCCAAGCATATGAAATTGAAAATAAGTGTGAATAAGGGACAATAAAGAAGCCTCTCATCCAGTGAAGGAAAGAGAAAAGAAAGCCAACATATTTAGGGTGTGTTTAGGGAAAATACCTTCACACATGTGGGGAAAAAGTAGTGCCACCTACTGCAAAAAAGGGTCAAAGTCTTCATTTTTGTACTAGAATCTGAATCAAGAAGAAAACAAGTTAGTTCATTAAGCTGAGTTAAAGGAGAAATTCATTCAGTCCAAGTGAAGGCGATTAAGGGGTTACTTCACTATATATCTCACTCATGTTGCAAATAGGGTTTCTAAGGAGGCCGGAAAGGTTACATGTTTGATATAAGAAGTTGAGATATAAAGGATAGTTGAGAAGGAGGGAGAGGTCAGTGGTTTGACTAACGTTGACTAAAGGAAGACGATGAAGCCTTGTGTCTTGGCCTTGGAGAGGTAAATAGGTCAAGGGTCTTGGTCTTGGTATTTTTCAATTGAAGTCTCTATAAGAAGAAGCATCCATTTGGGTTTTCCTCTCAAGTTGGAGAGGTTTTGGCCCTGGATGATTGCCTACATTGTATGTCTCTTGTATATTTATTGCTTATGATTTGGTAACCATTTGATGAAGAAGAATAATGTAATAATCTAACTAAAGAGAAGATCCTAATCTAAAGTACTAAAAATCATTCACAAGAAGTTATCATTAAAAGAGAAATCACATAATTGTTATGCCCTAAGGTGACAAATCAGGGAAAGGGCATCTCATCAAGGGACACACAGTATCTTAAGGATCAAATCTTGAAGGATATCAAAATGAAATCAAGATCTACAAAGAAGTGTCAAAACCCTAGATCGAAGAAGAAGTCTACACCAGAAGAAGTCTTGGGATCCTCAAAAGACCACAGAGACCCTAGTCAAGTTAAAGGGACCTACTTATAAAAGTTTCTTGAAGACTATTCATCATAGATGAGTAGGATCAAGGACGTTATCATCATATTCAAAAGATTCTAAGGTGATATCCCTCTCATTGAAGCAAGGTCTTTACCATTGAAGAAAATCATCCAAGAAGCATCAAGACACCATTAAGAAAGGACATCATCATCAAAGGATCTAAAGTGATCTCCCTCTTTGTAGGGTTAAGGATCATTCTTTAGGAGAACTATCTTCATCAAGGAGAAGCTCTCTATTAACTATATCATCACCAAAATTCAAGGAGGAAACAAGTGGAAGAAGCATACTCACAAGTAAGTATATTTATGTATGAATATTTCAAAATGTCTTTTTGCAAGGAATGCAACAAATTGGTTAGGGCTTCAAACTATCTTGCATGGAAGAAGAGGACAAATCTAAATCTCAGTGAAAGTGAGGTGATGGATCATGTCAAGGGATCTAACACCAAACCATTGAAAGAATATGCTCAAGCACTTGCAAAGTTTATGAAAGGGGAAGTGAGGGCTCAAACGATTCTCATAGAATCCATCAATTATTCCCTCATTCCATATGTATCTAAACTCGACACCTCAAAAGAAATATATGACAAATTGGTAGAGTTGTTTTCTATAAGCACGACATGACAATTTATATCTCTAAGGAAAGAACTATAAAAGCTAAGGATTTCGAAAGAAGAAGGAATATCCTCATCATTTGTGAGGATATCTAAAATAAGGGATCAACTTCAAGCTTTGGGTGAAATAATCTTTGACAAGGAGAGGACCACTGTTATAGACATTTTTGTGCCTTACAGCATTGAGCATGAAATGTCCATAATCTAAGGGATCCAAAGTCCCTAAACATTTTGTTCCTACCCCTAGAGGAACAAGGCTAACAAACCACAGCAATTCACAGAAGTTCTCCACCAGAAACTGCTCAAAAACAAGTCAATTCAGGATCATTTCAGTGGCTACACTAGCTGTTTGCGCTGAATGTCAAAGCCAACACTGGCTACCTGCATTGAATGTCAAAAGGAACACTGGCTACCTACGCTGAACGAGAATGGACATGTGGCAGGCTCATTTCTCAAGGTGTCAAAACCCAGGAAGCTTCCAAAATGGCACTTGCCTCAGGGAATTCGACTGGTGATGAGTAAGAGGTTCCAAATCTCCAAGTGAAAGCAAGAACCTCCAAGTGGAATCAAGAACTGACAGAGCAAGAGGACACTAGTCAGAACTCAAGCTGACTCATCCTCTCTCCAAACATCTATATATGGATCTCTCCTCCATGAGATCTAGAGGCTGGAATTTTGTTATTGCAAAGAATTGCTGTTGGTTTGAGATTGGAATCATTGGGTGCTTAATGCTTTGAAGGGGGTGAAGATAGGAATTCCATTTGCTGGGAAGGAGATGTTGGATTGGAGCCCTCTAGGTTGTATCTCTTCCTGAACCTTGTTATTCATCAATAAATCTATCTTGGTTTCTCCTATATGCTGATGTATTTTTTGATGTATGAATGCATTAGTGTATTTAGTTTATTTCTAATCCTAAACTATTTATGAATGTGAATATCTGTCTTTGTGTAGTGTTCTTCTCTTGTCGCAAGTAGCTGTTCTCTTGTGATCTTGCAGGAACCCGTTGAAGCTGGACAAGCAAGGAGGCAAGTAGCTGTTCTCTTGTGATCTTGCATGAACCTGTTGAAGCTGGGCGAGTGAGAAAGCAAGTAGCTGTGAACTCCCAAAGAGAAGAGAGACTGGATCGAGGGACAAATGGAAGACACCGGTAAGTCTATTGATCTCTCTTCTTTCACATTTCATAAAGGAAGAAACCAGCATAGCTGTCTCTGTTTGTTGCTAAGGCACTGTCACACCTTAGGTGGATAGGATCGTCCTGCATAGGCATTTTTCCCCACAACAAATTGGCGACTCCACTGGGGAGATTTGTTTAGTCATTTTATTTGTGTTTCTATCATTGTTTGCTTCATAGACTTAACAGCAACAATCGAACTGCATCTGCTTTTCCCGGATGCAAAGTAGACAGTTGTTGCTTTGATCCAATGACTGGACTTGTCTATGATCTGAACAATGGACTCACAAATGCTTTGATGATCCTTGTGATAGATCTTAGTAGCCCTTCAAAGCATCCCTTTGATTACACCTTGCTTGTTGCTTTTATTTGGCCTGAAACAGTGAATTAAATAGCAATATGTGACCCAGAACCTGAGGGAAACGAGAGTTTCTCCTTTAGCGCAGACCCAGTGAAGGGATTCTGCATTTCAACGTAGGTCCCGTGAAGGCTACCTGCGCTGAATGTCAAAACCCCTGTGTTGAGGTTGCGCTGAACCAGTTTGCCCTTGTGCAGTTGGGGTTCTCTGCTCTGTTTTGCCTTGTTTTGATCTCTGATTTTTGTAGCCTGTAACCAGCATAGGTACCAGTCTGATAACTCCTTTTCTCTGCTTAGGTTCCGCCTCCTTTTGTACAAAAAGACTGTGAGTGTTTTTATGTGTTTGTGGCGTCATTTGCAGTTTTCCTTTGCATGAGCGAAATAGTCATCCTGTAGCCCTTGATTCAGATCTGTTGATTGTGATCTTAGGAGAGAGTTCATTGGCTGTTTGCAGATTGATTATACATTTACTTTTGCATTTGGTTTGAGTTTGTCTCTTTTAAGTGTCGAAACAAGTATTCATTTCGAAAATCGTTAAGTGTTGTAATCTCTTCTACCCTTTTTGATTTCGAAAAAGTAAACTTGTTTGTATTAGTCATTTAAAAGCAAATTCAAAGTTGTACAAAAAGCTTTCTTTGTAGGCATCAATACTAAGAAAGCGGAAAACAAACACCTGCATTGTGCATTTGCATCTTGATAGTTTGCATGTCTGATTTAGGAAAAGTGCATTAGAGTGTGCTGATTTCTCTTTGAGAAAAGATGGTGCCTTTCTTTTCCCTTAGTAGCTAGGATTTTCAAAGTTGAAAAGATATAAAGCTTGCTTATCATCTTTAGACTGCATTTAGGAATTGTATCATACATCTCGTGGTGAACCTTGAAAGGCAAACTTCTAAAAAGATCAACCTAAAATAAATTGAATGAACTTAACAACTTTTTGCAACATAACGCACAACATAGAGGTCTAGGCTAGAGACGTGTTCCGGCGTCGTTAAGCCTGGTGACTGTCGATCTCGTGGATGGTGGGTGATTCCTCCTGAGGGACGATAGTGCCAGTATGGATTGTGCTCCCACATACCGTCGCGTATATATTGGGAGACCCCTATAGGCATAAAACCTTTATCCTTAGGAAGCCGTGTCGGCCGCCCTACTGATCGCAATGCACTGAACACAGCATTCAGGAAGATCGACCGCCCGTACCCTAAAAAGTATTCTGCGGTTTTGTGAAAAGTTTGGCACACCCTCTACCTAGAACTCCAGAGCAGTTCCTTTTGGCCTTTTTCAGACTCTATAACGGAAAAATTCCATCCGAGCATTTGTCACTTCGGGCTCGTTAAAACATCGAAGGAGACTAGAGTCATCTTTAGCTTTTTCTCGACTCTTTAAAATTGAAAAAGAAAGTTGTGTCTAAAGCGTCGTTAAAATTTATTTTAAACGGAATAATCATCACCATTCCCTCTTTGATCTTCGAAGTTAGTCTCTTTTCATCGTAAGTTCTTGTAGAATCACTAGAAAATCTTTTGGATAGACTAGATATGTCTGAAAAACCGTCGACATCCAGGACTGTGTCATCCGACACAGCAGCGGCAGAGCCTCCTGCTGCTACCCCAATGATGTTCGATGGTATACCATCTGTCCCGGAAAGTTATCAACCACAAGCTAGAGTCCCATCAGGGACTGCTTCGACGACATGGTTAGTTCCTATTTCTTCATCCGGATTATCATCTGGTATTTCTTATGTTGAAACTCAACAAATTGATCCAATGTGTCTTCAAAGGCCAATCTGCCCTTTAAGTACTGGATTGCCACCATATGGAGGGCAGTATGCCTTTTCATTGTTCCCTCCCAGAGAACAACCATATGGGAGTTTACAACAAAGTTCAGGTCAAACTGGAATTACATCAAGCGGTTGGGTACCAATACTGCCTCAGCAACCAAGGGTTGTATATTCAATGCAACCAGTCCACCCTGTGTCGAATATTCCCACTATACCTACTATGGTTACTGCATCGCAAGTACAAGCGCTACCTGTTGTATGTCAACCCCAACAGCCTCAGGTTGCAATACAACAGCCTCTTGTCTCAACAACTCAATCACAACCTTAGGTTAGTGCCTCCTTATCTGGAGCGACTCAGGATCAAACAAGTATTGTGACTCCTCATCTTGGTCAATCATCCAGTATTGGTCAACATCAAATGGTTCAACAACCAGAGCTGGTTCAAACTCAACAACCCCCATTCCAGCAATCTATCAAGGACCTGAGCAACAAGTCTTTGTAAGTAATGGGCAATCGCATTTCCAAAGCGGTAATCAACAACCATTTTATAATGGTTATGCCCATCAACCTTGTCAAAGTTGCCAACATCAAATACATTATGCTGGTACGCAAAGACCCACTGCTCAGGCGATTCCATCTTATCCTGGGTATGCTTCGCCTAACCTGAATCAACAGTTGCCCTTTGTAGCAACTCTAGAATTACCAGATCTAAACCGGTTGACGAATGATCCAATTGCTTATGCCCCTTGGTGGCCAGCGATTCCGCATAAACTTCCGTAAGATATTCCTAAATTTAATGGAAATCTGGGTGAAGATCCGTCGAATCATGTGATGACATTTCATCTGTGGTGTTCATCAAACACCCTAAACGATGATTCGATTAGGCTTCACCTTTTTCAGAGGACGTTAACTAGTCCAGCGGCAAAATGGTATATTGAATTGCCTAGAGCTTCGTTCAACAACTTCAGTACCTTAGCCACGACTTTCTTAACCCATTTTCAATTACCGATAAGGTATGAAACGGGAACGGAACTCCTAACCAACTTCAAACAGACAACGGCCACTCACATATCTGATCATATACATGAGTGGCAACATCGTCGTAGGATGGTAAAAACCTACATTCCCGATCAGCTATTAGTTGAATGGTTTATCAAATCCTTACTTCCTACAATCACGGAAGATGTGGCAAAGGGGGGATTCGTAACGGAAGAGCAAGTCATTGCTCATGCGCAATATCTGGACTTGGTCTATACTCAGTCTGGCACGCTCTACGATAAAATACCTGACGCCCCTAGACCGGAATTCTCAATTCCTCCTCCTCCTAAATCAAACAATGACTCTCATGCCATCGATGGCGTGATTGGCACGATAGACACGAAATCGACAAAGGCTACATCTAAAAGGGCCCGTAAGATTTCCAGTAAAAATGCAAATGAGGAACTTCTTGCCTTGGAAGTAAATGCCGCGTCGACCGACAAGGGCAAACAACTGAAGCAACCAGGGGGCAAGAAGAAAAAGAAAGGGAGAAAAAGGAAACCCCCTGCGGGGTGTCATATATGCGATGAGGATCATTGGATGAGAGATTGTCCACATATAGCTGAAGTTAAGAAACTCTTTAAGAGTTCAAAAACCTCAGCAGTATTGACTGATCCGTTTCCAAGCCTGGGTACCAAACTGGTTGCTAATCAAAATGCTTCCTGATCCCAAGTGCTTATGTTGTCTATCTCAAAGTAGCAAAATGATGCTTTGGCAAGGAATAAATATTACAGGCATCCACAGGTGTCGAATAACAAGGCTAATGAACAACCTAGTAGTTCGACAACAACTTTGACCAAAGTTGTGCCACCCACCATTCCTGAACAAATGATAAAGTCGCCAAAGGGAGTAGTGTACAAGTCGACATTTAATCCTCGTGCAAAAATAGCACAGAATTATAATATAATAGAGGACCTAGCCCAATCACCGTCCGCTATGTCAACGCTTGAGGTACCGCAAAATTGCCTCTCCCAAGAGCAAGCTTTATTATCAGCAATAGGTGAAATTGACCCAATGGACTCCAATCTTGTGGCCTTTGATCATAAAGGATATGACCCTCAGTTACCAGCTCAACTAGCTTTCCTTATTCAAGTGAAAGCCCTCAACAAAACTGTTCATCGAACAATTATTAATGAGGGGGCATCTACGTGTATTATGTCGATGAGTTGCTGGAAGAATTTAGGCTCACCACCCTTGTCGAGATCGTCAACGACGTTAAAAGCATTTGATGGACGATCATACACTCCATACGGGATTTTAAGTAACTTGCAAGTTGAACTAGGGGGCAAAACAGTAGGAATTGATGTTGAAGTAATTGATGGAAACCTCGATTACAACATCCTACTGGGAAGGCCCTGGATATATGCCATGGCCGTAGTTGTGTCGACCTACTTCAGGAAGATTGCATTTCCCTTTCAAGGAGGAATTACAGTCGTCGACCAACAAACTTTCCTCCCCGACAGTTCACAAGTTACAGGAAGCATTCCAATGATCCATGGAAGCAATCATTCGCTTCAAAATATTGGAGTAGGTCTCCTAAAAGACCCTGCCTTAATGGGTACTTTTGCCCTACCGCCTGCAAGTAATCTGGCGGAAGTGGCCACAGTGGAAACCTACAATATGAAATATTCTATATCTAATGGATTCGGAAGATTCCTAAACATTTTGTCAGCGTGGATCATCGCCCTAATAGAAATACTGTAAATACGGTGGGCTCCGAGGACGGTTCTAATCTCGTGTCAACCTCGTTAAAAAATGAAACAAGGAGTCATGAGGATAGTTCTTTTACTGTGTCAACCTCATTAAAAAATGAAACAATCCCCTTTCCAAATCTCAAAGGTAAACCTTCATTCCAACCACCAAGTTGAATGCAATGAAGCTTGGGGGGCATGCACCTCGATTTGTGTTGTTATTCTGGGGGCATGCAAACTTATCACGAGCAGTGTTACTGTAGGGTTCAAGCTCGTTAAAAAATAAACCCACCATGAGCAGTGTTACCGCAAGGTTCAAGCTCGTTAAAAAATAATCCCGCATCGAGCATTTTTAGCACAAAGTTCATGCTTGTTAAAAAATAAACGCAAGATCCGAGCAGTTTTAGCACATAGTTCATGCTTGTTAAAAAATAAACATAAGATCGAGCAAATGTTTCCACCCGCGTTTAAGCTCGTTAAAAAATGAACTATCCCGGTAAATAACCACTATGAATGTAATATCATCAGCCATTAAAGCCTTGGTCGTGTTTGCACCGTCACCTCCACTTTTCCATTGACCGATCGTTCACCTCCATATGTTTGTTTACCCATTTTGAGGAACAGCTAAAAAGAGTGATTTCACCTAGCCATCCTTGTGACACTGCCGTGATTGAAAAATTCCAACCTGTACCTGGAATCAGCTGCTAACCCTGTTTATCACTCGTTCCTCAAAAGACGAGTCTTCTTTAAGCTCTTTTCAACTGACTCGTAAAATATGAAAAGATTGCCGAGTCCTTGGCCTTCCAGCTCGTTAAAGGGACAGGAAGAGCTATCCCTCCTCTAGATTTTAATCTTTTTGGACCTGAGGGATTATTGCACAAAAAGATCGAGCGCTTGTTTTGTTCAGCTCGTTAAAACTATCGAAAACTCATCCCTTCTGTATTGTTTTATACTTTTTCAGACTTAAGGGATTAGATGACGAAAAAGGACTTTTGGAGTTAACTTTATGTACCTTTTCAGACTCTCTAAAAATGAAAAGGACCGAGTTATCCTTGTCGTTAGACTCGTTAAAATCATTAAATAGCGACAAACTTGTCTTTAGACGAGAACGAGTTTCACTATCGCTAGGCTCGTTAAAATATAGCGATGGGCTTGCCCGAAGGGCAGGTTATAGAACAAGCATATGTTATCCTCCTCAAGCTTAACAAAAATAAAGAGGTACTGGTCAGCAATGACTGGGGAAAAATTGGGAAAAACTCAAGAAAACTTTGATGGTAGCAAGTTGCTCTTGAACATGACACTTTTCCTCCGTACCACAATCGGGTTGGGTTGTTTCATTCACCGGTCGCATCCATGGTCTCGCCATACCATCCATATTTGGGGTAATGCTATCAATCCATCGCATCAGTGTCGCCATATGTTCAAGAGAAGTCGTTCAGAAAAGTCAACCGTGTCCCATCCACTGCCATACATTATCCTTTATCCTTTCATGACTGCCACCCTGAATCATATGTTATAGATCGTTTTCACCTCCATTAAAATCATTAGCTCCGTTCCGTGTCACTGATGTGGGATTCATTAAGACCCTCCTTTGACGGATCGCTTCTTGTCGACATCAGCTCATTATCCAAGAAGTTGATCTAGGAACAACCCCTTCATTACTTTGAAGCTTGCATGCCTCAATGGCAAGTTTCTCACTTCCGGCGACAGGTATACATCAATGACCTTCGACCGAAATATTTTGCGTGGTGTTCGACGCCAAGTCCTTTATTCACACCACGTGAATTGTACTGCAGTACCTTGAGGGTCATTATCATTATCGGTGATTCCTCTCGCGCTTGTTAACGGTGTACATCATTGACCGGTAATCAAGCAATGTCTTTCCATGTTCGACTTCAGAACATTTCTCACATGGATCGACTTGTACTTAGAGTGAAGATCGAACGAGTTTGAAGACCCCGGATCTAGTTTCATCCATCCGGGTTGCGATATATATTCAGGAAAGATAAAGACATTGACATGTACATCATTGCAGCAGATAATCATCCTACTCAAAGGATGATAATTTCATAAAAATTATCAGTCTACCACCAGACGATTGTTTGTTCTATGTACAGAAAAATGAATTTATAAAGCTAAGCATGGGAATGCCTGCCTCAGCTAGATCATGAAAGAAGTATGAAAAATAATGTATTGTATTGTATCTTATTACAAGTCTCCTCCCAGCATTGGATGAACTTCGGATCCCCCTGATAAAGCATTTCACCCGATAAACATCCTCATACTTTACCGGGCAACTGTTATAGACATTTTTGTGCCTTACAGCATTCAGCATGAAATGTCCATAATCTAAGGGATCCAAAGTCCCTAAACATGTTGTTCCTACCCCTAGAGGAACAAGGCTAACAAACCACAGCAATTCACAAAAGTTCTCCACCAGAAACTGCTAAAAAACAAGTCAATTCAGGATCATTTCAGTGGCTACACTAGCTGTTTGTGCTGAATGTCAAATCCAACACTGTCTACCTGCGTTGAATGTCAAAGGGAACACTGGCTACCTGCGCTGAACGAGAATGGACATGTGGCATGCTCATTTCTCAAGGTGTCAAAACCCAGGAAGCTTCCAAAATGAAACTTGCCTCAGGGAATTCGATTGGTGATGAGTAAGAGGTTCCAAATATCCAAGTGGAAGCAAGAACCTCCAAGTGGAATCAAGAACTGACAGAGGGAGAGGACACTAGTTAGATCTCAAGCTGACTCATCCTCTCTCCAAACATCTATATATGGATCTCTCCTCCATGAGATCTAGAGGCATGAATTTTGTTATTTCAAAGAATTGCTGTTGGTTTGAGATTGGAATCATTGGGTGCTTAATGCTTTGAAGGGGGTGAAGATAGGAATTCCATTTGCTGGGAAGGAGATGCTGGATTGGAGCCCTCTGGGTTGTATCTCTTCCTGAACCTTGTTATTCATCAATAAAGCTATCTTGGTTTCTCCTATATGCTGATGTATTTTTTGATGTATGAATGCATTAGTGTATTTAGTTTATTTCTAATCCTAAACTATTTATGAATGTGAATATCTGTCTTTGTGTAGTGTTCTTCTCTTGTCGCAAGTAGCTGTTCTCTTGTGATCTTGCAGGAACCCGTTGAAGCTGGACAAGCAAGGAGGCAAGTAGCTGTTCTCTTGTGATCTTGCATGAACCTGTTGAAGCTGGGCGAGTGAGAAGGCAAGTAGCTGTGAACTCCCAAAGAGAAGAGAGACCGGATCGAGGGACAAACGGAAGACACCGGTAAGTCTATTGATCTCTCTTCTTTCACATTTCATAAAGGAAGAAACCAGCATAGCTGTCTCTGTTTGTTGCTAAGGCACTGTCACACCTTAGGTGGATAGGATCGTCCTGCATAGGCATTTTTCCCCACAACAACCACTGTAGTACTAAATGCACTACCAGAGAAGTGGGGCAAATTTACTTCAAGTATTTATGTGAAGAAATAAGCTACTCCATTCTAGGCTATGGTCTCTATGAAATATTGAAGAAACCAGACTGAAGGCAAAAAACTATGTGGGATCAAGTGAGAAAAATAAAGCATATGATGCTATGACAAAGAGAAGAGGAAAGCCTAGAAAATTTTGTCCTCGGAAAAAGAAGAGGAACATGGATGAAATTCAATGGGATGTCAAGAATATGGGCATTACAAAAGAGATTGTCCTAAGCTTGAGAAGGACCATAACAAAAGAGTTAGAGAAGAATCCATATCATCAAAGAAGTGGAGGAAGCTGAAAACAAGAAGTCCAATAAAGAGGAAGTAAAAGATCTCTACTATGATTAAGATAGTCTTCCTCACCTAGTTCTTTTCAAGTTTTCTGTTGTAAGATATGGTTATCATGAACCAATAAGGAAAATGATAGGATGCATCATGGCATCATAGAAGCATTAAAATAAAGAACCCATGATCCTAGAGAAAAATATATGAAATAGAAGGCTATGGTAGTCACCTATGGAAGGATATAACTCTTGGTAACCTCATTAGAGGCATAAGTGGAACTTATGGGAAAAAGAAAAGAAAAAGGTAATCTAGCACAAAGCTCATCATACATCAATCAAAAGGGAACATTTCCTAGATGAGGATACTCAAGATCCTCTATTGGAATCTTCATCAGAAGGTTCACCAATCAAAAGGAAACAAGGGTTTCATTAAAAATTCTATCTTGTGGGAATTCATGGGATGACGGTATGATGACAAAAGAGATGGAGAAGATCAAGGGATTTAAGTTCTTTCAATCAAGGAAGTTGTTGAAGATATTATGGGTGACCTAAATGAAAAATGAGGTATGCTTGTATTTGTTATTGTAGAGTCATGTCATATGGTTGTAGGTAACATGGATAAATGCTCTATCTTGAGAGCATGATCAAAAGAAAGGATCTCCTCCAACAAGGCATGGGTCACACATTAACTAGATGAAATCAAAATAATATGCCCTCATATAGAATATGAGGTGGTTGACAATGATTGGAGGAAATATGATTAAAAGTTCCTGGGAAGAAAAATGTGTGAAGAAAGAAGGAAAGAGATTGTGGAATATGCAACCATGAAGAAGACAATCAACATCCTAGGACTAAAATATTTGACTATAATATCTCCATGAAAGATATGAAGACTCTGATGAAGTTAGAAAAAGAAAGAGACCCTTGAAAACATATATCTCTTGGAGATGTATCAATATGTATGCAGGATGCTGATGCAAATTAGTAGATGTCACGGTGAAAGAAAATCACAAAGGTAATTTCGAATTAATGTTCATTTATTTTTTTTGAACAATATCTAGATGGGATTATGTAGGGCTGCCATGGGACGTGTTATAGACATTTTTGTGCTTAACAGCATGAAGCATGAAATGTCGATAATCTAAGGGATCCAAAGTCCCTAAACATGTTGTTCCTACCCCTAGAGGAACAAGGTCAGCAAACCACAGCACTGAAAATCAGTTCTCCACCTGAAAACAGTCAAAAACAAGCTAATTCTGGATCATGTCAGCTGCTCCACTGAGCATCTGCGCTGAATGTCAACTGCTCCACTCTGTACCTGCGCTAAATGTCAAATCCAATGAAGGCTACCTGCGCTGAGATTGGCCAAGTGGCACAGTCATTCTGCAAGGTGTCAAATGCCCAGGAAGCTTCCAAAATGACACTTGGATCAGGGAATTCGCCTTGTGATGAGTAAGAGGATCTAGGTCTCTAAGTGGAAGCAAGAAACTCCAAGTGGACTCAAGAACTGAAGTATAACTGAAGTGGGAGAGGACACTAGTCAGCTTCATGCCAGCCTCAAGCTGACTCATACTTTCTCCAAAACTCCTATATATAGAGCTCTCTCATGAGGTCTAGGGAGGCTGGAATCTTGTGAATGTAAGGAAGTGCTGTTGGTTTGAGTATAGAACTATTGGGTGATTGCTTTGAAGGAGGTGAAGAGGAGATTTCTTTCTGCTGGGAGGTGTTGCTGGATTGGGCCTCTTATGGTTGTAACACTCTCAGAACTTTACTTCTTCCATTAATAAAGCATTTGAGGTTCTTCTATATGCATGTGTCTCTGTGGCGTATTGATGCTTGTATATTTGATTTATTCTAATCCTTGAATCAATTATGGATGTATGCTTCTTGTAGTCTCCCTTTCTTGTGCTTTTGCAGGATCTTTGTGTAGCTGGGCCAGTGAAAGAGCAAGGAGCTGGGAGCAAGCAGCAAAGAGAGAAGATTGGATCAAACATTAGCGGAAGACAACGGTTAGTGGATCTCTTTCTCCCCTCTCTTACATCTCATAAAGAAGTAATCTTGATTAGCTTTGCATTCTGTTGTTGCTGAGGTACTATCACCCTTAGAGTGGGATAGGGTCATTCCGTATTGGATACTTTTCCCAACAACAAATTGGCGACTCCGCTGGGGATCGTATCTTGTTGGTTGTTTGTGTTTTTGCTATTCATTTTATAAACACAGGGAGTACCGAATCGAACTGCATTTGGATCTTTCAAATGCAAAGTAGAGGGCAGCTACTCTAGCTCAGTTTCTGGGCAAGTTTATGATTTGAAGAGCTGATTCACAAGGACTCTAATAAGCTCTTAGTGATAGATTTTCATCCTCCTTGTCATCCCTTAGTGTGTCCTTGACTGATAGCTTCTGATTTGGCCAAAAACTGTGAATTTTTGAGCAATCTGTGACCCGGAAACTGAGAAAAACGAAAGTTTGAATCTTCAGTGCAAGTGCTGTGAAGGCAGTCTGCATTTCAGCGCAGTTCCCGAAGGGGCTACCTGCGCTGAATGTCAAACTGACAGTGTACCACCTGCACTGAACCAGTTTTGCCTAGTGCTACTGGGGTTCCCTGCTGTTCATTGCCCTGTTTTCACCCTTGTTTTTGCAGCCTGTTACCAGTCAATGTACCTATCTGAAACCAACTTTCCTTGCCACTATTCCGCCTCGGTTGTATAAAGAAACTGTGTTTGTTCTTTGTGTATTTCTTGTATCATTTGCATTTTCCCATAACGAAAGTGAACTAGTCTTGCTGTGGCCTCTTAGGTCTAGACCTGTGATTAAGTGTCGTTTTGATCTTAAGAGTTAGTTTATTTGTTGTTCATAGCTGATTGAGCTTTTGCTTTCATCATATGGTTTGAATTTATATATTTCTAGTGTCGAAACAAGTAAATCTTGAGGTGTCTTTTGATTTTGGACAAGCTTGTTTGCTTTCACTTGAAATTGAATTCGAAATTATACAACAGCTTTCTTTTTTTTGTATCGCACAAACATTAAAAAAGAGAAAAGAAATACCTGCATTTTGCATTTTGCATATAAGTTTGTATGTTGATTTAGGGAAAAAGTGCATTAGTGTATGCTCTTTGATCTGTGTGAAAAGATTTTGTCTCTCTTTTCCCTTAGTAGTTAAGATTTTCATAAGTCGAAAAGATTGAAAAAGCTTGCTTCTCATCTTAGACTGCATTTAGGAATTTGTATCAAACATCTTGTGGTGAACCTTGAAAGGCAAACTTTAAAAAGATCAACTTAAAATATATTGACTGAACCTAACAACGCTTTGAAACATAACGCAAACACATAGAGGTCTAAGTTAGAGACGTGTTCTGGCGTCGTTAAACGTAGTGACTGTCGATCTTGATGAAGGTGGGTGATTCCTCCTGAGAGTCGGTGGCACTAATACGGACTTGTGCTCCCACGTACCGTCGCGTATATATTGGGAGACCCCTATAGGCATATATCTTTTATCCATAGGAAGCCATGTCGGCTGCCCTACTGATCGCAATGCAGTGAACACAGCATTCATGAAGATCGACCACCCATACCGTAAAACGTATTCTGTGGTTTTGCGAAAGGTTTGGCACACCCTCTGCCTAGATCTCCAGAGCAGTTTATTTTGGCCTTTTTCAAACTCTATAACTGAAAAAGTCCACCCGAGCATTTGTCACTTCGGGCTCGTTAAAACATCGAAGGAGACTAGAGTCATCTTTAGCTTTTTCTCGACTCTTTAAAACTGAAAAAGCAAGTTGTGTCTAAAGCGTCGTTATAAAATTTATTTTAAGCGGAATAATCATCACCTTTCCCTCGTTGATCTTCGAAGTTAGTCGACCAAAAGTGGAACTTCCTGTAGAATCGCTAAGAAATCTTTTGGATAGACTAGATATGTCTGAACAACCGTCGACATCTAGGACTGTGTCGTCCGACACAGCAGCAGCAGAGCCTCCTGCTGCTACTCCAACGATGTTCACCGGTATACCATTTGTCCCGGCAAATTGTCAACAACAAGCCGGAGTCCAATCAGGGACAACGACATGGTTAGTTCCTATTTCTTCATCCAGATTATCATCTGGTATTTCTTATGTTGAAACTCAACAAATTGATCCAATGTGTCTTCAAAGGCCAATTTACCCTTTAAGTACTGGATTTCCACCATATGGAGGGCAGTATGCTCTTTCATTGTTCCCTCCCAGAGAACAACCATATGGGAGTTTACAGCAAAGTTCAGGTCAAACTGGAATTACATCCAGTGGTTGGGTACCAATACTGCCTCAACAACCAGGGGTTGTATATTCAATGCAACCAGTACACCCTGTGTCGAATATTCCCACCATACCTGCTATAGTGAATGTGTCGCAAGTACAAGCTCCACCTGTTGTATGTCAACCCCAAGTTTCTCAGGTGGCAATACAACAACCTCTTGTCTCAACGACTCAATCACAATCTCAGGGTAGTGCCTCCTTATCTGGAGTGACTCAGACTCAAACACGTACTGTGACTCCTCATCCCGGTCAATCATCCAGTATTGGTCAACAGCAAATGGTCCAACAACCAGAGCTGGTTCAATCTCAACAACCGCCATTCCAGCAATCATATCAAGGACCTGAGCAACAAGTCTTTGTAAGTAATGGGCAACCATACTATAGTGGTTATGCCCATCAACCTTGTCAAAGTTGCCAGCATTATGCTGGTCTGCAAAGACCCATTGCTCAGGCGATACCATCTTATCCTGGATATGCTTCGCCTAACCTGAACCAATAGTTACCCTTTGTAGCAACTCTAGAATTACCAGATCTAAACCGGCTGACGAATGATCCAATTGCTTATGCCCCTTGGTGGCTAGCGATTCCTCACAAACTTCCATCTGACATTCCTAAGTTCAATGGAAATCCAGGTGAAGACCCATCGAATCACGTGATGACTTTTCATCTGTGGTGTTCGTCGAACACCCTTAACAACGATTCGATAAGGCTTCGCCTTTTTCAGAGGACATTGACAGGTCCAGCGGCTAAATGGTATATTGAATTGCCAAGAGCCTCTTTCGACAATTTTAGTTCCCTAGCCACGACTTTCCTAACCCATTTTCAATTACCAATAAGGTACGAAACGGGAACAGAAATATTAACCAACTTCAAACAGACAACTGCTACCCATATATCTGATCATATACATGAGTGGCGTCGTCGTCGTAGGATGGTGAAAACATATGTTCCCGATCAGCTATTAGCTGAATGGTTTATAAAGTCGTTACTTCCGGCTATTACGGAAGATGTGGCCAAGGGGGGACTCGTAACAGAGGAGCAAGTCATTGCTCGTGCGCAATATTTGGACTTAGTTTATACTCAGTCCGGCACGCTCTATGACAAAATACCTGACGCCCCTAGACCGGAATTTTCAATTCCTCCTCCTCCTAAATCAAATAATGACTCTCACGCCGGCGATGGCGTGATTGGCAAGCACAAAATTTATAGTCAAAATGCAAATGAAGAACTTCTTGCCTCAGAAGTAAATGCCATGTCGACCGACAAGGGCAAACAACTGAAGCAACCAGGGGGCAAGAAGAAAAAGAAAGGGAGAAAAAGGAAACCCCCAGCAGGGTGTCATATATGCGATGAGGATCATTGGACGAAAGATTTTCCACATATAGCTGAAGTTAAGAAACTCTTTAAGAGTTAAAAAACCCCAGCAGTATTGACTGATCCGTTTCCTAATCCAGGTCAAAATCTGATTGCTAATCAAAATGCTTCCCGATCCCAAGTGCTTATGTTGTCTACCTCAAAGCAGCAAAATAATGCTTTGACGAGGAATAAGGATTACAGGAATCCAAAGCTGTCGAACAACAAGCCTAATGAACAACCTAGTAGTTCGACAACAACTTTGACCGAAGTTGTGCCACCCATCGTTCCTGAGCAAATGATAAAGCCACAAAAGGGAGTAGTACACAAATCGACATTTAATCCTTGTGTGAAAACAACACAGATAGAGGACCTGGCCTGATCGCCGTCCGCTATGTCGACACTTGAGGTACCACAAAATTGCTTCTCCCAAGAGCAAGCTTTATTATCAGCAATAGGTGGGATTGAGACAATGGATTCCAATCTTGTGGCCTTTGATCATAAAGGATATGACCCTCAGTTACCAGCTC
Organism: Pinus tabuliformis; assembly: GCA_031772625.1. Classification (NCBI taxonomy): domain Eukaryota; kingdom Viridiplantae; phylum Streptophyta; class Pinopsida; order Pinales; family Pinaceae; genus Pinus; species Pinus tabuliformis. The sequence goes on from CM062815.1 coordinate 233,598,643, forward strand.
AACTAGCTTTCCTTATTCAAGTGAAAGCCCTCAACAAAACTGTTCATCGAACAATTATTGATGAGGGGGCATCTACATGTCTTATGTCGATGAGTTGCTGGAAAGATTTAGGCTCACCACCCTTGTCGAAATCGTCAATGACGTTAAAAGCATTTGATGGACGATCATACACTCTATACGGGATTTTAAGTAACTTGCAAGTTGAACTGGGGGGCAAAACAGTAGGAATTGATGTTGAAGTAATTGATGGAAACCTCGATTACAACATCCTACTTGGAAGACCATGGATCTATGCCATGGCCGCAGTTGTGTCAACCTACTTCAGGAAGATTGCATTTCCCTTCCAAGGAGGAATTACAATCGTCAACCAACAAACTTTTCTCCACAACAGTTCACAAGTTACGGGAAGCATTCCAATGATCCATGGAAGGAATCATTTGCTCCAAAATATCGGAGTAGGTCTCCTAAAAGACCTTGCCTTAATGGGTACTTTTGCCCTACCGCCCCCAAGTAATCTGGCGAAAGTGGCCACAGTGGAATATGAAACCTTCTATGTCTGATGGATTTGGACTCTGAGGACGGTTCTAATCTTGTGTCAACCTCATTAAAAAATGAAACAAATCCCCGAGGAAAACCTTCATTCCAACCACCGAGTTGAATGCAATGAAGCTTGGAGGGCGTGCACCTCGATTTGCATTATTATGCTGGGGTCATGCAAACTTATCTCCGAGCAGTTTTAGCACATAGTTCATGCTCGTTAAAAAATAAACATAAGATTGAGCATTCAAGCTCATTAAAAAATGAACATACCCTGGTAAATAATCTCTGTGATCGTAAATTTATTAGCCGTAAAAAGCCTTGGTCGTGTTTGCACCTGCCACCTCCATTCCATTTGGCCAATCGTTCACCTCCATATGATTGTTTACCTATTTTGAGGAACAGCTGCGAAGAGTGATTTCACTTAGCCATCCTTGTGACACTGCCGTGATTGGAAAATTCCAACCTGTACCTGGAATCTGTTGCTATCCCTGTTTATCACTCGTTCCTCAAAAGACGAGTCTTCTTTGAGCTCTTTTCATCTGACTCGTAAAATATGAAAAGTTTGCCGAGTTTTGGCCTTCCAGCTCGTTAAAATGACCGGAAGAGCTATCCCTCCTCTAGATTTTAATCTTTTTGGACCTGAGGGATTATTACATTAAAAGGTCGAGCGCTTGTTTTATTCGGCTCGTTAAAGTTATCGAAAACTCATCCCTTCTGTATTGTTTTATACTTTTTCGGACTTAAGGGATTAGATGACGAAAAAGGAATTTTGGAGTTAACTTTCCGTACCTTTTTAGACTCTCTAAAAATGAAAAGAACCGAGTTTTCCTTGTCGTTAGACTCGTTAAAATGATTAAATAGCGACAAACTTGTCTTTAGACGAGAACGAGTTTCCCTATCGCTAGGCTCATTAAAACATAGCGATGGGCTTGCCCGAAGGGCAAGTTATAGAACAAGCATATGTTATCCTCCTCAAGCTTGACAAAAATAAAGAGTTACTGGTCAGAAATGACTGGGGAAAAATTAGGAGAACCTCAAAGCTTTAATGGTAGCAGGTTGCTCTTGAACATGACACTTTGTCCTCCGTATTTCATTCACCGGTCTCATCACCATGGTCCTCGCCAAACCATCCACATTTGGGGTAATGCTACCGATCCATCACATCAGTGTCGTTATATGTTCAAGAGATGTGTTCAGAAAGAGTCAACCGTGTCCCATCCACTGCCATACATTATCCTTCATCCACCCATGATCGCCACCCTGAATCATATCTCACAGATTGTTTTCACCTCCACTAAAATCATTAGCTCCGTTCCGTGTCATTGATGTGGGATTCATTAAGGCCCTCCTTTGACGGATCGCTTCTTGTAGACTTCAGCTCATTATCCAAGAAGTTGATCTAGGAACAACCCCCCCCAGTACTTTGAAGCTTGCATGCCTCAATGGCAAGTTTCTCACTTCCAGCTACAGGTATACATCAATGACCTTCGACCAGAAGATTTTGCGTGGTGTTCGACGCCAAGTCCTTTATTCACACCACGTGAATTGTACTACAGTACCTTGAGGGTCATTGTCATTATTGGTGATTCCTCTCGCGCTTGTTAACGATTTACATTATTGACCGGTAATCAAGCGATGTCTTTCCATGTTCGACTTCAGCGCAATTCTCACATGGATCGACTTTCACTTAGAGTGAAGATCGAACGAGTTTGAAGACCCCAGATCTAGTTTCATCCATCCGGGCTGCGATATATATTCAGGAAATATAAAGGCATTTGATATGTACATCATTGCAGCAGATGATCATCCTACTCAAAGGATGATAATTTCAGCAGAGAATTATCAGTCTACCATCAGACGATCGTCTGTTCTATGTACCAAAATGAATTTATAAAGCTGAGCATGGGAATGCCCGCCTCAGCTAGATCATGAAAGCAGAATGAAAAATAATGTATTGTATTGTATTTTATTACAGGGCACCTCTTAGCGATTGAATGAACTTCGGATCCTCCTGATAAAGCATTTCACCCGATAAACGACCTCATACTTTAGGGGGCAACTGTTATAGAAATTTTTGTGCTTAACAGCATGAAGCATGAAATGTCGATAATCTAAGGGATCCAAAGTCCCTAAACATGTTGTTCCTACCCCTAGAGGAACAAGGTCAGCAAACCACAGCACTGAAAATCAGTTCTCCACCTGAAAACACTAAAAAACAAGCTAATTCTGGATCATGTCAGCTGCTCCACTGAGCATCTGCGCTGAATGTCAACTGCTCCACTCTGTACCTGCGCTGAATGTCAAATCTAATGAAGGCTACCTACGCTGGGTGAGATTGGCCAAGTGGCACAGTCATTCTGCAAGGTGTCAAATGCCCAGGAAGCTTCCAAAATGACACTTGGATCAGGGAATTCGCCTTGTGATGAGTAAGAGGATCTAGATCTCCAAGTGGAAGCAAGAAACTCCAAGTGGACTCAAGAACTGAAGTGGGAGAGGACACTAGTCAGCTTCATGCCAGCCTCAAGCTAACTCATCCTTTCTGCAAAACTCCTATATATAGAGCTCTCTCATGAGGTCTAGGGAGGCTGGAATCTTGTGAATGTAAGGAAGTGTTGTTGGTTTGAGTATATAACTATTGGGTGATTACTTTGAAGGAGGTGAAGAGGAGATTTCTTTCTGCTGGGAGGTGTTGCTGGATTGGGCCTCTTATGGTTGTAACACTCTCAGAACTTTACTTCTTCCATTAATAAAGCATTTGAGGTTCTTCTATATGCATGTGTCTCTGTGGCGTATTGATTCTTGTATATTTGATTTATTCTAATCCTTGAATCAATTATGGATGTATGCTTCTTGTAGTTTCCCTTTCTTGTGCTTTTGCAGGATCTTTGTGTAGCTGGGCCAGTGAAAGAGCAAGGAGCTGGGAGCAAGCAGCAAAGAGAGAAGATTGGATCAAACATTAGCAGAAGACAACGGTTAGTGGATCTCTTTCTCCCCTCTCTTACATCTCATAAAGAAGTAATCTTGATTAGCTTTGCATTCGGTTGTTGCTGAGGTACTATCACCCTTAGAGTGGGATAGGGTCATTCCGTATTGGATACTTTTCCCAACAACAGGAAGAGCTATGGATTCCTTTGAACACTGATGACCATATAGCTAGATGAAAGATCCTTAAGAAAACATGGCATGAAGTAGGCAACAAATCATGAAGAAGGACCAACTATGGACTAATGGATCACTTTCCAATGAAAGGAATAATGACATTACTGACACATGGATGAAAGTGATGGATGGTCTATGCTCTACAAAGAAGTCCCGAAAGATGTAGACTTTATGAAAAAGAAGAAATTCATGACAACAAGAAAGGAGTTCTACAAGAAGATGGTTGTTCCATGATCTCCACCTATATAGCTACTAGAAGCAAGTCCCTGATCGAAAGGGAGCTTAGTCAAGTCCCTAGTTAAGAGGGAGCTTGGGTACATTCCTTTTATAGGAATGGGTACATTCCTTCAGTGGAATGGATATGTCCTCCCTAAATTGAGAGGGAGAGATAGACACAACATTCTTGTCTTCACTTTGGAAGACATAATGGAGGATTGGGTAAAATTTTGGCATACGATGCTCTTTGAGGATGAGTTAGGGAATCCAAGAGAAGAGTAGTTGTAGAGGACCAATATTATTTGAGGACTAGGAATACAAGATAAGAATAGTCCTGGTAGAACATACTCTCAGAGAACTCGGGTGGGGTATGTTCCAAGAGAGACAATGATGAAGGTGTCTATACATCATTGGTCTCACCAACATTGTGCTTTGATCTTGCGGAGAGATAGAGTTGTTAGTTAATGCCTTTCTATGTGACAATGCTGGTTGATATGATGCTATATAGATGGGTTACCAATCCGAATATTTTTATGAGAATTATTTATATTGATAATTTCCAAGTACCTTGTATGGATTATGAATACCTTCCTAGTTAAGAGGGAGTGTTGAAAAGTGTAACTATGTTTGGTCTTCATAACGACATATGCAATTATGATTTTACGTAATTGCTGTAAAGAAGAAAATAAAATTATTTATTGTGATGCTTGACTCATGGGTTTCATGATCAAGGAATTTTATTTTAGTCAAGGCTCCCATTGTGAGCCTTTAGGGTTGGTCATCAAGAAATAGAGTCAATGAAGTCATTGTCATGTATTGAAGACATGTTACACATTGTAAAAATTTATTTTGTTTATTTCAATTACCCTCCAAGACCTTGTCACAACCCCTCCCTCATGTTGACCTTTGAAATAGATAAATATGTTTCTAGAATGACAAGTTGGCCTACCCCATGGCTCAAGTAAACTTACTTTTGATGGGAAAACCACGATTCATAGGGTGACTCGGCCTCACTTTGAAGACAATCTGGCCAAGCATATGAAATCAAAAACAAGTGTGAAGAAGGGACAAGAAGGAAGCCTCTCATCCAACGAAGGAAAGAGAAAATAAAGTTGAAGTATTTTGGGTCTCTTTAGGGAAAACACCTTCACACGTATGAGGAAAAAGGAGTGCCACTTGCTGCAGAAAAGGGCCAAAGTCTTCACAGTTGTACTAGAAGCTAGATCAAGAAGAAAAAAAGTTAGTTCATCAAGCCGAGTTAAAGGAGAAAGTCATTCAGTCCAAGAAAAGGAGATTAAGGGGTTACTTCATCATATATCTCACTCATGTTGTAGGTAGGGTTTCTAAGGAGGCCGAAATGGTTGTAGGTATAATCTAATAAGTCAAGCTCTAAAGGATAGTTGAGAAGGAGGGAGAGGTAATAATTTTGACTAACATTGACTAAAGGAAGAGAAGGAAGCCTTGTGACTTGGTCTTGGAGAGGTAAACAGGTCAAGAGTCTTGGTCTTGGTATTCGTCAATTGAAGTCTCTAGAAGAATAAGAATTTGTTTGGGTTTTCCTCTCAAGTTAGAAAGGTTTTGGCCTAGGATGATCACCTACATTCTCTATCTCTTGTCTCTTTATTTTTTATTCTTTGAAACTATTTGATGAAGAAGAATACTATAATAATCTAACTAAAGAGAAGATCCTAATCTAAAGTAGTAAAAATAATTCACAAGAAGTTATAATTAGAAGAGAAATCACCTAATTTATATGCCCTATATTTCTCAACATCTTGTTAGCATACTTTCCTTGAGAGACAAACAATTCCCCATCAACTTGTCATACTTCCATTCCAAGGAAGTAGTGCATGAGACCCATGTCCTTCATCTTCAAATCTATTACAAGGTCCTCCTTGCAAGATCTGATCATCTTCTCATCACCAGTCAAGATCAAGTCATCAACATATAAAACAATAATGAACCATTTATGTTCTACCAAAATATGATAGAGGTTTGCATCCACTTCACTTTTGGTGAAGCCCAAATCGATGAGATAGGTATCGATCCCAATGTACCAAGTACAAGGTGCTTGCTTGAGACCATAAAATGCTCGCTTGAGACCATAAAATGCTCGCTTGAGTATGCACACATGAGACTCTTGATCAAAATTATTGAAGCCTTCTAGTTTCTCGATATACACCTTCTCCTCAATAAATCCATTGAGGAATGCAGTTTTCACATCCATCCAGTGGATCTTCCACCCCATCTGTGCAACCAAAGAAATGATTGATCTGATGGATGAGTACCTTGCTACAGGAGAAAAGGTATCCTCATAGTCAATCCCCTCAACCTGAGAGTACCCCTTGGCCATAAATTTGGCTAATAATTTTCTATTCTTCTATTTGCAGCCTACTTCACCTTGAAGATCCATCTCAAACCCACAACTGATTTGTTTATTGGTCTTAGTGTTTCCAGGAAAACTAGTGTCTTTTCGATCTGCTAGTCCTACTGGGATTGGTATCTATCCTAGAAACAAACAATCAAAGTAATTTGCGATTTCCTCTATTTATGATAGATAAGAGAGAAGCAAAGGGACCAACCTGGATCTTCTGCTTGATTCCTTGCTTGATTTCTCTCCTCCTTGATAGAGCTTGCGCATCTTCTCCTACTTATCCCTCTTAGAGAATACCTGTAGAGACAAAGTAACAAAACACCATCAAAGCATCTTGATCTATCATATCATAAGCATTGCAGAATCAGAAATACAATGAACATACAATAACATTAACAAATAACCACATCCACAAATACACAATTGTATGGAGGAAAACTCAAAGAACTTTATTAATAATAGAAGGGAGAATTAAAACCCAGATGTCTGATCCAACATCATCCTCCCAGCATCAAAGCCCTCTTCACTTCATGAAAAGAAAGATCACCCAACAATATAATGCTCTTTCTCAAAGACAAACTATCGACACCTCTTCACAAATTACAAAATTTCAGCCTCTAGATCTCTCAGATGAGGGATCCATTTGTAGATGTCTGCAAGGGTATGAGTCATCTTTGGGTTTTTGATTAGTGTCATTCCACTTGTTGTTCTTGGTTCCACTTGGAGATTTCTTGGATCTCTTACTCATCCCTTGGTGAATTCAGAGAGGCAAGTGTCATAGGAGGAGAAGTTTCTAGAAGATTCCATGAGCATCCACTTAGCAAACTGTCTCGGACATTTGTCCATTCTCGCTCATCGCACCCCATAGAAGGCTTCTTCAGTGTGCATCGCACCTGGCTAGTGTAGGAGTCAGTATGCATCGCACCCTGACAGTGTTGCAATTAGCATGGTCCAATTTTGGCTAGTTCTGAGTGGTTTTTCAGGTGGAACTTTTGGGGAATGATGTAATTAGTTGACCATGATCCTTTAGGGTATGAAACAACACTTTTAGGGGTTAAAGAGCCCTTGGTTTATCGACATATAAGATTTGGGTTGCAGTGCCCAAATATGTCTATAACAGTTTCCCCCTAAAGCATGAAGTCGTAAATATTTTGATGTCGGGTCAAATGCTTTATCATGAGGATCCGAGGTATTAGAACTGGAAGGTGACCTATATAAGATACAATACAATACAATACATCATCATCATATTAGTTTCGTGATCTAGCTGAGGCGGGCATTCCCATGCTCAACTTTATAAATTCATTTTCATGTACATAGGACAGATAATCGTCTGCAGTTGCAGACTGGTGATTCATTACATGTAGAGTCATCATCCCTAGCTTGGATGATCATGTGTGCAACTTTTGTGTACATTTGATGTCTTTATATTCTTGAATATATTGCAGTCTAGATGGATGAAACTAGATCCAGGGTCTTCAAACTCATTCAATCTTCGCCCGATGTACAAGTTGATCCATGTGAAAAGATGTTCTAAAATTGAACATGGAAAGACATCGCCTGATTACCAGCCAATAATGTGAGCTGTTAACAGAAGCGAGAGGAATCATTGATAATGATAATGACCTTCAAGGTACTACAGTACAATTCACGTGGTGTGAATATATGATCTGATGTTGAACACCACGTAAAATATTTCGGTCAAAGGCCATTGATGTCAACCTGTCGCCGGAAGTGAGAAACTTGCCATTAAGGCATGCAAGCTTCAAAGTACTAAAAGGGTTGTTTCTAAGTCAAATTCTTGGATAATGGGCTGATGTCGACAAGAAGTGACCCGTCGTAGGAGGGCCTTAATGTATCCCACATCTACGACATGAAACAAAGCAAATGATTTTCTAGAGGTGAAAACGATCTAATGATACAAGTTTTAGGAATGGCGGTCATGAAAAATGGAGGGTGAAGGTATTGCAGTGGATGAGGCATTAACTGGATGGTGAATTCTCTGAATGACTTCTCTTGAACATATCGGCGACACTGAGATGGATTGGTAGCGTTAACCCCAAAATATGGATGGTATGGAGGACCAATGGTGATATGACCGGTGAACGGAATAACCCAACTCGACTCAATCATGGTGATGGAGTAAAAGTGTCATGTTCAAGAGCGACCTGCTACCATAAAATTCTTCAAGTTTTCTTCCCTTTTTCCCCAGTCATTTCTGACTAGTACCTCTTTATTTTTGTCAAGCTTGAGGAGGATAACATGTGCTTGTTCTATAATTTTCCCTTCGGGCAAACCTATCGCTATGTTTTAGCAAGTCTAATGACAGTGAAACTCATTCTTGTCTGGGTGGACAAGTTTGTCGCTATTGTTTTAACGAGTTTAATGACAAAGACAACTCGGTCCTTTTCATGTTTAGAGAGTTAGAAAAGGGATGAAAATAAAACTCCAGTAGTTCTTTTTCTTAGCATAATCCATTAAGTCCAAAAAAGATTAAAATAATACAAAAGGGATGACTTTTCGATCACTTTAGCGAGTCGAAAAAGACAAGCGCTCGAACATTTTCATGAGATAATCCCTCAGGTCTGAAAAAGATTTAAAATCTACATGAGGGATGACGCTTTTGATTACTTTAACGAGTGGGAAAGGCCAAAAGATCGATAATGTTTTCATATTTAATGAGTCTAAAAAGGGTTTAAAGAGGACTCATTTTTGAGGAATGAGTGGTATCCGGGGTAGCAACTGGTTCCGGGTAATCTTGGAACTTCTCAAAACATGGTAATGTGAAGAGGGTGGCTAATAGGACCACTCGTTGCAACTGTTCCTCAGAAGGGTAAACAATCAAGTGGAAGCGTATGATCGGCCAAAAGAATGGAGGTGATGGAAGAAACACAACCAAGGATCAAAGGCTGATGTAGTGGAAATCACGAAGGTTATTTACCGAAGGTAGGTTCATTTTTTTTTAAAGAGCTTAAACTCTGGGGGAACATATTGTTGAAAAGTGTGCAACAAGAAATGCTTGTTGAGAATGCAACAAGATGATGGAGCTTAGTGGAAAGGAGTCGCCTTCACTAAGTGGTCCCGTAGGCAAATTATGGTACAAAGTATAATTTTGGATCATAGCAGGAGTGATCACAACAGGGGTGATCACAACAAGAGTGATCAGAGTCCATTTTTAGACTGCTAGTCAAAAATAGAAAAGTTAAATAATATTGTCTCATAATAATATTTAGACTATAAACTTTATCTTATCCTCTTGGAGCACTTCAGTTTGAGCTACAGATGTGGCACATGCAGCTGTCAGAAGGAAATACGCTTTCTTTGTGGGTCAGTTGAGCTATTGCATGCAGGACATCAGTTAGAACTCATGTGGTTGAGTTCTGTGGAGTTGGATGAGTAGTTAATGGAGTTGTGTTCAGTTTGACTTAGTTGAACTAGTTGTATTTAGTCTAACTGATCAATAGACTAAGTGATGAGTTGTGTGAATTAGTTATTAATTAATTCACTAATTATTAACTCATAATGCAACTGAAGAATACATCAGTTAACTCAGTGCATGTATAGTTCAATGGAGACAGGTGTTAGAGGTTGAGATTGCTATCAGTTGTGACTATAGTTGTGCATGAGACTTTGCACAAGAAATGTATTGAGTATGCCCATGAGAATGCCTAGTAATATGGCCTGTGCTCACGTGATTCCCAGTGTGAGTGATTTTTTCCAAGGTAAATAGAACTTGGAACGAGTTTGGATTCATTCATTCTCAGCAGGTATTGTGCAGTGGAGGCAGGCCAGCAGCGGAGGAGATTTGGAGATCAGATTTGAGCTGTATTGTGTGTAACAGGTGGAGATAGTACTGAGTACTTGTGAGGAGTATTGTACTATGTTTGCTACATGTTCTCAATCAATATAATATACAGATAGTTGGCGTTTTTAGCAAGATGCTTTCCCCAGGAAAATACTGTGTTGATATGTGTGATTGATGCTTCTATGTGCGCATGTTATTGTTTTTGCTTCTATAAATTGATGATCAACGTAGAGGAGGTTATGTATTATGCATGTATTCCGAAATAGTGTATAATCGGGATAATCTCTATGAATATGTGTCATATTATTCAAAATTTCTACACATATGCTCTATTTGGGAGTGGGCTCATTTTTTAACGAGCTTGAACCTTGTGCAAACTATGCTCAGTTTGGGAGCGGGTTCATTTTTTAACGAGCTTGAACCTTGTAGAAACTATGCTCAGGGTGGTAGGTTTATTTTTTAATGAGCTTAGACCATGCGAAAACATGCTCAGTGGTAGGTTTCTCCTTTTATGCGAACTAGAAATGACCAAACTAAAAGCTAGAAAAACTAAGAAAAGCTAAGAAACTATTGAGGCTAGGTAGGATGGTTTCATCAGCGGTTTAGATAAAACACTTCCTTTGCTTCATCCATAGTGAAGACAAAGGTGAATAGTGGATTAGACCAATCACCTAACCTAAGAAGTTGAAAAACTAAAAAGCTAAAAAAATGAAATTGGTTGTTTTTTGCTTGCATAAAAAGGTTTGCATGCCCCCTGGCATCGAGAAAAGGAGAGCCTCCAGGTAACCATATGGAAATCATTGCGGTTAAGTAGGATTGTTTTTGTTTGTGGAGCTGACGAAACAATTCCTTGGCTTTGTCCATCAAATAGACAAAGGTGAATGGTGTGAGATAACACTTCAAATCACATAACCTATAGGGAAACCTATCTTTTCAACTGGGTTCGTCTACCTAAGCGACCAGGGTACATGCCCCTTAAGCTTCGTTACATTCACTAGACTACTCACGGTAATTAGGTAGATGGAATGAAGGTTGAAGAGACACTCTTGATGCAAAAGGACCATTTAGGGATGATGGTTGACTTGGAGTTGTGTTTGAATCGGGAAATGAAGCTGGTCAATAAGCTGGACAATTTTGCCTTCATGTGGGAAACACTCACTCGAAAGAGTGTTGAAACAAAAGCCTCCATGTTGTAAACATAGTCACATCCGAGGAGTAGATTGTAATCTAATGGCCCTTGGACTACCATCAAATTCAAGTGAATGGTTTTCCTTCTCAAAGTAATTGGTAACTTAGGAAGGATCCCTAACGGTCGACTGGTTCCTTTGTTAAAGCCTGACAAATTCTGTGTAACAGGCATAAGCGATGGCGAACCAAGTGCTTTCCAAGCAGTTGAGGAAATGATACTCACTAAAGCACCTTCATCTATGACAGTGATAGACATGATCATTTTGTAAACTTTTACTATGATCCAGAATGGTACATTAGAAGGAAGGCAGGATCTTGCTAGTCGATTCCAATCAAAGGAAGTAACCAGATTGCTTGGAGGGGGTACCGAATAAATGATTGAATTAACCCCTTGAGTCACGAGAATTGGGAGATTCTCTTCCTGTTGTGAAGGAATGGGCAGATTTCCCCCAAGTTCATCGGACTCTGAAGTAACGAAAATAATTTGAACAATATCGTTCTTACTCTCTTTGGGAATGGTATCATCTAAAGGTGGACCTTTTGAAGGAAAAACTGGGTCGACTGCCACTTCGACCTGTTGACTTTGGTCTGATATGGACTCAAAAGATTCACTCTCAATGATAGGTGTTTCAACCAACAGTTCAGTTAATTCAATCAGATTTTCCACTAGTAAAGGACTAAGGGAGAGTTTCTTATATCTAGGTGGAAGTCGCTGCGGTGAAGCAGGACAATTATGCAAAACTCTTTTGGCCTCACCCAAAAAAGGACAATGGGGAATTATATGGTTCCCTTCACATAACGCATATGGAACTTTGACTTTTCCTTTTTGTCCATGGACTTCACTATCACTAGTTGATAGTGTATTATCAACATGATCAGCAGAGGTTGATGACATCGGTTGGTGCGAACGAGAGGACCATTCTCTCAAGATCTGAGGAATGCACAGACAATCTTGATTGTAATGGTCTCCTCTACAGATTATGCAATGATATCTAGGTTTATGAGCTTTAATGTGTGGATTTTCACTAGCTAATGCATCCAAATCTATGGTTGATTGGTTGCCCCCTTGCTGAATTGGCTTTTTCTTCTTCTCCTTACCTTTCTTCTTCTTCTTAGCCACTTGGTTATTAGCATCGCTACTTTCACCAAGCGAAGAAGAAGAAGGGGAGGGAGAAACAAATGAAGAAGAAGGTGAGGGGTCAATTTTAACATCAACTGGATGCTGATTAGATTACTGAGGAATCACGTTATTTTGAACCACAGAGGTTGAGAATAGCCATACTAGTAGGCCAATAGTAAGTCCTTGAAGGGACAAAGTGGCCATATGAGGTGCACCAATATTTCCCCAAGATGTAAAGGGACTAGGAATCCCCTCCAAAGGGATTCCTTGATTGGTGGAATCCATTATCTCAACCTAAGACCAATGAAGGAACAAGGATGTTATTCCGAAATTAATAAATTTTAATGACGCTTTGACACAACTTTTGCTTTTTCAATTTTTAAGAGTCGAGAAAAGGCTAAAGATGACTCTAGTCCCCTTCGATTTGTAATGAGCCTGAAGTGACAAGTGCTCAGATGGACCTTTTTTTTTAAAGAGTCCAAAAGGAATGAAAGCGACTACTTTGGAGATCTAGATAGAGGGATTACCAAACCAATCACAAAACTGTAAAATACACCTTGGTGATAAATTAAAGAGAAATTACCAAGGACTTATGTACGATAGTCAATCTTCCCGAACGTTGTGCTCAGTGCATTACGTTCGATAGGGTGGCAGACACGGCTTCCTATGGATAAGGGATATAAGCCTATTGTGGTCTCCCAATATATACTCGACTGTACGGGGAGCACAAGTTCGTGCTAGCACTTGTCGTATCAAAGAGGAGGAATCATCCAACCTTCGATGAAAACGATAGTTACTAAATTTTACGACACCAGAACACGTCTCTAGCCTAGACCTCTAGATGTGTTGCATTAGGTTCCAAAGTGTTGTTAAGTTCATTGAAATTTATTTTAGAGTTGATCTTGTTTAAAAGTTTGCCTTTCAATGGTTCACCATGTGATGTAGAATTTAAAATTCCTAAATATGCAATCTACAATGATAAAAAATTGTTGTTTACTTTGATCAATGAAAATCCTAGCTACTAAGGAAAGAAGATTATGATTCTTTCAAACAAAGAGCAAAGAGCACACACTAAATGCACTTTTCCTAAATCATTTTTTGCACATAGTCTAAATGCAAATGCAAATGCATGTATTTATTTTTCATTTTATTTAATGTGAAAATGCCAGAAAAGAAAACTAAATGTGGTAAAGATCTGAAATATTTTTACTCAAAGTGACATTTCGACAATTTCTTTTACAAAATAGAAAGGAAGACTAAATGACACTTTTCGATTTTGAATAGAAAATGCTTTCGACACTTCAAAATATCAACAAATCAAATCAAATACATGACAAAATTTTCAATCGACTATCCAAGGAAGGAAGACTCAATGACACTTCTCTTTTTGACACAAAACAATAGCTACGACACTTTTGCACGAAAACGACAGTTCGATTTAAGTAAATTTTCGACAAAGGGTCATAAATGATGGAAAAATACATAAAAACATTTACTAATCCTAATCAATGGAGGCTGAACTATGTAAAGCAAGGAGGCTTCAGCAATGAGATACAATTCATAAGTAATAAAAAAATTGAACAGAGCTGAAACAAGGACAAAAACCCCAAATTTAAAGAAGAGAAATAGGATTACTCAGTCTTCGCACCTGTGCTTCACAGAAACAGGGATGCATCTCACCTGCTACACTCAGGAAGTGCAATGCATACTGGCTTCCAGTGATAGCCAGTGTGATGGGCTAGGGAGCGCAACTGAGGTGGGTTTTGGTTCAAATTTGCAGCTGAATTCAATGAGTTAAGCCGATATGGACATTAAAGAACAAAGTACAAGGGTATAATCTTGGAAGGTTATTGAGCTACCAACAGGGCATCTAGAATGTTTATAAATTAGATGTTTAGTTCATAAACTAAACCGGAGATTGACTAAAGCAACATTCATCTACTTTTCAATCGCAGAGCAAGAGCAGTTCGAAGGCTATTTGGCCAACTTCAGGCTCCATCTATAGTTTATAGAACAAATAATCAACAACAAACAAACAAACGACTCATTCCCCAATGGAGTCGCCATTTTGTTTCTAGGAAAACTAGTGTCCTTCGATATGCTAGTCCCACTAGGATTGGTAGCTATCCTAGAAACAAACAATCAAAGCAATTTGCAATTTCCTCTATGTGTGATAGATAAGAGAGAAGCAAAGGGACTAACCTAGATCTTCCGCTTGACTCCTTTCTTGATTTCTATCCCCTTGATAGAGCTTGCACCTCTTCTCCTACTTATCTTTCTTAGAGAATATCTGTAGAGATAAAGTAACAAAACACCATCAAAGCATCTTGATCTATCATATCATACGAATTGTAGAATCAGAAATACAATGAACATACAATAGCATTCACAAATAACCACAGTCACAAATACACAATTGTATGGAGGAAAACTCAAAGAACTTTATTAATAATAGAAGGGATAATTACAACCTAGCTGTCTAATCCAACATCATCCTCCCAGCATCATAACCCTCTTCACCTCATGAAAAGCAAGATCACCCAACAAGACAATGCTCTTTCTCAAAGACAAACTATCAATACTTCCTCACAAATTACAAAATTTCAGCCTCTAGATCTCTCAGATGAGGGATCCATTTATAGATGTCTGCAAGGGTGTGAGTCATCTCTGAGTTTTTTATTAGTGTCATTCCACTTGTTGTTCTTGGTTCCAATTGGAGATTTCTTGGATCTCTTATTCATCCCTGGGCAAATTCAGAGAGGAAAGTGTCATAGGAGAAGTTTCTAGAAGATTCCATGAGCATCCACTTAGCAAACTATCTCGGAAATTTGTCCATTCTTGCTCATCGCACCCCACGGAAGGCTTATTTAGTATGCATCTCATCTGGCTAGTGTAGAAGTCAGTATGCATCGCACCCTGACAGTGGAGCAGTTAGTATGTTCTAGTTTTGGCCAGTTCTGAGTGGTTTTTTAGGTGGAACTTTTGGGAAATGATGCAATTAGTTGACCATGATCCTTTAGGGTATGAAACAACACTTTTAGGGGTTAAAGAGCCCTTGGTTTATCAACATATAAGATTGGGGTTGCAGTGCCCAAATATGTCTATAACACTTAGGACCACTTCCAAAACACTGTTCTTCATAATGGATTCATACTCCTCCACCATTACTTCCTTGAAAGAGGATGGATCAATCTCTACTAGCTTAGTCATTAGAGCCATGTAGCCAGTGTATCGATCTGGTGACCTTCTTTGCCTACGATGATTTGAAGGAGCACCCACATTCTCCTTGGCATCCTACACAAGTCTCTCAGCTTCTCTGGTTCTCTTCTTGTCGTCTCTGGATGGTTCTTCCTGAGTGATTGTCTCCACTCTCTTCTCCTCAACTTGTGGCTGCTCCACAATATCCTGAGGCTCCTCCTTTGGAGATAAAATCTCCTCCTCTAGTGGGATATGAATCTCCCTCTCAGGAGAGCACCACATGGATTTGTCTTCATCACATTTAACACATCGTTACACAAATTTCATTTTTAGGGATGGAAAATACACACGGTAGTTGTGGGGAGTTTTTGTTGAACCCACAAATAACCCCAACTTTGCTTTCGACTCTCGCTTCTTCCTTGATTGTTTGGAGACATGGAAATAGATAGAAGCTCAAAAAATCTTGAAGTGCAATACATCTGACTTCCTCCCCGAGAAATCCTCCTCTTGTGTGCTCATGCTAGGAATCTGATGAGGACTTCTGTTCTGTAAATAGACCATTGTGTTGCATGCTTCAACCCACAAGTACATAGGTAGGCTTTGGTCATGAAACATTGCCCATGCTACTCCCACAATGCTTTGGTTCTTCCTCTCAGCCACCCCATTCTAATGTGTGTTGTGGGATGTTGTCAACTCTCATCAAATGCCTTCTTTTGCATAGAAATTTTTGAACTCATTTGACACGTACTCACCTCCATTTTTTCTCCTGAGAACCTTCACTTTCTTGCCTATTTATTTCTCCACCAATGCCTTGAACTCTAAGAAATTGGAGAAATTCTCATCCTTCTTCTACATGAAGAAGATCAAACACTTAGGTAAGAATTCATCAATAAAGATGACAAAATACTTGTGACTGACAATGGAGGTTGTCAAGAAAGGTTCACAAACATCATTGTGGATCCTTTTAAGGATTGCATGTGCTCTGTTGTCTCGATCATGGAATGCGGCTTTTGTGTACTTCCCCAAGGTACACCCTTTGCATGTGTCCTACTTCTCTAGTGATCCTTTGGGGAGGCCTATGGTAATATGTTGCATGATCTTCAAAGTGCCATGATGTAAATGGCCAAGTCTTCTATGCCAAATTTCACCGACATTGCGGCTCTACACCTTCTCTTCCTTTGTGCTCAACGCATCATAATCCTCCACATCTATCTTGGAGAGGTTTTTCACATGAACCTTGATCTGCTTCACCTGTCTCATGGCTATGTGTCTTAGGAATGCCTTTCCTTTGCTAAAAATCACATCATAACCACAATCTTCCAAAAATGCAACGAAGACAATATTCTTCTTTAGACCCGGAACAAACATCACATCCTTGACCTTGAGAGGGGAGCCCAACTCCCTTTGAAAGGTGATTATACCAATCCTGGTCGTGATGTACCTTCCATCATCTCCCATAACGATGTGCATTTGGATATCATTCTCCTCCAAATCACTAAAAAATTATCTATTCCCCATCATATAAAACGAGGCACCATTGTCGAGGTACCACATGCTTCCCATCACCGTGTTGGTCATGCATGCACTGAGAGTAAACTCAAGCTCAAACTATGAATCCAAAGCTTCACCCACTACTCCTCATGAGCTTTTCTTGCTTTTCTTCTTGTGTGGACACTTCGTGGCATAGTGCCCAAATTCATGACAGTGAAAGCACTTGATTCTGGACAAGTCTTTCTTCTTTCCCCCTTAACTAGATTCTGCTTTGGATTGGGATTTCTTCCCTTTCCCTTTCTTTTCCTTTCCATCCAAGGCACAATTCTCCTCATCCTTGCTCTTAGATGAAGGCTCACCTCTGATATTCTGCCTTATTTCATCTTGTACCAAGTCAGACCATAAGCACTCCCAACTTGGTAGTTTCTCCCTACCATTTACTGAATCTTGATAGCTATGCCAACTCTTGGGAAGGCCCAAAAGGGCTAGAGCTACCAAGTCTTCTTCAGGGACATTAACACTGACCCTGCCAAGTTCATCATGACACTGTGTAAACCTACTCAGATACTACAAAATTGTGTCATTCTTCTACATCTTGATACTTTCGAATCTTGTCCTTGAGTGCCAGCTTCTTGTGGTCACTATTATTCTCGAAAAATTCATTCAGTTCTTTCCACATCATGAACCTAGTATCTTTTCCATGGAGATTCGATATAATATGATCTCGTACTCCCTCCAATATGATTCTCTTCACCTTGGCCACATCTTTCTTCCACTGAGCAAGATTCTTAGCATCAAATGCTTCGGATTTTGCTACATCTGTCTTTATGTATTCTAGTAGTCCATTGTCATCCAATATTGCCTCCATGTGGTCCTTCCATTCAAAAAAGTTTGAGGTGCATTCCAAGGCATACTTGAGCCCGAGTCCACTGAAATCCATCTTCTAAGTCCTGAAGTAAACCTGCAACACTGATCTTCAAATTCGAACCTCATGTAATGAAAACTTCGAAATATTTGTTCTACAGTGATTCCAACTCTTATACCATGCATATTTTTAATGTGTATATTTATAACTGCTCATGAAGTTTACTAAATCATAAGAATTGAAGCTACTCTATTGATCTACGGAATTTAATTCACCATCTAGAACACAAATTGTATACATGCAAAAGGAAACATCACACACAGAAATAGATTTATCTAGGGAAAAGAAACTGCTCAAAACCCCTTGCTATCTATATTGCATTAATGAGAGAATAAAGATGAAATACATATGTGTGCTCAAGCCTGAGCACACCCTACAAGTGTATATTTTATCCCTTTGCCCGACTGACTGAATCTGGCCAAAACTTAGCCAATTTTCAATCCCTCCAAGCTCCTATTTCTTTGTGTTTTTCCCATGAGAAATTAGCCCCTATTATTTAGGAATTTCATACAATGGAATTTTGAAATTTCCTTAGGTCCTTCCTCTAATTGCATGCACCAGTCATATGCATTGGAATATGATACAATTGATAGTAGACTGCCTTGGAATCTCCATATCAACTGGGTAAATTTAATTCTCTCCATGCAAAATGTATTTTGGGTTGATTGATTAGTTAACTGGTTGATCACTGAGTGTGGTTGAAATTCCACTTCCACAACTTGTCCTCCACTAGTTCTTCTAATAGTTAGAACTAGTTAAACTAACAATAACTCAAATTAACTGATATATATTTCTACAAATCAATAATAAAAATAATGAATTTAACTTAATATTCCCCAACTCGAATTAACTAAGTTAACTGAGTGACAAGTTCCATGTCACCTCAGTTAACTACATCCAGGATTTCTGCTGAAATAGAAATTTGAATTTTTCTCTAGTTTGACCAAGGCAAAGTCAAATTGAGATTTTCTTGCTACATTTTCAAAAAGGAAGGCCGAATTATCCACGAGGGAGGTCAAATTTTGCAGTTTGAGTTGCCTAGTTTTCCGGTGCGAGTTACCGAGAGAGGGATCAATTCAATCACTAGTGCCTAAATAAAGTCTTGGTAGGCCTAGTGAATTTATTCCATAGGTAGAAACAACTAGAATGACTTGGAAGGAGGTGTTTCCAAGGTAATGTAAAAGTTCCATAGGTTGTAGTGTGCATTTATGCCTAGTGGCACAAGTGCCAGGGAGAGTACGAGTGGTTAAGGAGAGGCCATATTGATTTGTTGATACGGAGAAGGGTTCTCCCAGTATATTTCTAGTGAGATTAAAATATTGGAGTTGAGCTAGGAAGGCCAACAATTTTAATTCTCCACATTTGTTGCATAATAAAATAAGCCCTCATCTACTACATCAGTTTTCCCTTCGGGGATTTTCCGAGGATTTTTAGTCCAAAATAACTGTGTCAATTTTTTGTGTGTGTGCAACTATTTCTCAATTCCTTATTTTACTCCCACAACGTATTTTATTTGTGTAGAATGCATCAATTATTTATTCATTATTTGTCATAAACAAATAAACTTCTAATAAGTTAGAAGAATAAAATCTAGTTGGTGCATTCAAGGATATTTCACATGGTATCAAAGCATTATTTATCAGATCCCAAGCTTATAGGTAAAAGATCAAGAGATTGTGAAGTTTCAAAGGGAGAATTGAAGCACAAGATTTAGATCTGTGCAAGCCAAGCTTGGGTGTAAATTGCAGAGGCAAGAAATTTGATTTCCAGATCCAGTTCAGAGGAAAAGTGTGAATTGCCTCAGAAGAAACATTTGTTGGAAATGTGGTTACCGAGAAGAAGTTCCAATAAGCAGATCAGGTGATTTTCATAGTGGATCTAGGCACAAAATATTTTTAGCAAGGGTTGCAGTTGCAAATCTGTGCAAGGTGGGAAGAGAAAAACACACAAAGGAGATTTCTAGATTTTCTCAGAGGGTTTCTAGTTTCTAGTTTTTAGGAGAATATCTGTGATTTCCAACAACAATAGGTTGAGTTAGAATTTCCTGTCTAGCCAATGCATACTTAAGGAGAAATAGTACATGCACTAGATTTCATAGAAGGGATTATGGAAAGTAGAGCAAGTTACCTAATAGAAGTAGAAAATAGTGTAAATTTCGGGAATGAAATTGGAGGTGAGTGCACGAATAGATCTATGTATTCCAGAGGGAGTGTAAGTAGTGTAAGAAGGTCGAGCATGAAGGAGAAGGATATTTCCAACATTAGTCTCTAGTTTATTTGATTTTCGCAGGTATGGCCACAATAGGACTCAATGATAAAAACAAACATAACAAAGCTTCTAGCTTTGGCATCTGGAAAGCCTAGATGCAATTCCTATTGGATGAACATGGTCTACAGGAGTTCATGAGAAATGTCATGGTAGAGAAAACATATCCACAACAATTGAAAGCCTTCAAGAAAGAGATTGAAAAAGCTAAGAGAATGGTCCTTGATGGTGTTTGGGATCATGTTGTCTCACATATTGCACATATAAATATAGAAAGAGATGTGGTATGTTGTCGTAAAGTTGTATGAGACTTCATCAAAGAATCACAAAATGATTCTCAAGGAGAAGTTGAGGACCACCAAGATGCAGAAGGGTGAAGGTGTTACTTATTATCTCACTAGACTTCAAAATGTTAGAGATGAACTTGCAGTTGTTGGAGAGAAACCGTATAATGATGAGCTGGTGAGTACAACTCTAAATGGGTTTTCCAAGGAGTGGCATGCATTCGTCCAAGTTATTTCTGGGCGAGACACACTTCCAAGGTGGGATCGCCTATGGAGTGACTTCACTTAGGATGACTTAAGACTCATCCTCACATAAGGTACTATCAATAACAACAACATATTTAAGGTTGACAAGGAAGAAGTGGAAAACATATCCCTTGCAAGTAAAGGGAAGGGGAAGAAGGGTCCCAGTCAGGGACAAAACTCAAAAGGAGGTGAGAAGAAGAAAAAATACCTATTGAAGGTCAAATGATTCAGATGTGGTGATTTTAGTCACTAATTCACCCAATGTTCCAAAAGAAAGAAGGAGAATAATGGGTAGCAATAGACAACAACTTCAACAGAGATATATGAGTTGACCTCTAGATTGGAGGAGTTCACATTGATAACAATGATACCTCCAAATGGAGGAGGAGCATGATGCTTCAAAGACCAATATGGGTAGGGTCCATGGATGAGCAACATAAAGTCTAGATCAGATCCAATAGCTATTCACATTGATCAATTCCTTTGCTACAAGATCCCATAGTACAAAGTAGCAGGGGGTCAAGATGTCAGAAAGGAACAATTAGATCTTGAGGGACAATGTTGAGCTAGTTGCAATAACATGTGTGAGTGCTAGTAGAAAAGTCATTTGGGTGTAGTAGATAGTGAAAATATAGTTGTAGTCAGAGGACACAAGGGACAGTTGTAGAGGCAATTTTAGTGGCATATTATATCAGTAGAGATTGAGTTTCTAGTTGTAGGTGCAAGAAATTCATATGTTAATTGGAGGTAGTGCGAATTTCCTATTTGAAGGTTGTAGGTGCAGTTATAGCAAGCGTGAGATCCCATGAGGGAGTTTCCATCTAGGATATACTTCCCAGTTCTGTTTCAAAGGGAGATCAGGTGAGATCAGACTCACTATTGTAGTAGTTGCACTAATAGTGCAAGAATAACAACATGTTGGGTGTGTCTTATATTCTTTCCATGGCTAGTCGCACTCCCGGGGGGTCACGGGGGGGAGGCATAGTCACCCCCCCTATTCGTTGCGCCGGGCATAAAAGGGGGGGGGATAACCCTCCCTATTAGGGGGTTTCAAGGGGGTAGTAGCCCCCCTAGACAGGGTATGTGGCATTGCCCCGAGGAAATTTTTTTGGACCCTGTATTAGGTGGGAAGACCTACCTATGGTTTTGTGCATGTGTTTTGCACATGGTTTTGGGCATGATAGTTTTCTGCCCATGGTATTTTGTAGATCTAGTTAACGAAACTATGATTATGTACTAATCTAGGGTAAATGGATTAGGGTTTATGAATTCTTGAACATGTATATAAATGTATTATAACATTTAAAGGAACATAATGAAAAATCAATCTGGTAGTCCCGATTTTGGGATCCAGGGAAAATCTATATGTATTTGTTTTATATTCTCATCATTGTTTATTTTTTGTTTTTAGAATTAATCTGCAGGTAGTTTCTATACAATTTTAAAACCTGCATTTGGTATTAGAGCTGTTTTGACTTTAAGGGGACGCCTTTTACTGCTAAGGGGTTTTTCTCGGGCCTGTGGTAAACCCTATTTAGTGGGAGATCTGCGGGATCAATTATTGCAGTGACACAAGATGGTGAGCAGTGGAAAGATAGAGATTGAGAAATTTAATGGTTAGAGTTTTGAGTTATGGAAACTCAAGATGGAGGATTTATTGGTGGATAAATATCAGTGGATCCCAGTGGATCTAGGTACTAAACCAACGAAAATGTCAGATGAAGACTGGGTGAAGTTGGTTCGGAAAGAAAAGAGAACAATATAGTTGTGTATCTCAGATTCAATATTGTTGAATGTATCAGGGGAAGCTACGATGAAGGCTTTTTGGGACAAGTTAGGGAATTTTTACCAGTCTAAGTCTCTAGTGAACAAACTGTTCCTACAGAAAAAGTTGTATAACCCGAGGATGAAGGATAGAGACTCGGTGACATAGCATATGAATGCCTTTAATACTATGGTAAGCTAATTTCTATTTGTTGATATTAAAATTTCATATGAAGATAAGTGCATCAGTTTGTTGTGTTCTCTACCAGATTTGTGGGATAGTCTGGTTGTTGTAATAGGTAGCAATACAACTACCTTGAAGTTTGATGAAATAGTCTCATCCTTGATTTGGAGGAGATGAGGCAGAAAAATATGGAGGGCTAGAATGGAAATGCATTGTATATACGAGGACTTCCCCAGAAAAAAAACAAAAATAAGTCCTCGAGTGGGAGATCTAAATCTCTAGGAAACCATGTAAGGGTGTGTTGGAAATTTGGAAAGAAATGGCACCTCAAAAGGACTTTAGATCTAAAGCTCCCAAGAAAGGAAAGATATTTGATGATGCTCCTTCTGTAGAGGCGTAAACCACCTCAGATGAAGGTGGGGATGTGTACTTGGATTCTTCTTCAAGTACACATGTAAATCATGAGGCATGATTGATTGAATCAGGTGCATCCTTTCACTTCACTTCCTATAGGGAGTGGTTCTGCGAGTATGAGAAATATGATGGTGGTGATGTCTTCTTAGGGGATGAAAAGAAGGCTAGGATCGCCAGACATGGAAAATTCAAGCTGAATTTTCAAGGTGGAAGGATTAGAACACTTCTGAGTGTTCTACATATTCCTGCATTAGCCAGAAATTTGATTTCTGTAAGCTAGATGGATGACGCAAGTGTAAAAACATTGTTCGAGAAAGATACCTGCAAGATGATTTGGGGAGAAATGGTATTGATGTGGGGAGTTTTGATTGGAACTCTGTACAAGCTTCTGGATAGTACTATTATTAATGGGTGCAACGGTTCTGTGGTTCTCGAAAGTGGAACAGAAAATCTAGTGGTTTCTAGAGAAAAGACCATGCTATGGCATCAAAGGCTTAGACATGGAGAGAAGGGCCTTCAAATACTTCATGGTAATGGTATGGCAGAAGGTATGTCTAATTTCTCTCTTGATTTTTATTTCTATGAACATTGTATATATGCGAATCAAAATCGAGTGAGTTTCCCCTCTTGTGCTAAGAGGGCGAAAGGGATATTAGAGCTTATGCACATTGATGTGTTTGGACCGGTGTCGGTTCCATCACTGGGTAAGTCTATGTACTACGTATCATTTATAAATGACTTCTCAAGGAATACATGGACATATTTCCTTAGGAAGAAATATGAAGTCTTTGACAGGTTTAAATAATTTAAGGCTCTAGTGGAAAACCAAATAGAGAAAAAGGTAATGTTGTGAGGACAAATAATGGTGGAGATTTTTGCAAGAAGGATTTTGAATATTTTTTAAGAAATGTGGTATAGCATGGAAAAAGACTACTCCATACACATCTCAAAAAAATGGAGTTGCAGAAAGAATGAACACGATGTTGATGGAAAATGCAAGAAGCATTCTTAGTGGTGCTAGGTTAGGACAAAAATTTTGGGCAGAGGCGGTGGAGACTACATGTTACCTGGATAATATATCACCTTAATCAACATTGGAGGATAAGACTCCACATGAATTATGGACTGGTAATAAACCCTCTCTTTCACATCTGAGGGTATTTGGCTGTGATGCTTATGTACATGTTCCAAAGGAGAAAAGAACCAAGTTGGATAGTAAATCTAAAAGGTGCATCTTTATTGAGTATAAGGATGGTTTAAATGGTTATAAGCTTTGGAACCTAGAAACAATGAAGGTTGCGTACAATCAAGATGTGGTGTTTAGAGAGGTGAAATATGTTACTAAACGTAAAGTCCTACCAAAGGAACTTGACAAGATAGAGTTTGAGCTAAAGGAGGAAGAATTATACTCTACAACAAAACAAAATTCAGAAGATGAAGAGCCACCAACTCCAGCTGTGAGAAGATCAGTTTGAGAAAGAAGGAATTTAGAAAGGCATAGTCCATTTGCTTTCTATTCGAATTTTGATTTATCTATTACTGATGATGATCCCAAAACTATCAGGGAGGCAGTAGATTTAGAGGATGGAAAACTCTGGAAAGAGGCCATGGTTGATGAAATGACATCTTTGGAAAAAAATGAGGCTTGGGATCTATTAGTTTTTTTGACTGGAAGGAAACCCATTGGAAGAAAATGGGTGTTGAAGAAGAATATGAATGCAGAAGGCAAGGTGGATAAATTCAAAGCTCGGTTGGTAGAAAAAGGTTATTCCTAGGTGTCGGGAATTGATTTTGGTGATATTTTTTCTCTTGTTTCCAAGGTAGATTCTATTAGATTACTTTTATCTATTACTGTTGTTTTTTATTTTGAGGTAGAACAGATGGATGTGAAGACAAAATTTCTTCACGGGGATATAGAAGAAGAAATCTACATGAAGAAACATGAAGGCTTTGTGGTAAAGGGAAAGAAATAATTGGTATGCAGGTTAAAAAAGTCTCTGTATGGGTTAAAACAATCACCAAGGATGTGGTATTAGAAATTTGATACATATATATTGAGACTTGGCTTCAACAGAAGCAAATGGGATCACTGTGTGTATTTTAAATTAATTGGTGACTGTGTTATTTATCCCATCTTGTATGTGGATGATATATTGTTGATTGGAAATGACAAAGAAATTATCTAGGATTTGAAGACCCAATTGTCCTCCAAATTCGACATGAAGGATCTTGGTGCTGCAAACTATATTTTGGGCATGGAAATTAAATGAGACTAGGCAAAGAGGAAGATGTGGTTAAACCCGAGGAAGTATGTTGAGACAATATTGTGGAGGTTTAATATGCAGGATAGTAAACTAATGAAGGTGCCTATTCCTCTAGGAGTAAAGTTATATGCCAAAAAATTTCCCAAGACATAAGAAGAGGAAGAGGACACGTCCTGTGTTCCATACATAAGTGCACTCGGTAGCCTGATGTATGCAATGTTTTGTACTAGACCAGACATTATACATGCAGTGGGAGTATTGATCTAGTTTATGTCAAAACTAGGGAAGGATAATTGAACAACATTGAAGCAGGTTTTCAGGTATTTGCGTGACACTAGTGATTATGGTTTGTGCTACCAAGGAAGACTAGGATTGGACAGAGTTTTGGACCTTGACTTTGTTGATGTAGACTGGGCTGGAGATATAGATCAAAGAAGATCTACAAGCAGGTATGTGTTTAACCTATTTGGAGGTGCAGTCAGTTGGATGAGCAAGAGAAAGTTTGTAGTGACACTTTCAACTACAAAGGTAAAATACATGGCAGTCGCTCATGCAAGAAAAGAAGAAATTTGGTTGCAGAGATTGTGTTCAAGTATGTGGTTAGTACAACAAGCTATAAGGATAGACTCTGATAGCCAAATTGCAATTTTCTTAGCAAATGACCCTGCTTATCATTCAAAGACAAAGCGCATTGATGTTCGGTATCACTTTGAGGACAAAAGGGTGTTGCTGGTAAAGGTGGACACTTTGAAGAATGTTGTAGATACATTGACGGAGTTTGTGAGCACTGAGAAGTTTTCTTGGTGTAGAGAAACCATGGGCATTGCAAGGCTAGACCAATAACTAAGCTCTCCTATGACCCCCTATGTGGAAAAGAAAACAAAAAGTTGGAGATGGGGGGGGGGGGGGGGGGGGGGGCAGGGGGGATAACCCCCCTGTTCGTTACGCTGAGCATAGCAGGGGGGTTGCAGCCCCCCCTATCAAGAAGTTTCAGGGGGGCAGTAGCCCCCTTGCACGGGGTCTATGATAGCTCCCCAAGAATGTTTTTTGACCCTATACTAGGTGGGCATACCTACCTATAGTTTTGTGCATGGCCTTTGCACATGGTTTTTGGCATGATAGTTTTTTTCCCATGGTATTTTGTAGATCCGGTCAAGGGAACTACAGTTATGTACTAATCCAGGGTTAATGGATTGGGGTTAATGAATGCTTCAACATGTATATATATGTATTGTAACATTGAAAGGAACATAATGAAAAATAAATCTGGTAGTCCTGGTTTTGGGATCCACGAGAAATCTCTGTGTATTTTTTTTATATTCTCGTCATTGTTTATTTTCTGTTTTTAGAATTCCTCTGTAGGTAATTCATGTATAGGGTTAAAACCTATACAACAGAGCAGTAACAACAACTGTGAGAGGAGGATCAAAGTATGCATAATGTTGATAAACATGTTTAGCAGTTGAATTCTTCACAATGATTTCTATTAACAAGGAGTCACATCAGTATGAGGTGCGAAGATAGAAGGTGTAATAGATGTCAGACATCAACAATGTGGTCAGTCTAGCTACAAGATGTAGAGGAGAATGTTGGAGAGAGAACACCTTCCTTGATAAGAAGGAGTGTTAGTTTATGGATTCTTGGTAGCATAAAACATGTGTTCTAGTCTCTAAGGTGTCAGAGAGGCTAAGCAACACAAGATCTCCAAAAAAGTCAATTTCCTGAATTAATGCCCATTAATTAATCAATCTTCCTAAGTTAGACTTCCAAAAAAGTGTTAATGGAGTTAAATGGTTCTTATCCATAAATTACGATTAGATCTTGGTCGTTGATGCTCCAATGGGAGATTATAAGAGCAAGTCAATGGGATGGAGAACTATACAATTGTGAGAGCAAGGGAGTAAGATGGTGCAAATTACCCAGTGCACAATATTCAAAGAGGGAAGAATTCAAGCCAAAAAGTAGCAAGGGTTGTAGCAGGGAGAATTTCTAGAGAAATTCTCAAGTGGTTTTCCAGTTTCTAGCATTAGGGAAGGAAGGTCAAATTATCCAGTAGGGAGGTTGAATTCTACAGTGTGAATTGCCCAATCTGTAAGTGTGAGTTGCTGAAAGAGGGATCGATTCAGTAGCTAGTGCCCAGATCAAGTCTTGGGAAGCCTAGCGAGTTTATTCCATAGTAGAGACATACAAGGTGACCTAACAAGAGGTGTTTCAGGGGAAGTGTAAATGTCCTAGATGTTGAAGTGCACATTTCTACCTAGTGGTGTGAGTGGCTTGATTAATTTGCTGAGATGGAGAAGGGTTCTCCCAATATTTTTCCAATGAGATAAAATTATTACATCTGAGCAAGAAAGGCCATTAGTTGTAATTCTCCATATTTTCTACATAATAAAATAAACCCTCATCTAGTACATTGGTTTTCCTTCGAGGTATTTTCTGGGGATTTTTAGTCCAAAATAATCATGTCAATTTTTTTATGCATGTGCATCTATTTTTGAGTTCCTTATTTTCCTTTTGCAACATATTTTATTTGTGTAGAATGCATCAATGATTTATTAGTTATTTTCACAAACAAATAAACTTCTAATAATTTATAAGAATAAACTCCAGTTGGTGCATTTAAGAAAATTTCACAAGAATTTTCCAGCAAGCCTAGCAAAAATTGATGGTAAAGTTGCGAGGACCTAGAAACTTGTATTTAGGAATTCCCATAATAGTTGCTTCCACTCCTTCCATGGTGATTTCCTTCAAAAGGATATCATTTTTTTCCCTTGTTACAAGTTTGGGAATGTGCTATGTTATTTATCTAATAGCAAGCCTTCTGTCCATAACCATTTCTGAGTGTGGCTTGGAAGTGGTTCATGAGTTCTTGGGATATTGCACCATAGATTTCCACTTTTTGGTGATTGGGTGTTTTGATATTGATATTATATTAATTTTCCTATGGTTGATCATGGATCTATGAAAGAATTTAGTGTTTTTTCTCCCTCTTTAAGCCATTATACTTGAGATATTTGTCTTCATAGGGTTTCCTCTTGATTCAATTTTTCCTTTAGCTAGAGGCGAGTTACAATTTACTGATGTTCCAATTCCTCATATTTTCCATTTGATATTATTTCTTTTTGGATGGTGTCCATCTCTTATTATAGATTTAGCTTTCCTTTGTGGATGTTACCAAAGTATTCAATATTCCAATTCTTGATTTTCATTTTGGGATATTTTAACTGTTGCTGGAAGTGATACATAAGGTTCCCATGAAAATGATTTGATTATTTCCACCATTTTTATACATTAGAAAATGAAATTAGGATGTTGTAAAAAAAAAAACTTGAATTTGAAGGCCTCATTCTTAGAACAACCAATCCATTCCATAGAGAGTTATATGGGTTAATGATCTAAACCATGGCAAGGGAGAATATAATCCTAAAAATTGGTTCCTAAAATATAGAGACTTTTCTATGAGGAATCTATTAAGTCTTGAAGTTATTTGAGATGTACCTCCTCGCCTATTGTTCCAGGTGTATAAGTCATTATGTGTGCTTGGATCTATAAGTTTGGAGTTATTGATAAATTCCATAAAGCAGGGGATTTCTTCATCAAGTCTACGAATCTTGCTGATCTTTTCATTGATATTTTTTTATCATTTTGAAATCCCCAATTATAATCCAAAAGTTTTCCCCTATAGACTTTAAGGGTCTTTGGATGTTTTGAAGGAAGATTTTTTTCTCAGTAGGAAGACTAGGACCATAAACATTGGTTATGAAACTTGAATTGGTTGAAAAAATGGGTTGAAAGTTAGCTGTTAGGATTCTGGAAAAAAAAGGAATATTGAAGAGTGATTGAGGAAGGGTTACATGTGATAGAAATATAAATACCTCTTGATTCTCCTTGGGCATCCTGGGCTAGATAATCACAATTTATCTAGACATTTTTTAAAAGCTTGTTCAAAGACTCAAGAGACCATTTTGTTTCCTGAATCATCATGATGCCAGGGTGTTCTCGGATGATTTTTATTTTTAGGAGTCTTTGCTTGGATTTCCCATTAACACCCCTAACATTCCATGAAATGAGTTCCAATGATGATGTTGAAAGGAGGGTTGAAAGATAACATCCATTGGTGACACTCTACTAGTAATAACTAAGGAATCCCCTAGGTGCAATGGTAATTGACTATTTCTTTTCTTCCCTTTTTTATTTGGTTCTTTCGAAATACTCAGTTGATCTATGAGAGCATTTCTTTTAATTCCATGAGAGGAAAAAAAAGAGATGTGGATATGAGTATGACCTGGTGGCAATGATTTGAACTTGCTCCTTAGGAATGGTTGTTGGGTCTTTGTTTCTCCATTCTTTTGCAAAAGATTGCAGATCAATGTTATGTAGGTCCATTGTCTCAAAATCTTATGCATCAAAAAAATCTGAGGTGTTATCCTCCAATTTCTATATCCTCCTAGTAATCTTTGTCTGTTGGTTGTGCATGTACATCTTTTGTTATCTAATGTGGTTACTAAAGGGTTTGCTCAATTTCTTCTATTTTTGGATTTTCTTCTTCGATAGTTGTCCCATTTTCTTCTGACTATTAGAGGACAATGTACCATTTATGGAACCGTTGCGTTTTCATAGGTTGAATTCTCTATTTATTTTTTGGTTGTTTTATTTTTATCGCGACCTTGGTAAAACCATTTTGATCCAAGGACAAATTTACTTATGCATTTTACCAGACTTCATTTACTGGTAATTTCTAGAATAGATGGTTGTATTCATAGCATTTCAACATATAAATGGTATTTTCTCATAATCTATTGGTTTTTCCCATATTTCATATTCACTACTAAGCTAAATGCTTGTTGGGGGGGTCTTGGATATGTCTATATAAGCACAAAGGTGGGGATAGGAAGTGTATCAAGACCTTGCATTGTGGTATCTAAGATCATAACAAAATGCCCTATGGCATTACCAATTCTTTCTAATATTTCAAGGATCAAAAACTCTTGAGGGAGAGAATGAAGACAAATTCAAATTAGGGCTACAAAAAAGCCCTTTTTGTTGAGGTGGAACCTCTAAACCCATGGCTTCATGAATAAGCCAGTCAAATTGAAGAGATATGGTACTCCCTAAAATATGCGATCTCTATCCTATATATTATTAAATATGGCCATGAAGAAACCCTTGGACCCTAACTTGAGGTTGAGACCCCCTTTGAGTGTTCAATTTTTTCGGTTCTACTTGAGAAAGAATTTTTCTGAGGCCGAAAGACCTACAAATTTGCATATTGCCGCTTGCTCTCTCATGTATTCAATTTTTCCCCTATTTCTTTAGATGGGATTTCAAGAAGGGGAGATTTGATTGTATGAGGAAGGAAATAACCATTATATTTTAGTTTGTTTGTTGCTAGAGTGGTAGAGTTAGTGGTTGCAACATCATTATTAGTTGTATTAGATGGGTTCGCCTTCGGTTGTGGTTTGTGAGATGAGAAATTGTTGAATTTGTGTGAGGTAGCTTTATTGGCTTTGGAAGTGACTATGTTTCTATAGGAGGTGCCTCCTCCACCCTCTCCATGGGGGTGTGATTGGAGGGAAATTCATTAACAATTAAGGAAAAAACCTAGAAGCAAAGGTTGCAGAGCCAAAAAATTGTCATGTCCATCAATGTTGGTCAATGACCATCAAGGTGATTATGTAATGGAGGCACTTGAAGTCATTAAAGGTTAGTACCCTTAAAGTTAGCATCCATCCTTCAACCTTTGATGTTTTGCCACAAAAGTGAATTGTTTGCATTGCGATTGTTAGAAATTAATTAATAGAGAAATGGAACACAAAATATTGTGAAAACACAAACACAGAAAATAATAAAACAAGAAAGACATAGATATATGTGGTTCACCCAATTTGGGCTACGTTCACGAAGAAACAACCAACCCTTCTTTTTATATTATCCAGCAAAAAGAAGATATACAACCCACAACAAATCCGTTGTACTTTCCTCTTCGTTCACACAATTTTCTCTCTCTCTTTTTTGAACAAAATAATAATACGTAACTGCAATACAATTCTCTCATATAAACCAAGGGTTTCCTCCAAGGGAAAAAGTTCTAAATTAACATAACTTCTACCATCAGATCTTCCGCCTAATGAACAACCCAAACTGACTATGAAATAACAATATTTTACAAGGCAAATTTTAATGTAATTTTTTCTTCACGGGCGCTGCCCCTAAACCCTCGCCAAGGGGGAGACTGCAAAAAATTGCAGTCACCCCCCCTGGACCCCCTTGATAGCAATAATGGGGGGGGGGGGGGAGCCCCCCCACACCCCCCCATGAGGGACTGGGATTCAACCATGGTTGAAATAAAAAAACCTCTAAATAATTAGGAAGATAATCAGGCTCCACACCTAAAAATGATGCCATCTATTCATTGAAAGAAGGATGCGCTCATGGAGAAAGACCACCCTTCTCCTAGAAAATCCTAAACACAATATAATATATCCATCATCCAAATCACAACAATTGGTTTTCCACTATACAAAATCTCATGAATCATAGCCTCATTATTGTATTTTAACACCAAACTATATATTTATACATAATGTGCACCTTACATAAAACTTGAACCTATCACTTTTATAGGAACTATTAAAACTAAATTTATCAGAAAGTCTATTATACTTTATCATAGCCCTTAACAATAAAATATGAGTAAGTCACATAGCCCATATCATCCATCGAATCTAATAGCCAACACATTACCTTTTTCTTTAACATTGATCAAATTAAAATCATCCTAGCTTATAGTTAAAGTTTCTTTCTTAAAATTGTAAATAATACTTAAAACAAATATAGAAAATGAATTAAGTAAGAGACTTTTATTTCTTAAATTTTTTCAAAAAAGAAAAATACCAAAAACTTTCTATTAAATAAAAATATGTTTACACATAGCATATGTTCCAGTATGTTCCCCATATTACATATGACTAATATTCAGAATCATACAGAAAACCCAGGGACAACAAGCCCTAGGCCACCAAACTGTGAAAAATTCAAGAAACATGGCACACTAGTCTGTCAAAGTGTTGAAAATGTAGCAAGGAGTGACTTCTTTGACTTATGCCTTAGTCAAAGATGCCAATTCGAATTCAATCTCATAGTTGTTTGAGTTTTCTTTCAGTTAACCTGTGTGATGTGGCTTATCATTGAGTTATTGTCAGTTAATTTGGGTTAGATGGCATGCAGTGAGTTGTGGACTAGTTGATGGCTAAAATTAGCCATCTAGTGGAGTTAACTCTAGTGGTTGTCAGTTAATTGATTGCTAGTTCTAGAATAGAGATATACATGAGTTTAGTCGAGTATTTGACTTTGTGTTAACTCAACTTACTCAGTTAACAAATAACAACTACTAAATTTAGCCCTAGTAGGTCATGCATTTTGAATTGCCTATTGAGATTGAATGAAGACACATATGTATTTATTTATTTTACACATTTTTTTGTTGGAAAGGCTTGCAGATCAAGGCATAGCATTTCTATTTGGAATTTCCCAAGGAAATAGGAGAAAATCCTAATTTCTAGAGGCAAATTTGCATTAAGTAATATGATCTCCTAGTAGGCCTTATTTGCCTAAGTGTTGGTAAAGTCTTGTGGAGATTTGATTAGTATTGCAATGAGCTTTAGGCTTGAAGCAATTTATTTGTAATAGATCAAATAGATCAATTTATTAAATATAAGCAAGGGGGGGGGGTGGTGTTTCCCAATCGAGTTCCTAGACAATTCTGTGCTTTTGAATTGTGTGATTGGGATTTTATTTCTATTCATATTCCACTGCATCTAGTAGAGAAATTATGTGTTTATGCGAGAAGAAATTTTATTTTATATTGCTCATATTATCAAATTCAAAGTGCATTGAAGAGAAGATCAGTTAGTGTAAGAATTCTACAAGTGCAGGAATCATGTATTTGTATGGTTTGAGGAAAGAGCATGCCCTAGAAGGGACTTCGAATTTATGTGCATGGAAGGACAAAATGGAGGCTATGCCAGAGGATAATGGGGCTTTGGACTACATCAAGACCGATATTCCTAAACCTCTTGCATAAAATGCACAACAACTAAATCAATGGAGGAAGGACACTGCCAAAGCTAGGAGGATGATCCTAGAAGGAGTTAGAAACCATATTGTTCCAAATTTGCATGGGAAGGAGACAACATTCCATAAGTGGAAGGCCATTACTGATCTTTTCGAAATCAATAGTGATGCTAGAAAACTTGCGTTGAAGGATAAATTGAGGAACATTTGAATGGGCAAGAATGAGACCATTGTTTCCTATCTATCTAGGTTTTCTCAAGTGAGGGATGAACTTGGAGGTTTTGGAAAGGTAGTTCCACCAACAGATCTTGTGAACCTTGCTATTCTTTCACTTCAAAAATCTTGGCATAGTTTACAGGATGCAGTGAATGGAAGAGATAAACTCCCTGACTGGGAGAAGCTGTGGTCAGATCTTGTGTAGGAAGAGATAAGGAGGAACCCAAGGGATGGAGTCTCATTTGGGACATAAGATGCGGATAAATTTTCTTTACTTGGCAAAGGGAAGAAATCCAAGGGAAAGGAGGCCCAAGACAAGTCCAAGTCTAGTAAAAATGGTGGCAAGAAAAAGAAGGCTCTTAGAAAGATCAAGTGTTTTCATTCTCATGAGTTTGGACATTATGCTACAAAATGTACAAATAAGAAATCCAACAAGCATGATGCAACAAAAATAGCAGGAGAAACACTCTCTTCTTAGTTCCAATTGGATTTCTCTTTGATAGCATGCATGACAAGCTGAACTCGAGGTATAGTGTGGTACATTGACTCAGGGGCTTCATTCCACATGACAAGGGATAAATAATTCTTCAGTAGTTTGGAGGAGAAAGACATGAAATTCCATATCAAGCTTGGAGATGATGGCAGATACCTGACCAAAGGAGTTGGTACAAAGAGATTTAAGAGGGAGTCTAGTTCCCTTCTCCATCTCAATAATGTGATGTATTTTCTAAGATTCAAGAAAAACCTTATCTTAGTAGCAGTTCTTGAAGACAAAGGATATGATGTTGTATTCAACAAAGGGAAGGCCTACCTCAAGCATTTTGCTTCAAGACAAGTTAAGAAGATTGGTGTTAGGATTGAGAACATCTACAAATTGGAGGTTGATGAATGTGCAGCCTTGAGAAACAAGGCAAAGAGTTCTCAGAGTAGAGATGTGGTGGTTGAGCGAGGGCAGGATAAAGCTCCTAAGATGGACCCTCAACTAGTATCTCAGTTTCAGTGTAAACTAGTTTATAGCTGGGATGACCAATGGGATGATGATGATAATGATGAGGAACATAGCTCAAGGCAAGTGGAGGAAACCACTCAGTAAAGGGCTTCTAGTATAGGGAAAGTTCAAGCCAAGTGGGTAGAGGATTTGGTTAAGGGAGTTGAGAAGAGATTTGAATCTCCCAACATCAAGAAGCAAACACCCAGATACACTGGGTACATGGAACTTATGACTGAAGTGGTGAAATCACAGGGCATGGTGGTAAGGAATGGGTCTTCAAATCAGGTTTCGTAGAAGGAAGAAGATTAATCTTCTAGTTCAAAGGGAGTAGCTATAGTGGTAGAGAACTTGGTAGAGTTGAAGGCAAATCCAAGTGGAGAAGGTTCATCCAAGAATCCCTTCCTTGCTAAGAGGAGTGTTGAAAATGTAGCAAGGAATGGCTTCTTTGATTTGTTCCTTAGTCAAAGATGCCAATTCGAATTCAATCTCATAGTTTCTTGAGTTAGCTTTTAGTTAACATGTGTGATGTGGCCTATCACTAAGTTATTGTTAATTAATTCGAGTTAGATGGAATGCAATGAGTTGTTGACTAGTTGATGACTAAAATTAGCTATGTAGTGGAATTAACTCTAGTGTCTGTTAGTTAACTGATCTCTAGTTATAGAATAGAGATAGACATGAGTTTAGATGAGTAGGTGACTTTGTGTTAACTCAACTTATTCTCAATTAACAAATAGTAGCTAAATTTAGCCCTAGTAGGTCATGCAATTCAAATTGCCTATTGAGATTGAATGAAGGAACAAATTTATTTATTTATTGTACATAGGTTTTTGTGTACAAGGCTTAAGGATAATGGCAAAGAATTTCTCTTGGAATTGTGCAAGGAAATAGGAGAAATTCCTATTTTTTAGGGGCTGATTTGCGCTATGGAATAAGAGCTCCTAGGAGGCCTTATATGCCTAAGTGTTGGGCAAGTCTTGTGGAGAGTTGATCAATATTGCAGGGAGCTTCAGGATTGAAGTCGCTTCTCTATAATAGATCATATAGCTTAGTTGAGTAAATACAAGCAAGGGGAGGTTTTCCCAATTGGGTTCCTAGACAATTCAGTGTTTTTGAATTGTGTGACTGTGTTTTTATTTCTGTTCCTATTCCGCTGCATCTAGTAGAGAAATTATGTGTTTATGTCAGAAGAAATTTTATTTTAGATTACTCATATTAGCATATTATAATTTCATATATTTTCTACACAAAGAACCCCATAGGGAGCACTAGATAGCCCAACAATGGGAAACCACTCATAACAATGGAAATGATGGAGGATACTCCGACTAGCAAGAAACAATGCGAAAAGATACATTGATTGATAAGAAAGAACAATGATAGAAGATATTCTGATTGGAAAGTAGGGCCTGAATATGCTCTGATAGGCCTCTTCATCACAATATAAGGAATAATGCTTTACATTCAAAAAATAAGACCTAAATGACAACAAACCCTAGGTCGTAAGACTAGAAAAAAACAATAACCAAACATGTAGGCCTGTTGGATAACCCTGAAGGGAACATCAAACAGAGCCCAAAAATGGGTAAATAACCATTACAATGCTGGTCAACAAGACCCAACATGATACCAATAGAATAAATGGCACAAGGCCCATGAGAAAAATCCCCAAGGGGCACAAACATTCTAGGAGCGAATGTAAAGCCCGAGACTATGAAACAAAAATAATGGCTAGAAGGTCCATAAGATCCGAATATAACCCCAAATTCGGTGGCCACATACACATTTGGAAGCAAAGACAAACACAACCAAGGAACATACGACAACCAAACCATGTGTCGAGCAGTAAAAAGGGTTTTTTTTACCTCTATTTACCCTACATTAATTGTCAATCTAGGAACGATTTGTTATTTCAAAGAGTGTACTTAGTTTGAGGCGATCATTTTTCAAAGTAATGCTAGTAGTATAGTTCTCTCAATACAAGAGTAAACGAATGCTTGGAATGAAATCTATTTGCAAAAATAAACCTAGGACTCAAATCATGCATTTAGAAAGCTCCAACATTTATCAGTCAAGGGTACCGTAACAATAACTCTTCCCTCTATAAACTAATGTAATAAAAAAGGAACTTAAAGGAAGGATCATCAAACTGGGAACTAGGCAGTGTTTGTCGATGTTCACTATAGTCTCAGACCTTCTACACACCAAAGCAATGATAATCTTCAATTGACAAGAAATAGAACAACAACTATCTCTATTTAACAGGATTGACCAACAAACCCTTAATCTACGAAAATGAATGCAGCAATAATTATAATCTATAGGAATTAAGCAACAACTTTCAAATTGAACAACAAACAGAAATGGAACAATAGACTATTAGAAATAAAGTATAGAACAACAACTCAGATCTGAACGTACAGCAACCCAACTTAAACACGCGACACACTTAACATCAAAAGGAACAGTAATTTGAGCTCTGATACAATATGCAGGAATCACAGCTATAAAGTAACTACAATTATAACATAATGACAGTTGTAATGGAACAACAATTCCGAATGAACAACAGTCATAGTTTAAGAATAAATCATACAGTAGTACCGATTTAGGAACATATAACACAGTTGAACTGTAATCGAATGGCAATCTGTAAGGAACAACAATGTTAAATCAATTATCAAAAGGAATAACAATGCAATACAACGTTAGAATGATAACATCGCATTCCTGTTGCAGATAACAATAGTATTTAACCAAGTATATATAACAGAGCTGATATGTAAAACAGTAAAGCACCTTAGATCACTGAACAGAGTAAATGAGAGAAATCAAACCACACATGAATCAGAAATATGATACAGGAGCAAGTGATCCACCAGGGCCGGGCCCTTAGCCTCTAGGGACACACCGCTTGAGATTATTCTAGAATCAAAGATGGAACAGTAGCTAGATTTATATTAAAACATCAAAACAGAGTTACAGTGGATTGATCTTCAACGAGAATCGATGATAAAAGTTTCAAATACAAAGGAGAATTACATAAAAACAACAACCAGTTGTCCCCTAGGCTAGCAGTGCTATCCCTTCTTATAACAGCCGAGCAGCAATACCAATAATACAAAGGATTGTTAAGATAGCAATCCCTCAGGATCAAAGGATCCTGAGAGATTCACCAAGCTGTTAATTTGTAGCTATCCTTCTGTTCTTTTGCTCCGATTGGAGATCTCCTTTTCCTTTTTCTGGCTGTTACGCACCAATTTGGATTGCCTTGTTTGAACATGGTTCCTTGCCGAAGGGGCAGTAGTTAACTTGGTCTCGTTCTTTCTTTTGGGATGATGGTCTTCTGTTTTCTCCTTTTTCTGCATAAAAAAGGGTAATTATTAGTTATTTCATATTACATACAATTCTTCTAGATTCTATCATATTCTTGTGTCATATGCCTAGCTCATGATGTGAAAAGGTTATGAGTTTTGAAGAAAAGATAACAAAGTAAATGAAAATAACATACCTTCTCCAGTGTCCAACACACCCCCCTGCTTACCCTTTTTCATGCCCTCATGAAAACATTGTAGTTGACATGCAAGGCAAAGAGAGTAGGCCAGAGACAGGATCTCATGAGGAGGTCTATAGCCATGATGCCTATCTAGGTGCTTAGAAAGATGTCCTGTCTAGCCCTCAGGCATTTCGTATAAGGCTTGGTATCCTGGTGCGGGATGCCAAATGTCCGGACTTCGGAACCTATAACCTAACCAAGATGGCCCTTCCCTCAAAATAAGATCACCATAGAGGCTCAAGCGATTAGCAGCTAACTTAAAGTTCCCATAGTTAAATGGTTCCCTGAGTTGGATGTTCGGATTAGAAGTCTGATATCGGAATTTGGTACCTGCAATGGCAAGGTACTTAATGGTAAAGAAGTATTCTATCCCTTGCCAATTGATTTCTGTATGAATGGGTCCTAATGCTTCAATCACACCCGAAGTCCTCATGAGGTTTCTATGTTTATTCCATAACTGCAATGGATCTCTAGGCTCAGCCCTTACCCATAAGTCCAATCCATTTTCTTATCTTTGGAAGGCATTATAGGCCTTAAGCCATTTTATTTGATTAACTCCAAACGAAATAAATGCCTGCAATTGGATATCCCCAACGAAAGGGCCAGGGTTCTGCTATGTTTCTTGATCTAACACAAGGTTGTGAAAATAGAACTCGCATAACAATCTCTGAACCTTTACCCCATAATGCTTACAACAATTTATGAAATCATCAATAGTATTTATTTCTATCGGGGCTCCTGCTTTAACAACTTTAATTTTCAATTGCAAATATCATTTCATTAAAAAAAAGGCATAATTCTTAGCAGGTGCTTTACATGCTAGGACGTCAATGTATAAAGAGCATAAGGTATCCATTCGTTTGATAACTACATCTAACCTATGAGTTACCTTTGCGACTCTTTCTTCTTTCTTTCGCCATCCTTCAAAGGCTTGGCTTTAGGATAAGTTGACATTCCTTAGCTGTTGTTGTAATTATTCATACTTTTCTTGAGAGACAGTTTGTTCTATAAGTTTTTCTACTACTTGCGGGGCTTGCATCAAACCCTCTCATAGGGTTACTGTCCTCGGATCACTATCCCACATGGTAGTTGTAAGCAGGAGGTTCACTTGAATCTTCTTATTGAATCATTTCGTAATTATGGTTCGAATTTCCTCAGAGGATAATGCCTTTGTCTGAACTTCTTTGTCACAGGCTGATATATCATCTGTTTGTACATCAACATGGGCAACAACTGAATGCTGTTCCTTTTGGTTTTGAACGGCAGGCTGGACTTGAGTCCTCCTGATATTTTTCTTGAGGGGCTTCGCTAGAGTGGTTGCATGCCTTATCATCGAAGTCCTTTTTTGCTCTCTTCCCCATCTTCAGAATCCTGATTTGTTGTCAAAGTCACGCAATTACATTAAGCAGTATTTGCTGTTCCTTCCATAATTTTTTGATTTCTTACATTTTATTGGAAGGAATGGTTGTTCACGCACTCAGGCCTAGACTTTCTTCTTGACCAATTTCTTGATTTTTCTCTTTGGGTACTTCCTCATTATTCTGTTGATCGGGTTGTTCGGGGGTAGAAACGCTAGCTTGCTCTGCAATTTCCTGGGTAACTTCTTCTTCCCCTTCTCTTCTTCATAGACTTCTTCCAGTGTATTTTAACTTGGAACTAATTGTGACTCTTCTTCATCTTCATCATTTTTCTCTCCAGATGCACTTTCATCATGGCTAGAGTGATTCTCTTCTTCTTCTTCTTCCTCGTCACATAACTCTTCGGATGCACTCTTATCACAAACATAGTGCTCTTGTGGCTCTTCCTTAGTGTGGAGGTTTAGTGGGTTGAGAGGTTGAGTATATTCTCCTATGTTGGCCAAAATTAGGGCCAATTCATCCTATCACAGCGGATTTTGCAACGGGCTTTCCCCACGTTGCTCTGTTTCTTCTTCAGCCTGACCAGATTGTTCGGTCTCTTCCTCTATTTCTCCCTCATCGTTCAATTCTCTTTTGTTCTCTTCTCCTTCCAATTGCGGGGGTTGCTCATCCCCTGAATCAACTATTTCCATCGGTTGACTGGTGTTCCCTTGGGAATTTTCCAACCTCCCTCTAATCCATGCCGATCTGACATATTTCCTCCGTTTCAATGGTCTATTTGATGTGCTTTTAGTATGCATTTGTTTGGGAGTTGGTAAGGCTAGTCCCCTATCTATTGTAAAAATTAGTTCTTCCTAGCTGCTCTGTTACTGAGCAAGACTGTAGCTAACTATCAGTTGTATCAGCCCATGGTGACTTACTACCGATTCTACATGTCGTGATTTTTTCATGCTTCAGGCAACATCATGTAGTAAGGAATTTAAAAATGTAGGCAAATTCACAGAGCATTTCTGTTTTAATACGGCTAAAAGTTTAAGGTGTCGTGGTCTTACCACATCTTTCCTGCCTTCACAGGTGATGTAGCTCTGGATGACTCTTGCCAATTCTGCCCACGGTTCTCCCAAGGCTGCTGGTAGAACTCCCTTTATCTTGAAAGATTTTGATAGCGTCTTGCAACCTTACTTTCTTCAGAGTCCACATAGATCCAGTGGTTGGTAGTCCCGAAAATTCTGCAATTATGTTGTCAGTGACTGCTATCTGTCTCCCTCTTACCATGGAGTGATATTCTTGCAGGTTCTGCAAAAATTCAATTGCCACGATCTCATTGGATTGTTGCAGATGATCGAGATAAACTATCCATCCTATCCTTGTTAGAATTTCCTGTGCGGCATCAGACACTGTCAACACTTGTGGTTCTCTACGAATTGATCTTCCTCCCATGCTTAGAAAACTATAAAAACACAGAGATGGCAATGGAACAACAAGTTGTTCAAGATGTTAGCAACCACAGAGAAAATGACGAAACAACAAGCTTGTTTAGAGTTCAAATTATTGCTAATTGTTGTAGATCATAACACAGAAATAATTTTGAAACAGCAAGTCATGCAAATTGGAAAATGATATACCGTTAAGCCTTGCTATTCCCAAGTAAAAGTTCTCCAAATGAAAAACCGACACATATGCCAGTGAATTATGAGGTCACCTGCTCCCCCCCTACAATGTGATAGGTCGTCCTTGATCGTCAAATGAGGGAGTGGCGTGCTGGACTGACATGATACAGAGTCAGAAAGGATCAGTGTATACCGAGATGCCATGTTTACAAGAACGAGCGGATTACCAAAACTGAGGTGTATCATAGAATTTCTTAGTAAATAAGAGAATATCGTGATATGATACGAGATTTGGAGGATAGGACAGCTGACGTGCACAAAAAGTTCAGTGCAGTCACGATCAACTTTTTCCGTCATGATTGATTATAATAGATTTCATGTATTAGAGGTTCGAAAGAATTATGTTCATAATCTTATTTGACCCATTACAAAGGTAGAAGAAGGGATTCATAAGTGCTATTGGTGTATAAAGAATGTGACCTCAATACCATCAACAGAGCTCTGTTGCCCACAGGTGTCCATAACCTTGATAGAGTTGTTTATTTCACCCATGGAACCATGATCCTTTGTGTATGCTTAGGAAAGTGCTGTGGAATATTAGAATGGAGGCCATTATGCTGGCTTGGTAACCAGATAAATCATAATGCCATTCACTAGGAAGGAGTGAAAGGTGGGCAGGCTGGCTCGTGATGAGACCTCCTGTTCCAAGGACTTTTTTATTTTCCTAATGTGCCTCTTGGATCATATCCCTGGTGTGGTGGCCATAGTGGGAATGCCACTTCACTTTCTTCTTTATGATCATGGTAGGATGGCTCCCAA
Source organism: Pinus tabuliformis (assembly GCA_031772625.1). NCBI lineage: Eukaryota > Viridiplantae > Streptophyta > Pinopsida > Pinales > Pinaceae > Pinus > Pinus tabuliformis. The sequence continues at coordinate 233,640,703 of CM062815.1, forward strand.
TGATACCCCCAATCCTTCATTGACAAACCATGTTAGCAAATTATATAAACATTTTTCTTTTTATTACTTTTTATTTTTATAGAGTACTTCCCATATTTATACACAAACACTCCTTAAGAGTAGGGATGGTGGAAGAAGTCTTAACATCTCAATAGAAAAATATGCCCTTCATTCTTATTCTTAATAGTGATCAAAGAGGATTATGAGATTTTAGAAGAAACCATCATGATAAAGATAACTAACCATATCGGTATTAGTAGAACAGTGACAACAAGATAATCAATAGTTGTGTCATTTCCTCTTTTCTCTTATCAATTCAGAGAAATTCTTGTAAAGATAGCGACTTTTTATGTAATTTGGTGATTTCAGCATCTTCTAGTTCTCATATTCATTTCATGAGTGTATAGTTGTGTTTCAGAAGTGATCCGTATGATAGAACACACACAAAAAAGAAAAATATAAAACAAGTGCTATGTACAAAATCAGAAGCAAAAAGGAATAAAAACTCTTCACTATTGTGCACTAAGAAGAATATCAGCAAAGAAAACAAGTGCAAGAAAAATAATGCAAAAATGCTGTGTTTTTTGAAAAAGGAACAATGGAAATCGCAAGTGTTGTTCCTCTGCAAAAAGGATTAACAGAAAACAAAATGCGTTGTTCAGAACAAAAGTGTTGTTCCTTCGGGAAAAGGAATAGCAGAATGTTGTTCCTTCAGAAAAAGGAACAGCAGAAACAAAAATGTTGTTCCTTCGGGAAAAAGGAACAATAGAAACAAAAATGTTGTTCCTTCAGGAAAAGGAACAACAGAAAACGAGAATGTTGTTCCTTCGGGAAAAGGAACAACAGAAAACGAGAATGTGCCATTCCTTCGAAAAACAGAAAAATAAAAACGAAAATGTTGTTCCTTCGGAAAAAGGAATAGCAGTGACAAAAATGTGCCGTTCCTTCGAGAAAAGGAACAGCAGAAACAAAAATGTTGTTCCTTCGGAAAAAGGAATAGCAGAAAATGAGAATGTTTTTCCTTCGGAAAAAAGGAACAGTAGAAACAAAAATGTGCCATTCCTTCGGAAAAAGGAACAACAGAAATGAAAATGCTGTTCCTTCAGGAAAAGGAACAACAAAAAACGAAAATGTTGTTCCTTCGGGAAAAGGAACAACAAAAAAAATGCAAGTGCTGTTCCTTTCGAAGAGGAACAACAAAACAATAGAAAGGTTGTTCCTTTCAAAAGGAACAACAATAGTGCAAAAGTGTTGTTCCTTAAAAAAGGAGCAGCAGAATGGTGAAAATGTTGTTCCTTTCGGAAGGAACAACAAAGTGCAGAAGTGCCATTCCTTGAAAAAGGAACAGCAAAATGGTGAAAATGTTGTTCCTTTCAGAAGGAATAACAAAGTGCAAATGTTATACAACTGCAAGAAAAGAAAAAAATATATACAAAACAAAAGAATTATGTATAGTGTGTAAGAGTAGTCGAATTACTTAACCAAAGGTGAGGAAGATTTCTCTTTCTCAACCAAAATCTGCATGTCAGAGTCTTCACGGAGTTGTTGGTAGAAGGATTCCCAAGTAAGTGGTTTGTGGTATAATCGAACTCGGTGGCTGTTTGCCTTAAAGGTATGTCTGGATCCATCAATGGTGGTTAGACTAATGGTGCCATTATCATGTACCTTCTGGATTTTGTATGGTCCCAGCCAGCGAGTCTGAAGTTTCCTGGGAAAATCCTGGAACCTAGAGTCATATAGGAGCGCCCAATCTCCTTCGCGGAAGACTTTCTTTTTAATGAGGGTGTCGTGCCATTTGGCTCGTTGTTGTTGTATTAATGCAGTATGTTGAAGGGAAGAGAGCCTGATTTCATCTAGCTCATTGATCTGCTGTAATATATTAGTCTGAGCCTCGTCTAAATCTAGACCGACCTCTTGTGCTGTTCGTAATGTCTGTATTTCAAATTCTATCGAAAAGATGGGTTCCTTTCCAAATACTAGCTGGTATGGTGAATAACCGGTAGTACTTCTCCATGTTGTTCTGTATGCCCACAATGCTTCTGGCAGTCTTGCAGCCCAATCGCGTCTGTGTGACACAATGGTTTTTGTCAGTATTGCTTCTATTATTTTGTTCATGCTTTCTACTTGACCATTTGCCTGTGGGTGGTATGGAGTAGTAATTTTATGCTGGATATGATAGTTTTTTAGTGTTGCAACAATCTTGTTACCAGCAAACTATGGTCCACCATCTGTAATTATATCTCTTGGGAGGCCATATCGCACAAATATGTGGAATAGGAACTGAATGAAAAAACCCTTTGTAGCTCTCGGAAATGCCTCTTCTTCAACCCATTTGGTGACATATTCTATTGCTACCAGAATGTATGTTTTTTGACTTGACGATGAGTTGATTGGACCAAAAAAATCAAGCGCCCATCGTTCAAATGGTTCAATAACTAGTTGTGGGTTCAGGGGCATTTCATCAGCCTGTCCAAGGTGTCCCGCTCTTTGGCAGTGGTCACAAGCTTGAACAAACTTCTTTGCATCTTTGAAGATCGTGGGCCAATAATACCCTCTTTGTAGCACCTTGTGTCCAGTTCTTCGATCGGCGAAATGTCCGCCACACAGTCCGTCGTGACAAGCTTTTAAAATGTCAAAAATTTCATCTTTGCGAATGCATCTCCTGATGTGCATATTTGCCCCTGTATGAAATAGGTAGCTCCCAATCCAAGAAAATCAAGTACTACGTTGGACAATTTTCTTTCGTTCATTGGGGGCCAAATGTTTTGGTAATTTTCCCACTGCTAAATAATTTGCAACCAAGGTGTTTTAATAGTAACAACAAACAAATGTTCATCTGGGAATTGATCTTCGACCCTTGTTGCATCCATTGGTTTTGGCATTTGCTAGAGAAAATCAGCTACAGGTTTTTCTTTTCCCGGTCAGTCCTTTATTGTGATATCGAATTCCTGCAATAAAATCAGCCATCTGGTTACTCTACCGTTTGTGATTGGTTTATTTGCTAAATATTTTATGGCAGAGTGATCTGTATACAAGATAACAGGATATCCAGTAATGTAATGTCTGAATTTATTGACAACATGTATTACAGCTAAAAATTCCTTTTCAGTAACAGTATAGTTCAATTCAGCAGGAGATAAATTCTTGCTAATATAATAAATTGCATATGTTTTTTTATCTTCTTCCTGCCCAAGGACTGCTCCAATAGCTGTGTCTGAAGCATCTGATGAAATTTGAAATGGCAGGTCCCAATTTGGTCCTCGGAGTACTGGGGCTGTTGACACAAGTTTTTTTAAATTCTCGAAAGCACGGTCACATTTTTCTGTCCAAACAAAGTCAACATTCCCTATCAGTGCATATAAAGGTGCAACAATATGAGAAAAATGTTCTATAAATCTTCTATAATAACCAGAGAATCCAAGAAAACTGCATACCTCTATTTGAGTGGTAGGAGTGGGAATTAGCAAAATTATTTGAATTTTTTCCGGATCTACCTGTATTCCAGCTGCTGAAATATAATGGCCTAGAATAAGTCCTTTAGTCATCATCATATAGCATTTTTCATGGCTCAGACAGAGCCTGGTGGCAATGCATCGCTGCAGCACTTTTTCTAGTGTGTCCAATGCTGGGTCGAAATCATCCCCGTATGGTGTAAAATCATCCATATATACTTTGAGCCCTTCATTTATTAAATCTGAAAAAATGCTGAGGATAGCCCTTTGAAACGTGGTAGGGGCATTGCATAGGCCAAAAGGTAAAACGCTGTAGCCAAATGTTCCCCAAGGACAAGTAAAAGTGGTTTTGTCTTGGTCTTCAGGGGCAATCTGAATTTGATTGTATCCACTGAAGCCGTCTAAGAAAGAAAAGAATTTCTTTCCTGCCAAAGTGTCTAATACTTGGTCAATGAATATAAGGGGAAAGTGTTCTTTTTGTGTTGCTTTATTTAGCTCTCCATAATCCACACAAATCCTCCACTTTCCATTCTTCTTTGGCACCACAACAAGTGGAGAGACCCATTTACTATCGGAGATAGGGTAGATGAAGTTCACATCTAAAAGTTTTTGAAGTTCAACTTTTACAATGTCTTTAGATGAGGGTTAAGTCTCCTTTGTGGTTGGAAAACAGGTCTTGCATCTTTCTCTATGTAAATGTGGCGTGTACATAACTGGGGATCAATTCCTTTCATGTCAGGGTAGTCCCATCCAAATGCTTCTTTGTATTTTCTTAGTACTTGTATCGGCTTTTCTTCTTGTTCAGAAGTCAGGTTAGCATTGATGTTTAAAGTCTTTCTTGGCTCAATTTCTATAATTTTTCTATTTGAGATAGAGGTAGTAGGTAATGTTTGGTCGTCAGTATCTTTAAGAGGATCTTCTTCTAATTTGTTATCGAATGCTGCTTCTATCATGTGACATTGTATGTGGGATCTGGATTCAGCTTGGCTAATGAAATTATTAATGGCATCATCTTCTGTTTGGTCTTTGAAATCAAGGGCATATTCTATGGTTAATGGGGATCTAATATTTTCGGTGAGGTATGATATAGGATGTTTTTTATTTTTATTATTGTGACACTTGGCTGGGCTGGAGGATATAAAGCTAGATTCTTGATATTAGCTCCTCTAGTTATGGTCATACTGCCTGTTACAGGGAAAAGTGTCTATATAGAACTGCTCTATCCCACTAAGGTGTGACAGCTGCCTTAGAAACAAACAGAGAAAAGCTACTTTCGTTTTTCCTTTATGAATTATAGATAGAGAGGAACAGAAAGACCAACCTCTGTCTTGCGCTAATCTCCTGATTTTATCCCTCTCTTCTTTGATAGTCCTCAGCTACCTGCTCTCTTGCACGCCCAGCTTCGAAAAGTACCTGTAAGATCACAGAAGCATAACACTATACAAAGACATGGATCTATAATCATAAACAATCTAGGATCAGATGTAAATTGACCATACAAATGTAGCAAGCATCAATGACACAAAAGCATGGAGGAAAACTCAAATAGCTTTTATTGATAAACAAGAAAAGAGCCAAGAGGAGTTACAACTAGTTGTTCTGACCCAGCATCAACCTCCTAGCAAAGAAGCCCCTCTTCACCTCAAACAAAGCTTAGATCACCCAACAATCTGATGTTTGTCTCAAGAAACCAACAACAAATCCTTGCAATATGCAAAATTCCAGCCTCTGGATCTCTGGGATGAGGGATCCATATATAGATATCTGTAAGGGGGATGAGTCATCTTGTGATTTTATTAGTGTCCTCCCTCTGATAGTTCTTGCTTCCACTTGGAGATTGATGGTCTCTTACTCATCCTTGGTCGAATTCAGTAAGGCAAGTGTCACAGGAGAAGATTCTGGAAGCTTCCATTGCCTCTCCACCTCGCGGAATGACACTGCCATTTGTCATTTCTCGCCCATTGCACCCTACAGAAGGGATTTTTGAAATGCAACGCACCCCCACAGTGTATTTAGGTGAGATGCAACGCATTTAACTAGTGGAGCAGCTGAAATGATCCTGTTTTGACCAATTCTGAGTAGTTTTTCATGGAGAACTTCTGGGAGAAGCTGTAATCTGTTGACATTGTTCATTTAGGGGTTAGAACAACACTTTTAGGGACTTAGGAGCCCTTGATTTATGGAAATTTCATGCTTTGGGTTGTAGGGCCCAAAAATGTCTATAACAGTTGCCCCCTAAAGCATGAGGTCGTTAATCTTTTGATGTCAGGTGAAATGTTTTATTATCAGGATCCGAAGTTCTTTCAATGCTGGGAGGAGACCTGTAATAAGATACAATACAATACATTATATTCATAATATTTTCATGATCTAGCTGAGGTGGGCATGCCCATGCTCAACTTTATAAATTCATTTTCATGTACATAGGACAGACAATTGTCTGAGTGTACACTGATGATTCTGATGGAGCCATCATCCTTTTGTGTGGATGATTATCTGTGCAGCGATGATGTACATTTAATGTCTTTATTTCCTTGAATATATATCGCAGCCCGGATGGATGAAACTAGATCCGGGGTCTTCAATCTCGTGCGATCTTCACTCGAAGTACAAGTCGATCCATGTGAGAAATGTTCTGAAGTCGAACATGGAAAGAAATCGCTTGATTACCAGCCAATGATGTAAATTGTTAACAAGCGCGAGAGGAATCACTGATAATGATAATGGTCCTGAAGGTACTGCAGTACAATTCACATGGTGTGAATAAAGGACTTGGCGTCGAACACCACACAAAATCTTTCGATCGAAGGCCATTGATGTAAACCTGTCGCTGGAAGTGAGAAACTTGCCATTGAGGTATGCAAGCTTCAAAGTACTGAATGGGGTGTTCCTAGATCAACTTCTTGGATAATGAGCTGATGTCGACAAGAAGTGATCTGTCACAGGAGGGCCTTAATGAATCCCACATCAATGACACGGAACGGAGCAAATGATTTTAATGGAGGTGAAAACGATCTGGTGATATAAGGTTCATGGTGGTGGTCATGAAAGAATGGAGCATAAATGTATGGTAGTGGGTGAGATAGGTGTATTCTGTGAATGAATTATCTTGAACATATCGGCGACACTGATGTGATGGATTGGTAGCATTAAACCCATATGTGGATGGTATGGCGTGACCATGGTGATGTGACCGGTGAATGAAACAACCCAACCCGACTCGGACACGGAGTGGAAGTGTCATGTTCAAGAGCGACTTGCTACCAACAAAGTTTCTTCAAGTTTTCTTCCCAATTTTCCCCAGTCATTGCTGACCAGTACCTCTTTATTTTTGTCAAGCTTGAGGAGGATAACATATGCTTGTTTTATAATTTTCCCTTCGGGCAAACCCATCGCTATGTTTTAACGAGCCTAGCGATAGTGAAACTCGTTCTCGTCTATAGACAAGTTTGTCGCTATTACACTTTTAACGAGTTTAACGACAAAGATAACTCGGTCCTTTTCAATTTTAGAGAGTCTGAAAAGGAACGTAAAGGTAACTCCAAAATTCCTTTTTTGTCATCTAATCCCTTAAGTCTAAAAAAGTATAAAACAATACAGAAGGGATGAATTTTCGATACTTTTAACGAGCCGAACAAAACAAGCACTCGATCTTTTTGTGTAATAATCCCTCAGGTCCAAAAAGATTAAAATCTAGAGGAGGGATAACACTTCCTGTCCCTTTAACGAGCTGGAGAGGCCAATGGCTCAACAATCTTTTCATATTTTACGAGTCAGTTGAAAAGAGCTTAAATGAGACTCGTCTTTTGAGGAACGAGTGATAAAATGGGTAGCAACTGATTCCAGGTAAGGTTTGGAATTTTCCAATCACGGCAGTGTTACAAGGATGGCTATTGAAATCACTCTTCGCAGCTGTTCCTCAAAATGGGTAAACAATCAAATGGGGGGTGAATGATCAGCCAATGAAAAAGTGGAGGTGACGGTGCAAACACGACCAAGGCTTTACTGGCTGAAGTACTACATTCACGATGGTTATTTACCGGGGAATAGTTCATTTTTTAATGAGCTTAAACGCGGGGGCAAACATTTGCTCATGGCTTATGTTTATTTTTTAACGAGCTTGAACTATGTGCTAAAACTGCTCGATTGAATGGTCCCTTTTTTATTTTACCATAAATAGCTTTGTTCTTTCAAAGATTGTACTGTATTTTCAAATGCTTCATCAAACTAGTCAGAAATGAACAATATATGTTTGAAAACGAGTTAGAACACTAATATTTTACTTTGAACTATGTAAAAAGTAATGAAAAAGTGTTTTTACCTCTCTTTTTACCATTTCATTTGAACTTTGGTTTGTTGGAGCTTTGGAGGTGCTTTCCCCCTTTGATTTTCATCAGCTGATTTCAAGAGATTCTGTGGACGATTCTCGGCACCGTCTGGACCAGGTAGGAGCTAAACCTAAGCTCTTTCATTTCATGGTTTCCATTTTACATTCTGAGCTTGACTCCTAGTTTTTCTGAGCCTTTTGGGTTTGAAAAAATCATTTTTCCTCACATCCTTTCTTTATGCAAGTTAGGAAACGACCAATCCAAAAAGCAGATAAATGATCGCTCTTTGCTTGCACGCCAAAAGGCTTGCATGCCCCCAAATATAAAACAGAGTTTCAAGGTTACCCCTTCTTTAGTCCGTTAAAACATTTGTTTTACCGAGAGAGGCCTACCTCTTACAGGCTACCAAAGATTGTTCCATTTACAGCACAAACAAAACACTTCTTCGGCAATGTATACCGAAATAGACAAAGGTGAGTGAAGGAGGCTACTCCACTCACATAACTTTGACAAGAGAATCTTGTTCTAGAATAATCCCCTCTTCCAATCACGGACGGGGGTACAGACTAGTCATATTCTCTCACGGAAACCTACCCTATACCCAAAGTTTTCTTGCCGAAGCAGACCAGGGTGCATGCCCCTTGGGTTTCAGTCATGTCCCCCTGAATCACTCGCACTCATCGGGAGGATGGACTGGAGATTGAGACATTTCTTGCGTGAAAAGACCATTCAGGGATGGTATATGACTATTTGCTCTGTATGATCTGGGAAATGAAAGCTGGTCTACGAGCTTGACCACTCTTCCTTCGTGCAGAAAACACATTACTCTAAAGAGTGAGGAGACAATTGCTCGCATGCAATAAATATAGTCTCATCCAAGGAGTAGATTGTAATCCAGGGGTCCTTGGACTACCATTACGTTCATGTGAACAGTTTTCCCTCTCAATGTTATGGGCACATCGGGAAGGATCCTTAACGGTCGATTGGTTCCTTTATCAAAACCTATTAGATTTCTCATCTCAGGCAAAAGTGATGGCAAACCAAGCGCTTTCCAAGCAGTTGAGGAAAGGATACTCACAGAAGCCCCCTCATCTACGATGGTACCAGCCATAACCATTCTATATATTTGAATAATGATTTGGAATGGTACACTAGCTGGTAAACGGGGTCTGCCTAGTTGATTCCAGTTGAAGGAGACAACTAGGTTGCTTGGAGGTGGGACCGAATAGACGGCCGGGTACGACTCTGACGAACTTCCTTCCTGCGGTAAAGGAACAGGTAAATTGCCCCCATGTTCATTGGAGTCTGTGCTTATGAAAAGAATTTGGACGGTGTCATCCTTGTTCTCTTCAGTGATTGTATCATCTGAAGATGGAACCTCTGAAGGCAAGACCGGGTCAACTGCCGCCTCGACCTTTTGACTTTCGTCTGGTATGGGTTCAGATGGTTTATCTTCAATGACAAATGCTTCGGCCGACCACCTGAGCGGGCCAACCAGATTTTCAACTAGTGACGGACTCGGAAAGAGTTTTTTATATCCAGGAGGAAGTTGTAACGGTGAAACCGGACGATCGTCCAAAACTCTTTTAGCTTCGTCTAAGAAGGGACAACGGTGGATGGCATGATCACCTTCGCACAGTTTACAAGGAAATCTATATTTTCCTTTTTGTCTTGGGGCTTCACTTTCACTAGTTGACGGTGTGTTTTCAACATGATTATCAGAGGTTGACGACACCGGGTTGTGCAAACGAGGAGACCAGTCCCTTAAGATCTGAGGGATGCAAGGACAATCTCTGTGATATTGGTCTCCTTTGCAAATGACACATGGCGATTTAGGCCTGGTTGGTGCAGTGTGTGGATTTTGGCTAGACGACACTCATTTGCCCCCATTCGCTTTTGGCTCCTTCTTCTTCTTCTCTTTCTTCCTTTTTTCCTTCTTCTCCTTAGGTACTTGACTTTTGGCTTTACCAGCCCCATCAAGCGAAGAGGAAGGAGGAGAGGAAGAATTATAGGAAGTAGAAGGTTGGTGGGTAACTCTGGACTCGTCTAGTTGCTAGTTTGATTGTTCAGGAATTGTGGTGTTCTGAACGACAGAGGTTGAGAAGAGCCATACAGGCAAACCAATTGTCAGTCCCGGAAGCGACAATGTGGCCATATGGGGTGCACCAACATCTCCCCAAGAGGAGAAGGGACTAGGATTTCCTCCAAGGGGAATTCCTTGGTTGGTGGATTCCATTTCTCAACCCAAGATCAATGTAGGAAAGGGTAATGAATATTCCGTTTAAAATAAATTTTAGACGCTTTGACACAACTTATTTTTTCAGTTTTTAAGAGTCGAGAAAAAACAAAAGATGACTCTAGTCTCCTTCGGTTTTTAATGAGCCTGAAGTCACAAGTGCTCAGATGGACCTTTTCCGTTAAGGAGTCTGAAAAGGAACGAAAGGGACTGCTCTGGAAATCTAGGTAGAGGGATTACCAAATCAATCGCAAAACTGCAAATACTTTTTACGGTACGACAGTCAATCTTCCCGAATGCTGTGTTCAGTGCATTGCGATCGATAGGGCGGCAGACACGGCTTCCTATGGATAAAGGATTAAGCCTATTGGGGTCTCCCAAAATATACTCGACGGTACGTGGGAGCACAAGTCCGTACTGGCACTTATTGTCTCAAAGTGGAGGAATCACCCAACCATCAGTGAGAACAACAGTTACCATGATTTACGACGCTGGAATACGTCTCTAGCCTAGACTTCTAAATGTTGTGCGTTAAGTTCCAAAGCGTTGTTAGATTCATTGGATTTATTTTAAGTTGATCTTGTTTATGAAGTTTGCCTTTCGGGTTCACCACGAGATGTAGATGTAATTCCTAAAATGCAATCTAAGATGATAAACAAACTTTTTTCTCCTTTATGCAATGAAAATCCTAGCTACTAGGGAAAAGAAAGACAGAATCTTTTCACAAAGAGCAAAGAGCACACTCTAAATTCACTTTCCTAAATCAAGCCAATCAGACTATCTATATGCAAATTCACATGCATGTATTTTTTTTCGACTTTCTTAGTATATGAATGCTAAAAAGAAAGTTGATGCACAAATCTGAATTTCTTTTCAAGCGACAAATATCAACAAGTTTCTTTTCGAAATCAAAAAATGGAGATGATCACAACACTTTACGATTTTGAACTGAATACTTGTTTTCGACACTAGAAAGTTACAAATTCAGACCAAAAGCAATAGTAACAGGATAATCGACCATCAACAACAATCAAACTCTTTCCTACGATTGAAATCGACACTTGCGACAGTTTCAAATCAAAGGACGACAGTACGATTACGTTACTTTTGCAAAGGAGAACTATAAATGACTCAACAAACACACAAAAACATCTACAGTTCTTTTGTACAATGGAGGCGGAATAACAACAAGGAAAAGGGGTTTCAAACAAACATATACTGATCACAGGTAGCAAAACTCAGGAATAGAACTGGAAAGAATGAACCACAGAAACCACAACTGCACAGAGCTAGTCTGATCAGCGCACCTGTAACATAGAGAATCTGAAATGCAGCGTAGATTGTCCACTCGGGAAGTGCGCTGAAATTCAGGATCTCTGAACAGTACCTGTGCTGGGCTAGAAACGAGACTCTGTTCAGGTTCCGGGTCACAGTTTGTAGTTCAGTTCTTGGGTTTTGGCCGAGCAAAAAGCAATCAGTAATGCAACAATCAAGGGTAGATCTAAGGAGGATCTAAGAGCTATCACAAGGGCAATCAGATAGTTTGTGAATCAGTTGTTTAAATCATAAAAAGATCCAGTGGATGGATTGAAGTAGCAGTTGTCTACTTTGCATTTGTTATGGCAAATGCAGTTCGAATGCTACTTGTAAGTTTATGAAATAGACAACAAAGAATGATAAACAAACAAACTAATTATCTCCCCAGTGGAGTTGCCATTTTGTTACAGGGAAAAGTGTCTATATAGAACTGCTCTATCCCACTAAGGTGTGACAGCTGCCTTAGAAACAAACAGAGAAAAGCTACTTTCGTTTTTCCTTTATGAATTATAGATAGAGAGGAACAAAAAGACCAACCTCTGTCTTGCGCTAATCTCCTGATTTGATCCCTCTCTTCTTTGATAGTTCTCAGCTACCTGCTCTCTTGCACGCCCAACTTCGCAAAGTACCTGTAAGATCATAGAAGCATAGCACTATACAAAGACATGGATCTATAATCATAAACAATCTAGGATCAGATGTAAATTGACCATACAAATGTAGCAAGAATCAATGACACAAAAGCATGGAGGAAAACTCAAATAGCTTTTATTGATAAAAAAGAAAAGAGCCAAGAGGAGTTACAACCAGTTGTTCTAACCCAGCATCAACCTCCTAGCAAAGAAGCCCCTCTTCACCTCAAACAAAGCTTAGATCACCCAACAATCTGATGTTTGTCTCAAGAAACCAACAACAATTCCTTGCAATATGCAAAATTCCAGCCTCTGGATCTCTGGGATGAGGGATCCATATATAGATATCTATAATGGGGATGAGTTAGCTTGTGATTTGATTAGTGTCCTCCCTCTGATAGTTCTTGCTTCCACTTGTAGATTGATGGTCTCTTACTCATCCTTGGTCGAATTCGGTGAGGCAAGTGTCACAGGAGAAGATTCTGGAAGCTTCCATTGCCTCTCCACCTCGCAGAATGACACTGACATTTGTTATTTCTCACCCATCGCACCCTACAGAAGGGATTTTTGAAATGCAATGCACCCCCACAGTGTATTTAGGTGAGATGCAACGTACTTAGCTAGTGGAGCAGCTGAAATGATCCTGTTTTGACCAATTTTGAGTAGTTTTTCATGGAGAACTTCTGGGAGAAGCTGTAATCTGTTGACCTTGTTCCTTTAGGGGTTAGAACAACACTTTTAGGGACTTAGGAGCCCTTGATTTATGGACATTTCATGCTTGGGTTTGTAGGGCCCAAAAATGTCTATAACACTGCCTTGTCGGAAGCTAATATAAGAGTTGGCGGTTGCAAGCCAAGGTATGCCTAAAATCAATGGATGTCCATCAAGTCGGTTTTTGGGGTTTATTATCAGAAATTCAACAAGATACTCCTAGGAATCAACGAATACCATGACATCATGTAATGTGCCCTCTGGCCTAACCATAGATTGCTCAGCCAGTTCTAATAAAGTGGAAGTCGGTTCTATTGATGTAATGCCCAGTTTTTGACAAGTGGTGGTTGTTAAGATATTGATTGTAGCTCCTAGATCAACTAAGGCATTTGAGAAGGTTTGTCCATTGATTTGTACTGTTACTATTGGATTTCCTGGGCCTTCATATTTAACGGGTGTTTCTTTTCCTGGTAATAGATCAGATAGGAGTGGAATTTTTATGTACAGATTTTTAAGTTCTCCCAGAATGTTGAAATCAGGATGTTGTAGAGGTCGAGGTATGGTTAATCGCTGTAGGAATGGAGGGGAAGATGTGATTACTTGATTATGAGTTTGTTGTCTGATCACATCCTCTTCTTGTAGTGGTTGTTCTATAGGTAACTGATTTTCAACTTGAGCGATTTTATCTCCCGCTGTTTTAATGATGTGCCCAAATCTTAATTAAATATCATCACACTTCCTTAGATCTTTTCTTATCTCTAGTGTTTCAATTATTTGAATAGATTGGACCGGTCTGTTATTCGGATTAGGGTTGGGTTGGTCTGGGAGTTGCAGTCTTAAATTAGACTAGGGGTTTTGTTGTAATGCTGGCAATGTAGGTTGAGGGAGCGGAATGGTTCCTATTGGCTGATTCATCGGTCTCTGCCAGTTTGTCTGCCAGGCTTGACTCTGTGAAGTAGGAGGGGACCATTGTGTTGGATATACATTGTTTTTCCAATATGGTAGGGTATAGGGAAAATTTGGCCAATTGGGTTGGCTTGCTTGATTCGGCCATGGTGATGATGAAGGAAATGGTTGTTTTGACCAATTTGAGAATGGAGGTTGATTTTGCAACATTGTATTATATTTTTGAGCATGATATTTTGGAGGCTAAAAAGAAGAAGTTGGGTCTGGGAACATACCTGATTGTCGCGGCTACCATTGACGGTGCTGATTGAGTAGGTACATTGGTTCTGGCTCTTCTTCTGCTTCCTTGTATATTGCTTTCAATCCAGGAAGTGAGGGACAACTCTCTGTAGAATGGTCTTTTGTACAAATGGCGCAAACTTGGACTGCATCTAATGGACACTCCTTGTGGCTGTGTTTATTTCTGCATATGGGATAGAAGATTGCCAAATTTTGTTCTGCCCATGCTTGCTTCTGTTTGGCCTGCATAATATCAAGTTGTGTTGTCAATGTCCCCAATATGTTAGTTTTAAAATTTTCTAATAAATTTCTAATTTCTGCACGAGTTACTCCCTCTGTAGAGATCTTTTTGTCTCTTGTAAACTTGTCATGTTCCTTTGGTTTTAGTCTTGTGCTACCTCTCGAGCTCCTAATACATAAATCAATAATGTCAGCAAAATTTTCCTAATAAATATATGCTTTTCCCATAATATTTAGTGTTTCAATCCATTGTTCCTTCATTCCCCTCATTAATGTTGTTTTTAATACATTATTAGGTAAGGGTAATGATGCATAAGGAGATTTCTGAAGATTATACTGGAAACATTCAACATATTCTTCTAATGTTTCATTTGGTCTAGCTACCATCTGAAATATTTCATCTTTTAATTCTCTAGACCTAGAATAGTCTTGATATTTTTTTAGAAAAGACTCTTTCATTTGATCCCAGTTATTTATAACACTACCACCCAACCCCATGGACCATCTTAAAGTAGCCCCTTTTAATGTAGAGGGGAATAATTTCAGTTTCTAGGGATTGGTGGTATAGTCATATCCTCTACACTGCACATCAATTTCAAATATGAATGCATCCAGATCTTCTGATGTAAGGCCATGGAATGTAAGGATATGCTGGAGAAGGATTTCTTTCATAGGTGCATTAGCTGTAGTATCCACAATGGGGTATTGCAGTGTAGAGGTTTGGGTGTTTGGCTGGTTCTGGGCCATTTGGTCATATATATGCCAATAACCTTTTGGGATATCTAGGAGGGTATTCCTAGGCTGAGGAGGAATGACTTTAACAAGAATGGCCTTAACATCACTTCTTTTATCTGGGATGATGAGAGTGCCTAATGTCTGGGGGGATTCTGGTTCTTGAGGTTCTTCAACTTCGTTATAAATGATTTTTCCAGCACTTCCCTTATCTGGGCTACTTAATGGCTGAATTATCCCAAGAGGAGATCTTGGTTCTTCAGTTTTCCCGGTTTCTCCTCTCCCTTCACAGAGGCTGCTAAAGTTCTCTTCTTGTAATGATTTTGGGCTAGAATTCTCAATTTCGTGAAAATCTTGCTCTTCGGTGTGACTATGCACCTCAGCAAAGGCTACAGATGGTGATCTTGTGGCCTGAAAGGAACTAATAGGTTGTCTAGAAGCAACTTTTCTAGTTCCTACTAAAGGCTGAGATTTTTCTTTCTTAAGGGATTTCATCTATAAAGGTCGATCGGCCAAGGGTCACTGGCCACTTAGCTTTATCAGGCTTGGGTAGAGGTTTAGGATTATTTTCAGGCTTTTTCTTCTTAATCATGCACACAAATCAAATGCTAATTTCTACCCAAAGAAAACAACAACAAATCTGCAGGAAAGCAGGCAGGGGAGTAAGGTTATTACATACTCTGTACGTAGATTCTTACCTTCCGTTTTTAAAACCCAGTTCTCTCCTAGCAGGTTCTTACATCACTCTGGAAAAGAGACAAATGGCTACACTCTTCCCCGCCAACAACGCCAAAATGTCGAGCAGTAAAATGGGTGTTTTTACCTCTATTTACCCTACATTAATTGTCAATCTAGGAATGATTTTTTATTTCAAAGAGTTTACTTAGTTTGAGGCGGTCATTTGTCAGAGTAATGCTAGTAGTATAGTGCTCCCAATATAAGAGTAAATGGAAGCTTGGAATGAAATCTATTTGCAAAAAGAAACCTAGGACTCAAATCATGCATTCAGAAAGCTCCAACAATTTATCAGTTAAGGGTATAGTAACAATAACTCTTCCCTCTGTAAACTGATGCAATCAAAAAGGCACTTAAAGGAAGGATCATCAAACTGGGAACTAGACAATGTATGTCGATGTTCACTATAGTCTCAAACCTTCTGCACACCAAAGAAATGATAATTTTCAATTGACAGGAAATAGGACAGCAACTATCTCTATTTAACAGGATTGAGAAACAAACCCTTAATCTACGGAAATGACTGCAACAATAATTATAATCTACAGGAATTAAGTAACAACTTTCGAATTGAACAACAAACAGAAATGGAAGAACAGACTATTAGAAATAAAGTATAGAACAACAACTCAAATCTGAATGTACAACAACCCAAGTTAAACACACAACACACTTAACATCAAAAGGAACAGTAATCTGAGCTCCGATACAATATGCAGGAATCACAGCTATAAAGTAACAACAATTATAACAGAACGACAGTTGTAACAGAACATCAATTCCGAATGAACAAAAGTCACAGTTTAAGAATAAATCATACAGTAGTACCTATTTAGGAACATACAACGCAGTTGAACTGTAATCGAATGGCAATCTGTAAGGAACAACAATGTTATATCAATGATCAAAAGGAACAACAATGCGATATAACGTTAGAATTATATAATCGCATTCCTGTTGCAGATAACAATAGTATTTAACCAAGTATATATAACAAAGCTGATATGTAAAATAGTAAAGCACCTTAGATTACTGAATAAAGTAAATGAAAGAAATCAAACCACACATGAATCATAAATATGATACAGGAGCGAGTGATCCACCAGGGCCAGGCCCTTGGCCTCTAGGGACACACTGCTTGAGAATATTCCAGAATCAAAGATGGAACAACAACCAGATTTATATTAAAACATCAAAATAGAGTTACAGTGGATCGCTCTTCAACGAGAATCGATGATCAAAGTTTCAAATACAAAGAAGAATTACATAAAAACAACAACCAGTTGTCCCCTGGGCTAGCAGTGTTGTCCCTTCTTATAATAGTCGAGCGGTGATACTAACAATACAGAGGATTGTTAAGATAGCGATCCCTCAAGATCGAAGGATCCTGAGAGATTCGCCAAGCTGTTAATTTGTAGTTATCCTTCTGTTCTTTTGTGCTGATTGGAGATCTCCTTTTCCTTTTTCTGGTTGTTACGCTCCAATTTGGATCGCCTTGTTTGAACACGGTTCCCTGCCAAAGGGACAGTTGTTAACTTGGTCTTGTTCTTTCTTTTTGGATGAAGGTTTTCCGTTTTCTCCTTTTTCTGCATAGAAAAGGGTAATTATTAGTTAATTCATATTACAAATAATTCTTCTAGATTCTATCATATTCTTGTGTCATATGCCTAGCTCATGATGTGAAAAGGTTATGAGTTTTGAAGAAAAGATAACAAAGTAAATGAAAATAACATACCTTCTCCAGTGCCCAACACCATTAGCAGATGACCTCGAAGCACAACACACACGACAAATCAAACGGCAAAACCCCAGCACACCAGATCCTAAGCACCATAACAAGGCCCCCACAAACCATCATCCTTAGTAGCATTAAAGAGGAAGCATGAGTGGTAGTCGTGTAGAAGAAATGCAACATGATACCATCCCTTAAGAACCATGGCCAAAAATAGGGCAATATCTTAACAAAAGTGTCGAGCCATGAACAAGACCAATATTTGGGGGTGACATTGGCAAACCAAAACCTCTAATGACAACGACAATGACAATATATGGCATGCAAGGCGAGCAAAATCGACAACAACATGCCCAACTCCAAGAGACAAACATAGCCTCCTCCAAACATTGGTGGTAGACACGAGGAAAAGCAAGCAGGGCATTGAGACGAAGGAAAAAAAGGCATGAACAAAGAAGGCTCAAATCAGGGGTCCAAGGTGACTAGGGTTTCAGCCGCCCAACCCTCGACCAAACACTTCTTGGATTGGGAAACCTTTAGCCCTCTAGGAATTTTTATTTTATTTCTTAAACTTGTAATGATATTCATGAAAATATAGAAAATGAATTATGTGAGGGAGGAAGCTATTGAAAAAGTTTGGATGAAACTTCAGGTTTATTAGAATACTTTGTAATAAATAATTTAATAAGATGCTAATTAATACTATGTGATTGTTGGACAAAGCAAGGCAATTGTTATGAAACCAGCTCACAAAAATATAGAAAATATAGATCAATGCCTTATAAATAAGCCTCTTCGAGGGGGAAACCTCCTTTACATTACACAAATGAAAAATTGATTCTTGGAGGATACAAATGACAAGATCTCCTTTCTATCTATAGGAGTCTAGGGGGTCATAATATAATCAGAGCTGACATAACAATAATAATGTAAAGGCACAATAATAACAATAGTGGGCTTCTATGGGGCATAATAATAACAATATG
Source organism: Pinus tabuliformis (assembly GCA_031772625.1). NCBI lineage: Eukaryota > Viridiplantae > Streptophyta > Pinopsida > Pinales > Pinaceae > Pinus > Pinus tabuliformis. The sequence continues at coordinate 233,658,989 of CM062815.1, forward strand.
GGGACTACATAGGCACAACAATATAATAAGGGGGTTGCACTAATAACAATAATGGTTTACACTAGTAGTATAGGGACTTAACATGCCCCTATCCTTAAAAAAGTGTTGTCCTCAATGCTTGAGTAGTTCTGGATGATTCTGTATAAAATTCTTGTCCTCCCATGTGGAATCTTCAGTGGGTAAGTTCTTCCACTTGATGAGATACTCTGAAATTGATTGATTTCATCGTTGTTGGGTTCTTGTTTCTGTGGCTTTCCAATATGATTTTTCCTTCCTCATCAAGTTCTGGCAATATTGTTTGAACTGGAATCTTCTCATTATGTAAGGTCACCATTTCTTAAGTGCATGTAGTCTTGCCAACATTTTCTTCTCATATATAGCTTTGTGTAAATACTTTTTTTTGATTGGATGCCTTTCAAAAGCAATGGGTTTTTCTTCTTGTGTTAAAACATCACCAATTCCATTTCCTGATGCATCATATTCCACAATAAATCTTTTTGTGAAGTCTGGCATAGCTAAGACGGTGCTTGGCACATTTCATCTTTAAGATGTTCAAAGGCCTTTGTTGCTTTTGGAGTCCATAAAAATGCATCTTACTTCAATAATGTTGTTTTCAGAATGTTTTTAGTCTTCATTCTTATTTGATGATATCCTGAATGAAGATCCAACTTGGTGAAGTAAATTAATCCATGCAATTCATCCAATAATTCATCAATGACAGGAATGGGAAATTAATCTTTAACAGTGAGTTTGTTGAGCTCTCTATAATCTGGACACATGCTCCATGATCCATCCTTCTTGTGCATCAATACTACTAGAGAAGAGAAAGAAATTTGACTAGGTTGAATTATACCAGCCTCTAGCATTTCTGCAACCATACATTTAATTTCACTCTTTTGGGCACAGGGATATCTATAAGCCCTGATGTTTGGAAGAACACTTCCTGAAATCAAATGAATAGAATGATCATGATCACGAATAGGTGGGAGGCCTTTGGGAGTCTCCAATACCTTGGAATGATTGTTCAAGATTTTTTGGAGATCTGGAGAAATAGATGATTTCGATGTGGGAACCTCTAGAGAACATAATTGTGAAATTATACCTCGTTTTTCTTTCTTTAGAATCTTTGTCAATCCGTCAGAGCTGATTATCTTTCTTGGTTTCCCAGTGATATCCCTTAATTCAAATTCCTTTCTTTTTGAAGAAAATTTCATGAAAAGTTCTTGAAAATTAGAAGCTATTGTACCCAAGGATTATAGCCATTGGACTCCTAGTACAACATCAACACCACCCATTGGAATGGAAAGCATTGGGATATTCAATACATATTCTCCCATGTACAGCTTGATATTATGGCACTTTCCAGAGCAATTTATGGTTCCTCCACTTGCAACCATCACTTGACACTCTGGTGTTGGATATAGGAAAAATTTCAAATCCTTGGCTATCTTACAATGAATAAAATTATGGGTATTGCCTGAATCAATCAACAATATTACATTTTTCTTCTTGATACGTCCTTCTATCTTGATAGTTTGAGGAGTGGTAATTCCAACCAATGCATTACACGATATGGTCGGATTCATTTCTTCTTGCTCGATGTGATCTTTCACTTCTTGAACCTTTTTCTTCTTGATATGTCCTTCTATCTTGAGAGTTTGAGGAGTTGTAATTCTTGCCAATAATTTACAAGATATGGTCGGATTCATTTGTTCTTTCTCTGGGGTTGGTTCCTAGTGTATATCCTCTCTTTTTGACATTTCTTGATATTTTTCTTCTTCCTCTTCACAATCTATGTAAAATAATTTCTTCTCAGCACACTTATGACCTTTAGTGTATTTTCTATCACAAATGTAACAAAGCCCTTTTTCTCTTTTTTCTTCCAAATTTTGTGGTGCAAACCTTGTAGGTTGTGGAAGGCTAGGAGAAAAAACACTTCCATATTTATAATTGTGAGTGGTGGGATTCCTTATTCTCATAATTCTGCTTTCAATTTTTCTTGCCAACCTGAATGTCTTCTCCAATGAATCAGGTTTCCAAAGATGAACCTCATGTTGAATGTTATCCTTTAAAGTCCCTATGAAGACATCAACCCTTTGCTTCTCTGGAATATCATTTACCCTTATATTCATTTTTGAAAGTCCTCAATGTGCTCTACCATTGAACCCTTTTGTTTTAGATTTATCAATTGGATAAAGAAGATGTTTCTATTTGTATCCTCATAATGTGCTATCATTTCCTCTATGAAAATTGATCACATGACAAGTGGTTTATGAGAACAAAGCCCTTCATACCATAAAAATTGATTCAGTTCTAAATATAAGGATGCAATACATACCTTTTGTAATAGTTTCACCTCATGTAGATCAAAATATTACTCCATCTGTAGTATCCAATTTACTGGATCCTTGTCATCAAACTTCCTTATATCACCTTTGCTTGATTTTAGGAGCTCAATATTGAAATGACTGTAACTCTGTAATTTCAGATCTTTCAGTTCTGAAATTACGACCTGCGGTAGCCCTCTGCATCCTCTTTCCAATGCCACCAGTCTAATCGAAATTGGATTCTCCAAGAAAGATTTATGCACAATCTCTCAAGATGACCTGATTATATACCTTTTTAGAAGAATGAACTTTTACGAAGTGCCACATGTCATTGTTTCCACCTTCAAACCTGAAACCAATACACAGAAATATACAGGCCTTCCTCTTTCTGTAACTTCTTACGAAACTTCAATGTGATGCTCAAACAAAAAGTTGCGATGCTTTTCCCAAGATCACCTGTTTGGGATGTAATTCAGGGGCTTGCAGAAACCCTAAATGTCTTGGACTGTATCTCCAAAAATATAGTGAAACAAGATCTAAAATTCAGACTCAAGGTTCAGCGAGATTTTGTCTCAAATGGGTTTCTTTTTTAGTTTTTGAAACAACGCAGAAAAAATAATATAGCGAAAATTCCACAATGACCTATTTAGAGTAGCGAAACCTTAGAATCCAAAGCTCTGATACCAAATGTTATGAAACCAGCTCACAAAAAGATAGAAAAAATAGATCAACGCCTTAGAAATAAGCCTCTTCGAGGGGGAAACCTCCTTTACATTACACAAATGAACAATTCTTGGATGATACAAATGACAATACCTCCTTTCTATATATGAGAGTATAAGGGGTCATAATATAATCAGAGCTGACATAACAATAATAATGTAAGGGCACAATAATAACAATAGTGGTCGTCTATAGGGCACAATAATAATAATATGGGGACTACATGGGCACAACAATATAATAAGAGGGTTGCACTAATAACAATAAAGGGTTACACTAGAAGTATAGGGACCTAACAACAATGCATTTATAATGATAATGATTGGATATTACAAAATAATACTTAAAGTGGTTGGCTAGATTGTAGTTATTGTAACCCTTAATACATGTGGATGACAATTTCAAAAACTTTGTTGTTTATGATATACGAAATAAACTAATCTATGTAAAAGGAAAACCAGATATACGTTGTTCTACTCTTAAGTTTTGATTACCCCAACCAATCTTATGATCCTATAAGCCTTATGTCTATCAATTCCATTGGCCTTATGATATCTTATATGCAATTTACATTGTTGTTACTCCTACGAACATTTTCTATACAAACTCAACTCATAATGGCTTAAAAATGATCCAATCAATTGAGTTTCCCATGAATTACCAAAGCCACACGGTCTTATGTGCAATTTCCTTTGTTGTTACTCCTAAGAACATTTTCAATACAGACTCAACTCATAATAGCTTAAAAATGATCCAACCAATTGAGTTTCCCATGAATGACCAAAGCCACATAGTTAATTTCTCTTAGACACCCTCCATATTTGGTGTTGTACAATAGACCAGCCTTCACCATTGTGATCTACAAGCACAAGCAAGTCACTTTTACCAGGAAATGTTGTTGTTCCATACTTGTTGGTTTTGGATATGCCATATACCTGAATGCACACCAAAGATAATTGCAGCTTTGTTTTAGTAAGCTTGCATTTAAGAAGACATCACAAACACAACAATCATATATTTGAGCAGTGCTTATACCAAGGCGGCCCAGGAAGTCCATTTGCGTCTATAAATGCACGCTCTGCCATTACAAGATGGTTGTTCAAGCTTCTGAGCTCCGGACTTCCATTCTCAAGAGCCTCCACTTCCCGAATTCACAGCATTATAAAGTGTAACTAATCCATAAATGTGAAGCCTGTATATTTGTTGCATGAGTTTTGAAGAAGAAACCAAACCTGAGCTTTCTTCGTAATCTGCAACGCAACTTTTCTGAGCTCAGCGATGAATTTGTGCAATGGATTTGTAGACACGAAGGAAGGCACATCGACATACCTTAACTGTGAGTCTAATGTATCCACTTATAACTGTCCCAATTACAAGGAAAACACGTTAAAAATTTTCAAATTTGGATCTTCTAAGTATAAGAAGTTGATTTATTTTATAGTTTCTTTAAATTTTTAAATTTATTTATTTATAAAAAAATTAAACCTTTAATTATTTTCATTTAAGCTAATCCAACATCTATCCCTCACGTTGACTGTGGATTCACTTGGACTTGAACAACGGCCTGGTACTATATATATCATAAAGTACTCAAAGTGTTACAAGAAGACATAAGTAAAAGGATCTCCTATCTTGACAGTACAGCACCTAATTCTCTCAATGCAAATGTGAAATTGCGGTAAAGACCCTACGTGGAGATTGTCGGCATATGTGGCATAGTTAAGAGGGAGAACCTTTGCATCCGCTAGCTTGAGTGCCGTTAGACCCAGATTGCTCCCACTGGACAATAGGTAAGAAATCAAATGCTTCATTAGAGTCATTAAATTTAACTCGAACCATCTTCAGAGGGACAAGGTATGTTTGCTCTGCACAAATTGCACAAATACAACATATTACAGGTTGTGCTGTGGGATGTATGTGCCAGTATGGAATAAGGGGCATGAATATGGTTTTTTTTTTTTTAATTAATCTAGTAACTACTTCTAAATCCAGTAGAAATTATGTTGGAAGTTGAATTTAACTTGAATTAAGTAGGGATTAAGCTGGGAGTCAGTGTTCCGCTTCATTGTTGGGAACTTTATTTATGAAATTTTGTTTTAGAGTTTTTTCTAGTTTTAAAATGACCCAGTTCATTTCATTTCAAAAAATAAATGGAAAAATTGGGAACTTTGAATCTTAAAAAAACCACCATCACCAGAAATGAGACAATATGTAATAATGTATACCCCATATAGAACACTATATGTTGCAGATATATAAGATTGTGCATGTGGATGCAACCTGTAAAACATTGAGATCCACACAACTTGTGCATGGTTGATATCCAGGGCAATGTAGGAACAATGACAGTGTACTTACGTGCAACATGCCTATGGAAAAGCGAGTGGCCATATTTTGCAATCCACATGTAATCGTCATACGGAGAATGATACACCGGAAGTCTATCATCAATATATATGATTTTCTATATCCCAAAACGGTGATTTCGTTACCTTTTACAAAACTGAAGTTAGTGCTTGGAATCCCGACATGCTGTAGAAATGGGGCATAATCGGATCCCCCTCCCCCTAACCAGTTAATTTGAGATTGAAATATTTAATAATATCTTTCCAGCAACACCTATCTTTCCTTCCGGTAGGAATCAGATTAATTCATCTTCTTTTAATTAAAGAACAAGAGCACTTACAGGAGGATGGGAATATTGGCCGGAAGCAGTCCATGATTCATAGATTGTCTTTCCAAGATTGTCTGGATCTTCCACCTTTTTCAAATTAAAGTATACTAATCAATTCAAAGTATTATAATCAGTCTCTTATTGGCAGCTGCAAGTAGAATAGACCCACTTGAATCAAATATCCCAACTGACCTCTTTAGCTATATCATCAAGTTGGGGTGTTGAATGAAGTGTAAACCCTGGGCCCTTGACATCCTCATCAACATTGAGATATGCCACTGCAGATGAGAATAGTAGTTCTGCTCCACCCATTCCATGGATCCAATCTGCATTTTGTATGGGTTGACAAATAACATATATTTACTCAAAGTAGATAAGATCCATTAAAGTTAAATTTAACTCTCTGTTTTGGGTTAGGCACAGATTTATTCAACACCGAGGGATAGGTAATAATCTTTTCAAAACCTTTTTAGTCTGAGATGGATATTTTTAGTTTCCAAGAATTTTTATTTCGATAATCTTACTGGAACAGAGTGAATAAATCCCCTAATATAAGAGCTAGTTGAATTAACTTTTCTGCTATTAAAATAAATATCAGAATTTAACACTTTAATTTTTTGCTAATTAATCTTTTTGATATGATGGTCTAAATTGAAATATGCCAATATATTCTAGGTAAGGTATGGCCACTACATCAACATTGATGAAATTCACACAACTAACTTTCTTGAATATTTAAATCACATGTTTAAACCATACTTAAATTAATTTTTTACAAAACATGATTCAAAATTTACCATGCCATTTGTTGATTGCCAGCTATCAAGATTAACATGAAGCGAAGGGATATGGGGAGATGAACCAAACTAAAAAAACAACTTAGCAATTCAACATTTACAAAATTACAGTGAAAATTTAGTATTCTACACTATTGATTAATAGCCACGTATCTATCATTAACAATTAATAGATATAATGAGAAAGAACATTGTGCTACAGTTATGAAAGGTCTTCCATTCTTTGTTGTTAGCAATGTGGCACCTGGGCTTTTCGAATGCCCTCCTGTTACCATTAAAAAAAATCCAAAATATCACATCTTGCTCGATTAAAAAATACAAACAATCAACTACAACAACATGGCACCGGGTTATGAAATGCCCTCTTGAGCTCATTAAGAAAAAAGGACATTCAAAATATCTAGGGAATAGGTTTTCTGTAAGAAAATTTTTGTTCATGAACATTCTAGATCATATGACTACCTTCTATCGGCCACTGGCCATAGGGAAGATTAAGACAGATCATAAAGCTGAAGCAAAATAGCATACCTGAAGCAAATATTAGGAACGATCATACTACTACTATCTCTAGCCCTTTAGATTTTTTGAAGATTAATATGGATCATAACGCTGAAGAGAAAGATCATATTTGAAGAGCCACGGTTGGGACATCCAACTAATGAGGTTGAGACACCCAATTAGGCCACAACACCCAGAGAAGCTGAAGCCACATAGATTTGGTTGCAATCTAAGTTCACTGTATGTGAAATATCGCTGTATTTCCCTGATTGAATACAAATTTTTGAGGTTATATTTCAATGTTTCTTTCCACTCTTGTGCAAAGTCTTTTTTCGAAATGGAAATAGATTTAGAAATTTTTTCCTAACCATGATTTAATAAAGGAGATATTGAGCTTATGAAGATGATATTAAGAATGGAATATAAGGATCTGCACACCTCCCTCATCTTCTTTGCAATGAGGAGGATACCCTAATTGGTGCTTTGTGATGGAGTAGGTCTAGACGATGATAGACAAACTGATTATCAATTTATTCGAAGGTTCTCTATAAATAATCCTTAGTTTTGTAATTAACTATTAAATTGTTAGTCAAATAGTAATGCAATCGTGGATTTAGTTGAGGATGAAATATAAATTTTCTGCACAGCTGAGAATCAGAGCTTTAGTTGCTAGGTGTGCCTTGTTTCTGCAAATTTTGGTCACAAAAAACTGAGTGCAAAAATGATTTCAAGGTGGTCGATATACAAGAAGGAGGAGCCCAAATTGAGGCAACCGATGGAAATCATAATCAAATGCAACAACATGACAACATTCAAAATTACATTGAGAGGATAAGAGACGATTTCCACAGGCATATTGTTTTTGGCTTGCATTGCATTATTTTTGTAAGCAATCTAGGCAGCTCATACATGATGATCAACATATCATTATCATAGTCAACCCCATTCTACTCAGCAAATATTTCTATTAATGTAATGTTTAGCAGAACAATTAGGCTGAGAATATTTTGGATTATCATGTAGACTCTTGCATTTTATGCAGAAGCAACTGCAGCAGCTGCTAGAGCTTTGAGATTTCAGATGTATTCTAAAATCTAGTTGATATAAATTCTATTTCTGCCAAACTCATAGTTATTTTGTCAAGCTCTACCTTACCAACATTTACCCCAAGTCTAAATTTTGCTCAAGCATTCGTAGTTTTTTTTATGACTTTGTGAAGGAGTTCTTAGTTTTACTAGCCTCTTAAAATCATCTAATTGCTTCAAGCAAAGGTTAATGTTTTCTATAAATTCAAATTTCTGAATTGTTATTTAACAATTTAGAGTAGTTTGTACACTTTTTGTGTACTATATTTATACCAGAATCTGTAAATTTTAGTAAAATTCCAAACCCTAACCATTTGAATAAACGATTAATACCATCTACCCATCTTTGAATAAACCGTTAATACCATCTTCCCAAAATGACTGTTACTCCACATAATTGATTCTACTCAGTAAAATAGGTGTGACAATTCCTCCAGCATACTCACAAAAATATGATATAATGACATCAAGAGGCTCATCCATATCTCATGAAAGTATATTATAATGGTAGTGATTGCCTTAATTTCTTGAAGTTAATGACTACAACTTTTGAGAATTTATCACGCTCATCAAAAGCATTTTGTTATTACACACTACCATTGTAGACAACATTGTTTAGTGAATCCTTTAAACATATTAAAAACAAATGGTATTATTCAAAGGGAGAATTTATTCTTGTCATCATACTAATCAAATGAATTTTGTTTGGTAACGTGAGGTTAGCTTTCTTCTATTTAGCGAATCCTTTAGACATATTATGAACCAATGGTATTATTCAATGAGCGAACTTATTCTGGTCATCATTCTAATCAAATGAACTTGGTTTAGCCACGTAAGGTTATCGTTTTTCATGTATATATGTTTATTATAAATGGATTTATTAAAAATAAAAACTATATTTTTTTAATATATAAATATTTTTAAATAATAAAATATTATATATAAAGAATAATAGAGAATATGAAATAACCTCACGTGACCCAACCAATTTCATTTGATTAGAATGATGACAGGAATAAGTTCACTCTTTTGTTAATATCATTGGTTATTAGCATATCTAAAACAAATATTGTCAAATGATAAGATTAATCTATATATAATGGTGGAAACAGTTTCAACACTACTAAATTTTTTTGAACACACAAAATCCTGAAGTTTGATAGCTATAATCTAGATTTTCAAGAATTTCAACCCAATTTTATCAAAATATTACAAGAATTTCCATTATTTTCCTATCAAATTGTAACATCATTAGAATTATATATATATAATTAATAATTACGAAACCCAAACTAATCATTTCAAGTCAGTTCCAAAGTGTGTGTGTTAAAATAGATGATTTATTTTATACAAGTTTTGAAGAATTAGTTATGTTTAAACTCTCCTATATTATAATTGATTTTTAATAATGAATTCAATTCAATTGTGCTTTTCTGTATTCGATTCATGTTCTATGATTTGGTATCACAACTACTAGGACAAAGAGTGTGCCATCGCAAGTTACTTGAAGGAGAAATTCGAGCTTTGGAGCTGTACTGTTGTGCTAATACGTTTCTATGCTACGTTGACGTATAGGGTTGTGCAAACCAATGTTGAATAATGTGCATAAAAATTTATGGAGATCGAGCGAGTTGCTGGTTAGTTGTTCGAATTGATCTACATTTGAAATTAGATTTCCCATCATTGTAGTTGATTTAGATGTGAAATAAGTGCTGAGATAATGGGAACTTTTTAAAGTGGCGCAAGAGTCTAATTATTAGATATGTTTAGGCTAATATGTTTATTTTAGTTAGCTATGTTTACTTAAGGGTTTATAATATTTACTTTAAGGTTTATAATATTTACTTAAATACTATTTCCTCGGGTTTATAAAACATTGGGGTTTTAGAATTAATCCCTCAGGTTTATTAATCTAAGGGTTCGTATTCTTAGGGTTTATAATATCAATCATAGGGTTTAATTTAAATACCTTGGGATAGTAATCATGGCCAACGATGGTCAAACATGGTCCAATGTCACATTGTGTCAAAAAATTGTCTCAATATGAAAATCAAACATGGTCTACTATGGTCAACCATGGTCTAATGCCTCATTGTGACAAAGATTGTCTCAATAGGAAAATCAAGCATGGTAAACCATGGTCAACCATGTTTATTTTAGGGTTTATAATAATTACCTTAGAGTTTATATACCTTGGGTTTAATATCATTCCCTTGGGTTTCTAATATTAATCCCTCTAGTTTATAATATCAATCCCTTGGGTTTATTAATCTAAGGGTTCTTAATCCCAAAAGGTTTATAATATTAATCCTTGGGTCTAATACATGTTTATTTTAGGGTTTATAATATTTATTTTAGGGTTTATATACCTTAGTTTTATAATACCAAAGGGATTGATATTTTGCATTATGACAAAGATTATTTGCATATGAAAATCAGTCATGGTTAATCATGGTGCAATGCCACATTATGACAAAGATTGTTTCAATATGAAATTCAACCATGATCAACCATGATAATTCTAGGGTTTACAGTATTTATCTTGGTGTTTATATACCTTGAGTTTATAATATTTTTCCTTGGGTTTATAATACCAATCCATTGGGTTTATTAATCTAAAGGTTCATATTCCTAGGGTATAATATTATTCATAAGGTTTATAATATTAATTATAGTTTTTAATATAAATCTCTTGGGTTTATAATCATGGTCAACGATGATCAACCATGGTCCAATGTCACATTGTGACAAAGATTGTATCAATATAAAAATTAACCATGGTCTACTATGGTCAATCATGGTCCGCTGCATTGTGACAAAGAGTGCCTCAATATGAAAATCAAGCATGGTAAACAATGGTCAACCATGTTTATTTTAGGGTTTATAATATTTATCTTAGAGTTTATATACCTTGGGTTTATAATATTTATCCCTTAGGTATAATATTATTCCCTTGGGTTTTTAGTATTAATCCCTTTGGTTTATAATATCAATCCCTTGAGTTTATTAATCTAAGGATTCTTATTTATACGGTTTAATATTATTAATAGGGTTTACAATATTAATCCTTGGGTCTAATATAAATTGCCTTGGTTCATAAGAATGGTCAACCATGGTCCAACGTCACATTGTGACAAATATTTTCTCAATATGAAAATCAACCATGGTCCAATGTTGGATTGTGACAAAGATTGTCTCCATATGAAAATAAATCATGGTCAACCATGTTGCAATGTCGCATTGTGAAAGATTGTCTCAATATGAAAATCAACCATGGTCAACCATGTTCAACCATGATAATTTTAGGGTTTACAATATATTTATCTTTGGGTATTTATAAATTGGGTTTATAATATTCATCCATTGGGTGTAATATTATTGCCTTGGGTTCATAGTCCCTTGGGGTTTTAAACTCCAAGGGACTGTATAGTCAACCATAGTCAACCATGTTTATTATAGGGTTTATAATATTTATTTTAGAGTTTATATACCTTAGGTTTATAATATTAATCCCTTGGATTTAATATTATTCCCATGGTTTTATAAAACGTTAGCATTTTAGGGTTTATAATTTTTTCCCAAGGAAAAATTGTAATTTTCATTGATTTAGTAGAAAATTACATGTTGTAGATGCTAGAAGCATATGTTGTATGAGTGGTCAAAGCCATTGTCTGTGATGTTCTATCAAAAAATATATCTATCCTAAGGTTGGGAGACTGTTAATAATTACATATGATATGTTCTTGTAAAATATAGACATGAAATGTACAGAGAAAAAAGGATTAAATACATAAAAAATTCAGATAAGACAATAAAATTAGGGCCTATTGGCCCCATTCTGCTGTTGGTCCTCATATGGCCAATGGTAATAGTTGTAGAAGTCCTGATCTAACTGTTCTTGTATCAACCAGAGTGCCCATGTCTGGTGCGAGGCTCCTTTGGATAGTTGTTCAACAATTTGATTGCGTTCCCTGTATATATGATGATAAGAGATATAATCAAAATGTGTTTTCAGCATCATAGTTTCATCGAAAATATGCCGGAGTGTGTGAATGTGACATGCAAATTGATGATTAAACTAGTTTATGATTAGTTTAGAGTCACCAAAGATCTGTAATTGGCGACATCCCTTCTCAAGTGCAAAGTATAATAAATGATGAAGAGAAATAAGTTCAGCAAAATTATTTGTCCCATCCCCCAGTCCCATCTATATCTTATAGAAGTGATTAATTGTGATGTGAAATAAGATGCCCTTGCCACAACCATGGTGTTGTGCCGAGCCATCAAAATAAGCCCAAGGAGTGTTCCTGTCAATAATCTCAGCATAGATATTGTGAGCTGTGGGGGATCAGTCTTCCTCCGGGATGCTATGATAGAAAGAGATTAGGTGAGAAGTGACATGCGGCCAGTGAGGTAAGGTACCAGAGAATATGAGTTTATTCCTTTGAAGCCAAATACTCTAGTAGATCAATATGGGAAGGTTTCTAATCCTATGTTTTTGAGCTATCATCCACCACAATTGCCAAGCTTCCAAGATATCCTCCCCTTGCCACCTAGATTTAAGATTAGTGTAAGTACTTCTTGCCAAAAAGTAGTAGTAATAGGGCAAGTGAGAAATAGGTGATCAACATATTCTAAGCCATGTTTGCATAGAGTACACCAGGATGGGCCATGATAGGTTCGGTTGTGGAGATTATCCCCTGTAGGTACCTTGTTTTGGAGGATGCACCACATGCATAACTTAGCTCTGGGTGGCACCTTCAATTTCCAGAGAACATTTCACCACCAAGTAGAGACTGGGGGCTTGTGATAAGAAAAAATAAAGAGGTAATCATACGTTTAGGGTTTATAATATTTATTCCTTGTTTAATATTATTCACTTTGGTTTATAATCCCTTGGGTTTTTAGTATTAATCCCTTTGGTTTATTATCCCCTTTGGTTTATAATATCAATCCTTTGGTTTATTCCTAGGGTTTAATATTATTCATAGGGTTTATAATATCAATATGAAAATCAACCATGGTCAACCATGGTCGAACATCACATTGTGACAAAGATTGTCTCAATAAGAAAATCAAGCATGGTAAACCATGGTCAACCATGTTTATTTTAGTGTTTATAATAATTATCTTAGAGTTTATATACCTTGGGTTTATAATAGTTATCCCTTGGGTTTAATATTATTCCCTTGGGTTTATAATCCTTTGGGTTTTTAGTATTAATCCCTTTGGTTTATAATATCAATCCCTTGGGTTTATTAATCTAAGGGTTCTTATTCCTAGGGTTTAATATTATTCATAAGGTTATAATATTAATCCTTGGGTCTAATACATGTTTATTTTAGGGTTTATATACCTTAGGTTTATAATACCAAAGGGATTAATATGTTGCATTATGACAAAGATTGATTGCATATGAAAATCAATCATGGTTAACCATGGTGCAACGTCGCATTGTGACAAAGTTTGTTTCAATATGAAAATGAACCATGGTCAACCATGATAATTCTAGGGTTTACAATATTTATCTTGGGGTTTATATACCTTGGGTTTATAATATTTTTCCTTGGGTCTAATCCATGTCTATTTTAGGGTTTATAATATTTATTTTAGGGTTTATATAACTTAGGTTTATAATATCAATCCATTAGGTTTAATATTATTTCCTTGGGTTTATTAATTTAAAGGTTTGTATTCCCAGGGTATAATATTATTCACAAGGTTTATAATATTAATTTGTTGATGGTGCTGAACCCGCCAAAATGTCGGGGGATCTCCCCGGTAAGAAGTCCCAATTAGACCTCAGACTGTTTGGTGTGGGAGTCCCAATAGTGGGTCGTACAGTAATGTCTTGACCGCAGTTTCACACAGAGGCAAATAAGATGTAATTGTTGGTAGCAAGGGTGTGACATATGCGGTAAGTCAAGGAAGGTGCATGAATGGTCCTAACACACGGAAAGTGAGGTGAGTGCGCCCCTTGGAAACCTATAATAGCATGGAATTAATAAGGGAACACACGAGAAACTATGCATCACAACATGGAAGGAAAGTTAGTTAGAAATCCAAAGTGATGGTTAAACCAACAACAAATTTGAGAAAGATTCATACATAGATATACAGAAATAGCTACACATGAATGCGTAAACAAATAGGTACATATATAATTTAGAGTACTCAAGATAGCTGAAATACAATACAACATATGCATGAAACATGTTGGCTCTGCTATATTAAAAAGTGTAAGTTCCAGTCATACAATACATCCATGTCCAACCACTAGTTCCGACAATGGAATGTTACATCCACAATCGCCTGCTTCTCCAAAGGGATATACTAGCTTTGCGTAGTGGAGAAGCCAAGGCTCATTACAATATTATCCAAGCTTTCTCTAAGATATTCCTATCGGAAGCTTGGCTGACCAAAAGCCTTTATAATGAGTTATAAGGGACTATTGATAGCAAAGGGTAGAGTGACCCTTGAAATTCCCCTTTGAGACCGTTCATCTATCCTCATGACTCTTCAACTACTCTATGACTGTTACATTCAACTATTGACACTTGAAATTCCACTTGACAAGACATTACATTACAATGCACATGTGCCCATGTGAGACAAAATTGCTTGAGAAAACCATGCAAGACATCACTGACACTCGGACTGTTGTGGTTAGACCAACTCTTTGACATCCTTGTGATGGTTGAGGGTGGTGAGTTGATGCCAAGCTTGGTCATCCGCGATGGTGTTTGTGCGCTCAATGGTGACATCTTGCTGAAGAGAACTCTTTCCTTCGTTGCATCCGGGTGCACTGATATGGCTCCTCTGTCCAACTCATCTGATAGCATGTGCATGGTCATCCTGGGTGCGACTGAACCGACAACATGTTGATGCATGGTGTCTATGCTACTCTCCAAGCATGTGTTGGTGGTCATGCACATCAACTTGTCAAAATACATGTTCAGCTCCATTTAAACTTGCTTCTTGTCTTCACCTTGGTGAGTGTGCCAAATGGGTAGGATCACATGTGTGCACACAATGACATGCATGTTGCCGAATTCCCTTGCATGCGATCAACATCACTACTCACCTTGTCTGCTTTGTGCTAGTTGCTGGGATGGATCTATAACTTGTACAGGCACATTTCATCCGTCTGTGCATGTTGCGCCCCTTGCTGTACCTGTTATTGCTGCAACTCATTCTCTTGTCTATGCAACTCTTATTATTCTTTGAGTTGCTGCTTCAACACATGTAACTCCTTATCTGTTCCGTTCTCTACCTTTGGGCAATCTTAATGTTGTGTCGTCACCTCATAGCCTAAGTCTCCAAAGTTTCTTTCATCACAAGTGGATCTGCTTGAGATTGCAACTTTGTTCACCTTTGTGTTATCAACAACCTTCCTCTTGCATTCATTGCGTGCAGGTGTGCTTCCTTCTGTTGCTGCTAATTGTGTTGCTCGCTGTGATGCCATTGCCATTGATCTTGATATCCTTGTCCATGAACAACTTGATGTCTTCGTGGATAGGCAAGTTCATAGACACTTGTTCGAATGCATTTCCAGTTGCGCTCTTAACAGTGTCCTTGACTCTACTCTCTTGGAAGTTTTTGTACTTGTGCTGCTGAGATATAGACAAACAATTGTGATGCTTGGAGAGATAGAAACACTCATGGAAAGCAATCTGTGAGTCGAAAACCAAAAAAAACTTGAGGACTGACTTGTAACATACTTGTGTGATTGATCGTGAAAGTTGCGTAATTTCCACGGGAGGTTGGGAGACGTACTGCCAAAACTGTGTAAGGCACAGTTTGGGTTGTCATGAGGTTGAATGATAGCTGGAACTATGTAATGTACAGTCCATCCTAGCCTGCTAAGGACGGGAACTATGCAATGCGCAATTTCAGTCAGAAGTGACATGCAACCAGCAAACTGCATTACGTAGTTTATGGGGTCAGCACGACACTGCCTCCAAGAATTGCACAATGCAAGCCTGAAAATTAGTGTTGGGCCAGTCTTGTGCAATTTCTAGAGGGGTGGTAGAGCCTTCGCTTCCGAAAATGCACAGTGCTAGCCGGACAAGGCATGGTTCGGGCCAAGGCATCCCATATCGTACGATGGGCGTGAGAAGTCTGAATGCATAATGAGATGAGTGCAAACAAGAGTTAATGATCATACATTCAAACAACAAGTGCATGATTCAAAAAGTGGGAAAGCATGCATGTGTGTGAAGCGAGTCACCGCAACGACGAGCGTCTATGCAAAAAAAAGTGTCATCCATGTGAGAGCAGTGAGATGCGAACGAAAACTGAAATGGTGCTTGTACAGGCTAACATACATCAAAATGACATCAAGAACTCATTGAAATCAAGCATGCAACACTCACACGAAGCAAAACACAAAAAGCGATAGAAATGCAACATAAGACATGAAAAGCAGGCTTACCCCAAAATAGCTGAGCTGAATGTGCCGACGACTCCTAGATGCAATGTGGGATGTAAGAGCTGCAAGGTCAATGTGAGGAATGAGCTCTGCGGTGTCCGGTTGATGAGTTTTTATGAAATAGAGGTTGTGACGTGCATGCCACAAATCTAGGAAAAGTGACACTTAGTTGGAGGTTTCTGAAATGATCTTTGCATGTAACCTCCAGCTCCTAAAAATAGACCCCTGAATCAAGGGATGCCTTTGCATGTTTCCTTGGGAGAAGCATTCCATGCATGCAAATCAGTTTTGCTCGGTCCCATAGGGAACTGGTCAACCTGAAGGCACATGCAACAACATGCTTGACTGATGGAAAAATTTGCGCATTTTCGGGAGGGAGCTGGGCTGGCTTCCCAGAGGGATTACACAATTTTTGGGCTGAGCAGTTGACTACTGCCCATAATTATGCAATTTCTGAGTTGAGCAGTCCTGGTGGGATAGATTGCGCAGTTTTTCTAGTTAAGATTGATAGGTAGAAATACGCAATTATAGAGCCCAGTAGACTGCCAGTTAGGATTATGCAATTTCTCGGGGGGAAGGCTAGTTCCCCTCTAGAATTGTGCAATTTCTTGAGGGAGCTACTCAACCTACAGCTGGACCAAGTCCGGAGAAACAACCTGTGAGGGGGATGCAACAAGCTATCATGCACAAGCTGGAAATCTGCTAGAAAACCACTGAAGCTCATGTACTTGACAGTGCAAGACATGCTGCTGAGGATGGTTGGTAGGGAGGTTCCAAAATGAAGCTAAGGAAAAATTTTGGAGGGTGGTTGTAGCCGCTACAAGACTTGGCGACACACTAGTAGAACTCCAGTTCTCTGAATGGACCTTGTTCATGAAAAGCAAGTCTAACACCTCCGGAAGTATTTTTCAGTTCTCTATTCACCTTGGTTTTCATACTTGCTTGATTGTAAGATGTAGCATCTGTGAAGCCCTTGGTTGGTAAATATACATTCCAAGCTAAGCCAACATAGTTGTTGCAATTGGGGATGAGGGGTATTTTGGTGCACAAGTAGTATAGTCATCAGAGTTTTAGTTTCATCTCTGGTGTTGCTCTATTGCCAGCAGGCCTTGACAGTACCTCGGCAGAGTCACTCAGGAACACAAGCATCGCTCTGTTGCTAGAGAGCTTGGTTAGTACCCCGATGGAGTTACTTGCATCGCCTATCTACGTAGGAAGCCTTTCTCTTCTTTCACCTTATTCATTTTTCATTTTTTTGGAAATCTTTCACTTTTTCATTTTTTCATCTTTCATTTTCATAATTGTGTATAACACTTATTCATTTTAGAGGTGGAAGAGGGATCTTGACTTATTGAGAACATAAGAGGTTGTTCCTTTAAAGAAGTAGTTTATTATATACTTCTAACGTGCCTGTTAAGGTTTTCCCCCTCACCTTACTCTACTTGACTAAGCTACCAAAGGTTAGCTAAAAAATAATTGACTAGAGTAGGTGACACTAGTTAGTGCACAAGTGTTGTGTTTTGACCAAGGTTCACTTCGAACAATATGTATTTTCCATTGACATTTCAGGGACCAAAAGTAACAAGTTCTTCATACAGAGGCAGGATGACAGATAACCAAGTAGTGATAGCCTCACAAAGCCTCTTTTACTTTACCCAGTTTGTTTCAAGAGTCACGCATGGTTTCATGCAAAATTAACCTACGGACATAAACAAGCAAACAATCCAAAAATTGAAGTAAGAAGCAGAAGATAATGTGTATGCAAAGCGAGTAAGCAAATAAACAAGCAAGCAAGCAAACACACAAAGAAAGAAGAAAACATGCATGCAAGCAAACAACTTAAAAGAAAACACTGCTCCTACTCCTAAGCTAATAGTCCATGAGCTTGACCATGTGAAGTGATATTTTCCAATGCAGCCACCGATGCATTGGTTGACCCATGTTGGTGAAGGAATGGTTCACGAACCTCACAGTTGCGCAAACCAACAAGCATGAAAGATATAATGATGAAGACAAACACACTCCGATCTTAAGTGCGTCCATAGAAAGGAAGTAAGTGAAAATGCATGACATGCACTCTGTGGACTTTCCATGGTGCTGTGCTACACTATGTGCAGATGTTGAGTGTATGCATTCTCTTGACTGTGACATGCAAGAAAACGTGAGAAAGGTAGACCACTTACATTGCGTAAGTGTGCTTGTTGTGTAAGATTCCTCTAATGCATGAGCGATGGGATCGTGTAGATCAAGTGGAGGAAGTGAAATCTGAGTGTTATATTGATCTTGAATGCAAAGCAGAGAATGACGAGGAGCCTTACGTGTTTCAACAATTTTCTGATCGAAAGTGAAAATAACCTTAGGACAACGAGGGCCTAACATAATAATTAAATCAGGCTGAAGTTCCTCGACAATTTTTGGGGTTTCGATTTCATCAACATATAGATCATCGTAGACTAGTGCCTTAAATAGATTAACAATGATTGAATCAACATCATGATCAAATGAAGAAGTAGAGAGATCACGACAACCAAGATCAGAAAATTCAGGATGTTTGTTGGCATCCTCATGATTTGATGAATCATGCAGAGGGGTAGATGAGAAGTAAGGATGTCCACCCTCTGTGTTTTGAGAAATGGCAGATGACAGATTGGATGGATTTTCGGAGGAAGACGTGTCCTCTCCACAATGTAATGATAGACTGACATCCAACGTGTCCCATAAATGATCGGAAGTAGAAACATTTGGAAATGAGTTTTCACAAGGTAAATCAATATTGGCAGAATCACAAGGGATGTCAGGATAGAGCGGGTGAGGCACGGTTGGAAGAGAGTCATCCTTCACCACAAGTTCTTCTTTAGATTCCCACACACACTTATCATGAATGATGGTGTAGTTTGGCTGCATAACACCAACTCCGTTGACAACTTGATCCTCATTCATAGAAGGTGAGGAGTCTGGAATGGAAGAACACAAGACAATATAATTAAGAGGATCAACGGAACGTTGGGATGGAGGTTGAGGGAACGAATCCATGTGACAACCAACAGGCTTGCAAGACAACTTTGCGCACATATCAAGAGCAGGTGGGGTGGGAAGATGTGACAACTCAATAGATGCGTTTGGATAGTCTCCCACATCACTCTGCGTTGGTGGAGCTGTTTGATGAGGTGAAGGTGGATAGTCACTTGTGACAACAACTGTGTCGACCTGTGATTGCACATCTCCATCACCGAAGTGTGTTGAGCGGGATCCAAATGATTGCAAGAATTGAAGATTTTTGGATATGTAAAGAAGATACTCAAATCTTCCATCAAGAAATTCCCAATCAATTTCATCTTTGGGAAATCGTTATGCAGGATTACAAAAGCGTGTGTGAAACTGTTCAACGACTTCATTGGGTGATTTTTCGTAATTTCAGAATTTCTTTATCAAGTTCTTTACAGTTAAAATGATTGAAATCATGGTCTATCTCTATGACTAGATGAGAAAGAGAATGGATAGATTTTTCGGGTAGTGTGGCAACCTAGTGCACTGGGTGCCCTCGAAGCATGCAGGCGAACAATGCACAAGTAATGTATTCTTCAAAGATTCCATGTCTTTTACATGAGCCTACCACGCCGACCATGTGCCTAACCAAGGCTACGTGGCCTCTACCATCTTATGTTTTATGTGACAAGTTATCCGAGAGATTTTCCAAGATAATGAAGTTGTTTCCATAAGACATACACTCTAGAAGAGAAACTTTGTAGTTAGTCATGATAGATATGTAGAGATTAAAAACATATGTGAGGACTCAGCTTGTCATCTGTCCCTCCTAGTGCCAAAATGTTGACGGTGTTGCACTCGCCAACATGTCAGGGGATCTCACTAGTAAGAAGTCCCAATTAGACCTCATATCATTGGTGTAGGAGTCCCAACAGTGGGTCGTACAGTAATGCCTTGACCACGGTTTCACATAGAGGCATGTAATATGTCCCTGTTGGTATCAAGGGTGTGACATATGTAGTAAGTCAAGGAAGGTGCATGAACGATCCTAACACACAGAAAGTGAGGTGAGTGCGCCCCTTGGAAACTAGTGATAGCATAGAGTTAAGAAGGGAACACACGAGAAAAGATGCATCACAACATGGAAGGAAAGTTAGCTAGCAATCCAAAGTGATGGTTAAACCAATAACACATTTGAGAGAGATTCATACATAAATATACATAAATAGATACACATGCATGTGTAAGAAAATAGATACATATATCATTTAGAGTACTCAAGATAGCTGAAATACATTACAACATATGCATGAAACCTGTTGGCTCTGTTATATGAATAAGTGTAACTTCTAGTCATACAATACATCCATTTCCAACCACTAGTTTCGATAGTGGAACGTTACAGCCACAACCACTTGCTCCTCTAAAGAGATATACTAGCTTTGCGCTGTGGAAAAGCCAAGGCTCATTACAATACTGTCTAAGATTTTTCTAAGATACTCCTATCGGAAGCTTGATTGACCAAAATCCTTTACAATTAGTTATGAGGGACTATTTATAGCAAACGGCGGGGTGACCCTTGACATTCCCCTTTGAGACCATTCATCTATCCTCATGACTCTTCAACTACTCTATGATTGTTACATTGAACTATCGACACTTGAACTTCCACTTGACAAGATGTTACATTACAATCCACATGTGACCATGTGAGACAAAATGGCTTGAGAAAGACATGAAAGACATCACTAACACTCAGACCATTGTGGTGAGACCAACTCTTTGACATCCTTGTGATGGTCGAGGGTGGTGAGATGATGCTAATCATGGTTGTCCGTGATGGTGTCTATGTGCTCAATGGTGACATCTTGCTGAAGCGAACTATTTCCTTTGTTGCATCCGGGTGCATCGATATGGCTCCTTTGTCCAACTTGTCTAATAGCATGCGCATGGTCATCCTGGGTGCGACTAGACCGACAACATGTTGATGCATGGTGTGTACGCTGCTCTCCAAGCATGTGCTGGTGGCCGTGCACATCAACTTGTCAAAATACATGTTCAGCTCCAATTAGAATTGCTTCTTGTCTTCGCCTCGATGCGTGTGCCAAATGGGCAGAGTTGCATGTGTGTGCACAATGACATGCATGCTGCTGAATTCCCTTGCATGCGATCAACAACACTGCTCACCTTGTCTACTTCGTACCAGCTACTAGGATGGATCTATAACTTGTATGGGCGCAGTTTCATCCGTCTATGCATGTTGCGCCACCTGTTGTACTTGTTCTTGCTGCAACTCATTCTCTCTTCTATGCAGCTCCTGTTTTTCCTTGAGTCGCTGCTTCAGCACATGCAACTTCTTCTCTGTTCCATTCTCTGCCTTCACACGATCTTAATGTCACGTCGTCACGTCATAGCCTGAGTCTCCAAAGTTACTTTCATCACAAGTAGATTTGCTTGGGCTTGGAACTTTGCTCTGCCTCTGTGTTTTCAACAACCTTCCTCTTGCATTCATTGCATGAAGGTGTGCTGCCTTCTACTGCTGCTGATGCTGCTGCTCGCTTTGATGCCATTTCCATTGATCTTGATATCCTTGTCCATGAACAACTTGATGTCTTCATGGATAGGCAAGTTCATAGACACTTGATCAATTGCATCCCCAGTTATTCTCTTAACAATGTCTTTGACTCTACTCTCCTAGAAGCCATTGTACTTGTGCTGTCGAGAGACAGATGAACACCTGTGATGCCTGGAGACATAGCAACACTCATGGAAAACAATCTATCAGTCAAAAAGAAAAACAAACTTGAGGACTGACTTGCAACATACCTGTGTGATTGATCGTGAAGGTTGCACAATTTCCACCGAGAGGTCGGGAGACTGAATGCCAAAACTGCACAAGGCATAGTCCATGCTGTCAGGAGGTTGACAAATTGTTAGAACTGTGCAATGCCCGGTCCATCTTGGCATGCTAAGGACTAAAACTGTACAATACGCAATTTCAGTCAGTAGTGACATGCAACCAACAAAATTCATTGCGCAGTTTCTGGGGCCAGCATGACATTTCCTCCAAGAATTGTGCAATGCAAGCCTGGAGGTCAGTGCTGGGCTAGACTTGTTCAATTTTTGGAGGGAAGGAAGAGCCTTCGCTTTCGGAAATGCACAGTGTTAGCCGAACAAGGCATGGTCTGAGGCAAGGTAGCCCAAACTGATGGACGGGCTACTAAAAACATAAGAACTTTGAATTCATGAAGAGATGAGCGCAAACAAGAGTGAATGATCATACATGCAAACAACAAGTGCAAGATTCAGAAAGTGGGAAAGCATGCATGTGTGTGAAGCGAGTCACCACAACGATGACCATCTGTGAAAAAATACTACCATGCATGTGACAATAGTGAGATGCGAATGAAAACCGAAATGATGCTTTTACAAGATAACATACATCAAAATGATAGCAAGCACTCATTGAAATCAAGAAGACAACACTCACACGAAGAGAAACACAAAAAGTGATAGAAACGCAACGTAAGACATGAAAAGTGGGCTTACCCAAAACAATTTAGCTGAATGTGCCGACGACTCCTAGATGTAATGTGGGACGTCAGAGCTGCAAGGTCGATGTGAGCAATGAGCTTTGCAATGTCCGGTTGGTGAGTTTTGATAAAATCGAGGTTGTGACACCCATGCCACAAATCTAGGAAAAACAACACTTGACTAGAGGTTTCTGAAATGATCCTTTCATGGAACCTCCAGCTGCTAAAAATAGATCCCTGAATCAAGGGATGCCTTTGCATGCTACCTTGAGAGAAGTAGTCCATGCATGCAAATCAGTTTTGCTCGGTCCCGGAGGGAATCAGTGAACTTGAAGGCACGTGCAACAACCTACTTGATTGATGGGAAAATTTGTGCATTTTTGGGAGGGAGCTAGGCTGGTGTTAGGATATTCCGACACATAGGAAATAGTTAAGTACAACTTGGTCTAGTATAGAGTTAGGTATAGAGTTAGGTAAAGTGTGTTTCTTTACCTTGTACATTTTGTAACTTACAATCTGACGGTCACGATATGTAGTGATCCGACGGTTCATTCTCTCCTCGGTATTACCGACACTTGATCCATGGCTTGACACCCGATTGGTCCATGATTTCTATTTAAAGCGCATGGAGGGTCATTTGTAGGGTAATCCGTCTATGAGAGAAGCTTATGTAAATTTTCATTCTTTTATTAATAAATTGCCTGAAGTGGCCGCGTTGGCTCAGGCCGTGGACTGTTTCCCTCTTTGAGGGTTTTAACCACGTCAAAAATACTGGTGTATTGATCTGCGATCTGGTTGTGAGCGGTGTCCTTTGGTGCTCTGTCTGAGAACTTACCCTGTAAATTCCTACAGCTGGTTGCCTAGAGGGATTGCACAATTTCTGGGCTGAGCAATTGACTGCTGCCCAGAATTGTGCAATTTCTGGGCTGAGCAGTTTTGCTGGGATAGTTTGAGGAGTTTTTCCAGTGAAGCTTGATGGGAAGAATTGTGCAATTTTGGAGCCCAGCAAGTTGCCACAATATTGCGCAATTTCTAGAGGGAAGGTTGGTTCCCCTCCAGAATTGCGCAATTTCTTGAGGGAGTTGCTCATCTTGTAGCTGGACCAAGTCCATAGAAACAACCTATGAGGGGAATGCAACAAGTTATCATGCATAGGCTGGCAATCTTCTAGAAAAATACTGAATCTCGTGTACTTGACAATGCAAGACATGTTGCTGAGGATGGTTGGTAGGGAGGCTCCAAAACGAAGCTAATGCAAAATTTTGGAGGGTGGTTGTAGCCGCTACAACATAATCCCAGGGTTTGATATAAATCTCTTGGGCTTATAATCATGGTCAACGATGGTCAACCATGGTCCAATGTCACATTGTGACAAAGATTGTCTCAATACGAAAATTAATCATGGTCTACCATGGTCAACCATGGTCCATTGCATTGTGACAAAGATTGTCTCAATATGAAAATCAAGCATGGTAAACAATGGTCAACCATGTTTATTTTATAGTTTGTAATATCTATCTTAGAGTTTATATACCTTGGGTTTATAATATTTATCCCTTAGGTATAATATTATTCACTTGGGTTTTTAATATTAATCCCTTTGGTTTATAATATCAATACCTTGAGTTTATTAATATTAAAATTCTTATTCTTAGGGTTTAATATTATTAATAGGGTTTATAATATTAATCCTTGATTCTAATATAAATCCCCTTGGTTTATAAGAATGGTCAAGCATGGTTCAACGTCACATTGTGACAAAGATTTTCTCAATATGAAAATCAACCATGGTCCAATGTTGCATTGTGACAAAGATTGTCTCCATATGAAAATCAATCATGGTCAACCATGGTGCAACATCACATTGTGAGAAATATTCTCAATATGAAAATCAACCATGGTCAACCATGTTCAACCATGATAATTCTAGGGCTAACAATATATTTATCTTTCCGTATTTATAAATTGGGTTTATAATATTCATCCATTGGGTGTAATATTATTTCCTTGGGTTCATAGTCCCTTGGGGTTGTAAACCCCAAGGGACTATGTAATCAACCATGGTCAACCTGTTTATTTTAGGGTTTATAATATTTATTTTAGAGTTTATATACCTTAGGTTTATAATATTAAATCCAAAGGATTAATATTAATCCCTTGGATATAATATTATTCCCATGGTTTTATAAAATGTTGGGATTTTAGGATTTTTAATATTTATCCCTCGTTTAATATTATTCCCTTGGGTTTATAATCCATTGGGTTTTTAGTATTAATCCCTTTGGTTTATTATCCCCTTTGGTTTATAATACCAATCCCTTGGGTTTATTAATCTAAGGGTTCTTATTCCTAGGGTTTAATATTATTCATAGGGTTTATAATATTAATTCTTGGGTCTAATATAAATCCCCTTGGTTTATAATCATGGTCAACCATGGTCCAACGTCACATTGTGACAAAGATTTTCTCAATATGAAAATCAACCATCGTCCAACATTGCATTATGACAAAGATTGACTACATATGAAAATCAAACATGGTCAACCATGGTGAAACATCACATTGTGACAAAGATTGTCTCAATATGAAAATCAACCATGGTCAACTCAACCATGATAATTATAGGGTTTATAATATTTATCTTGGGGTTTATATACCTTGGGTTTATAATATTATTCCCTTGGGTTTTTAGTATTAATCCCTTGGGTTTATTATTCCCGTGGGTTTAAAATATCAAACCCTTGGGTTTATTGATATAACGGTTCATATTCCTAGAGTGTAATATTGTTCATAGGGTTTATACTATTAATCCTTGGGTTTAATATAAATCCATTGTAACAATCATTAATATAAATTAAACAAAAAAGAAAACAATATTTAATTGTTTGTAGATTTCTGTGGTGTGGTTTTGGATATTCTAGACTCGGGTATTCCACAGTATTCATTTTTATGATCGATGTTTCGAGTCTAGAACAAGACTCAACCTCAGGACTTGATCTACAAAGAAGGAAAAAAGTGTTATAAATATGATATGGAGTGCTGTCAAAGTGGTGAGCCAACCAACTCAAGGTGAGTAATTTTCTTATTTTATTTTATTAAAATCTAATTTTTAATCCCTTTTCTTGTCATCTAGTAAATTTATAAGTTTTTTTTTTTTTTTTTAAATCATTATTATATATATTTTATTTAAGTCATGTTATACTCATTTAACGACCCTTTATTGATAAAATTGTTATTAGTCTTCTTTAATGATTTACACTTTAATTCATTTTAATGGATAGATTAATATTTATAATACTTTGTTAATAATTTGACTAGCAAAGTAATTTATGTTTTCAATGTATGTACTAAATTTTTACTTTTTAATTTAATTTTATTATTTTTTTTTAAATTTTATGCTTTTGATGTATTGTAATGAGTTTCAATGAATAACAAAATTATTATTAGACTTCTTTAATGAATTACACTTTAATTCATTTTAATGGATATAGTAATGTTAATAATTTCATTGGCAAAGTAATTTATGTTTTCGACGTATTGTACTAAATTTTTAGTTTTTAATTTTATTCTAATTTTATTTTAATTAGATTATAAGTTCCTTTTTATCTTGTTTTTTTGAAGAGTATTATTAATATTATTTTTATAATAATAATATGATTTATGATATTTTAGGTCTATGTTATTGGCTCATTGATATTGTGTTTTAATCTGAATCTTAACTATATCCAAAACAAAACATGTTCTGAGATTGTATAAGTAAAATTGCTTAGCATTATTATTATTAGGGTGAGAGAGGTAGAGTTGGGTTAACAAAGGATTAGGTCAGAGAAGGGAGGGTTCAAAAGGGTTCAGGCTTAATAAATTCTCAGGGGTGGAGCATGAGAGGGTGAAAGGGAAATATTTAGGATAAGAGGGGTGAGATATAAGAGAGAATTGGGAGGAGTAGGGGGGAAAGTGTGGGAGGATGGAGAATAGTAAGGATAATGAGACAGGGTGTATTTTATTCATTGTGGGGGAGAAGGGAAATCCAATTTATACTAACTTCTAGGCCTCCATCTCTATTGAGGTTGTGTGGGTGCTTGATGATTTCAAGTGCCTCCCGCACTTTGCGTTTGAAATGATGTTTCACATTGGCAATGACCTTTGTGTCTTCTAGGCATATATGGTGTTTAGTCTTTCCTGCATGCTCAGCTAAAGCTGAAGAATGAGTTCTTTCATTCCGGATATTTGCACCATGCTCTTTGAGCCTGATCTTGACAGACCTGCCCGTTTCCCCAATGTAGTACTCTCCACAAGAACAATTGATCATATAAACCCCTTTCTGCTGGAGGTGTTCTAGGTTGTCCTTGACAGATTTCATTCTTTGCTTAATGGTTGTCATGGGCTTGAATGAAGTTTTGATATCCTTCTTCATGAGAACTTTAGCCAGCTTGTCAGTGACTCCACGAATATATGGAAGGTAGGCATTAGCAGTTGGGGGGTTTTCATATTTATCTTTCTTGCTTCCGGATCTGGCTTTCTGGATGGCTTTGATGATGTCTTTATTATTGTATCCTAAGCTTGTAAATACTTTTCTTAAGTAATTAATCTCCTCTTTGGTGTGGATCTCATCCGATATTCTATAGGCTCTAGTAAAGAGGGTTTGAAGCACACCCATCTTTTGAGCTGGGTGGTGGTGTGAATCTGCATGAAGGTAATTATCTGTATGTGCCTTTTTTCTAAACACTTTGTGCCCTAGGGATCCATCCTTGTTTCTTATGAGGAGAATATCGAGGAATGAGATGCAATTGTTCTCCTCAACCTCCATTGTAAACTTTATGTCCTCTGATATGCTATTGAGATGGTTTAGAAAGTTTTTGAGTTCTTCATCCCCATGAGGCCAATCGACACTCGTGTCGTCCACAAACCTGATCCAAAACTTAGGTTTTAATGGGTAGGTGTCAAGAGATTTCTTTTCGAATTTTTCCATGAAGAGATTGGCTACAATAGGTGAAAGTGGTGATCCCATAGAAACTCCTAATGTTTTCTCAAAGATTTCCCCTTGAAAGGTGAAGAAAGTAGAACAAAGACATATTTCAGCTAGCTTTGCAGTTTGGGGGTCTGCCACTTCTTTGAAAACTTGGACTGCTTCATCTAAGGGTATCTTGGTGAAGAGCTGTACCACATCAAAACTAACAATTTTGTCACCCGGATCCAACTTTTCTTTTTTAATGTACTCAACATACTGGCTAGAGTCTTTGATGAAAGAGCTAGTTTTTCCCACTAGAGGGGATAGGGTGCTTGTGAGATACTTCGCTAATTTGTATGTGGGTGCTCTGATAGTATTGACTATGGGTTTGAGAGGGGCATCAATTTTATGAATTTTAGGGGCTCCATAAATACGAGGGGTTATTTCACTGTTGGGGGTGAGGTGCTTTTCTAGTTTATCTTCCAAAATAGTCTCTTTGATGGCTTTTTTGACCAGCCTTGTAATTTTAGAGATTGGGTTTTTTTCTTCATAAACAAAATGAAAGACCACCTAAAAAAACCCAATCTCTAAAATCACAAGGCTGGTAAAAAAAATCCATTAAAGAGACTAATTTGGATGATAAACAGAAAAAGTGCCTCACCAATGTGGTTGGGCTTATAATATTAATAATAATAATAATAATAATAATAATTAATTTATCAATATGGTTGGGTTTATAATATTAACAATCTCTAGGGCTTATTAATCCTTAGGGTTTATAATATTAATAATTGTGTGGGTTTATCAAATCCCTCGGGTTTAAAATATCAATCCGTGGGTTTATAAATCCCTTGTGTTTTTAACATTGATCACTTGGGTTTGTTGATAGCTTAGGCTTATAATATTTTTCCCTTGGGTTTACTAATTCCTTGGGTTTATAATATTAATAATTTATTGGGTTTATAATGTTAATAATCCCTTGGGTTTATTAACCCTTTGAGTTTAAAATATTAATTCCTAGGGTTTATTAATTCCTTAGGTTTTTAATATTTATCCCTTGGGTTTGTTGATCCCTTAGGTTTATAATATTTATCCCTTGGGTTTACTAAATTGTTGGGTTTATAATATTAATAATCCCATGGGTTTATTAATCCCTTGGGTTTAAAATGTTAATTGTTAGGGTTCATTAATCCCATGTGTTTTTAATATTGATTCCTTGGGTTTGTTGATCCCTTAGGTTTATAATATTTGTTGACACCTAATCATAGGGATTGGGTGAACAATTGTAATTAGTGTAAATAAATAATATAGAAAATGGAGAGTCATCGGGAGATGAACTGAATAGTCACTCCCTCTTGTATATAATAATGAAGAACCTAAATGAATAATACGATTACATTTGAGGAGTTACCTCCTGGTCTGACATGGTATCATAGCCAACACCATTTTTGGCTTCCCTCTCTACTTTGTAACTCCCTTCTTCCTATGTTCTACCTATTTTGTAGAACTGACCTCTTGCAACCACTCCACAGGTGTGCCTCTCTCAAGAATTTGATAACCGTTTTGCAGGTTTTCCCCTCTCTCGCAATTACTACCCCTCTCTGGCAACTGTTGCAGACGTTCGGGTATACCTACATTCATGCTGCCTATCGATATACCTCTCATGGTTTCATCACTTTCTTGGTTTCATAGTGTTGAACACGGGTGAGATGAATGAAATTCTCTTATGATTTTGTATCGACGTTCTAGACCCTAATAGGGTATTTTTCTCTGTTCATACATTTTATTTATAAATCACAGTCAATTAGTGTTAAGCGTTAATACTGAGTTTAAGCGCTAAACCTTTCCTTAAGTGCCTTTATTAAAAGTATGAATTAAGCACGTGGGTGGTATTGATAAGTGGGAAGCGGTATCTCGTGCACCCTAAAGGCTGTAAACAATATTCCTAAAATTCACGCAATTAACCTTAGCGGGCAACACGTAGCATGGGAAAACCACTTTTCTCACCCGTTCTTGACCTGATATCAGTCGTGAAATATTTCACGCGAGATTGTGCGAAAACCATTCAATTGGACAGGTCACATCAATGGTGGAGATTATCTGGGTTAGTTGGTGAGCGGACGACGCGATATCCGTTGGATTTGGAGAAGTGAGATCAACGACGCGGATTGAAGCACTTGATAAAAGGAGAAGTCAACGAGGGACTGACAGTGATTGGTTAGATAAGCGGGACCCTCAAGGGCAAAATCCATGTACAGAACTGGATTTAAGTGCAGCTGATTGGTTACAAAGCTAACCAGTAGTCGAATTACAAACTGCCAGCTCATTTTCATCAACCTCCCGCGTCATTTTTTTTTACTAGCAGAAGAGCGATTTTTTTTACACTATACATATTTTTAAAATGCACTCATTGATATCTGTTGTGGGAGTGGTTTTCAATGGGAAGGAGAACTATCCTGATTGGTCTCGGAAAATCAAACACACTCTCATTTTTAATGAGTTGTGGAAAGGAGTGTGTGTTGGAAACAGAGACAAAGAGCTAGAACAACCTACCTTAAACAAGGAATTTGCCATTTGGGAAAATAAGAACAGTAAGGCTTATGCATTGATTGCATCATCAATAAATGAAGATGTGAGTTGCCATATTTCACCATTTTCAAATGCTTTCAAAGCCTTACAAAAACTGAAGGAACTCTATGACTCACACTCTACACTTGAAGTTGTTCAACTCATGATTAAATTGTTCACCCTTGAATTAAAAAATGATGATCATCTTGATCTTGCATCAAAAGTAAAATCTATTATGCATGATATCAAAGTCACTAATGTTGAACTGGACATTCCTCTGATAGCTTTTCTCAAGGCACTTTATCCCACTTACTCAAATTATCTTGAGTCATTGCAAGCAAATGGAAACCTCAAAGATATTACCTTTGACTCCATTGTCAAAAAATTCGCTGAAAGAGAGAAAGCTTTTGGGGAGAAGAAAGCTCCTTAATCTTCTGAAGAGGTTATGTGCCTCACAGATAGAGAGAAGAATCTTGCTCAAGATTCTTCGAGAGGAAGAGGCGGTCGAAGAGGAAGAGGAAGAAATTTCAGAGGCAGGGGGGGCATACCCTCTCAAGGAGAAAAGTTAGATTTGCACTGCATACACTACAAAAGAGATGGATCACATGATGCATCCACATGCAAGTTTCCTTGGGACAGAATTGAGCATGAAAGAAACCAAGCCAAAGGTAAAACTTATGACAAAGAGAAAGGTATAGCACCTGAATCCACTCATTATGTTGTGGCACATTGTAATATTGGAGTAAATGAGGACTTATTTAATGCTTCACTTGCTTCTTGGAAAAATGATTGGTTGCTTGATTCAGGAGCAACTTGCCACATGACCTTTAGAAGCTATTTTTTTGAATAATTTATTGACAATGTTGATGGAGTAGTATAATTTGCAGACAAATCAAAACTCAAGCCATCAGGGCTTAGTACAATCAGGCTTAAATTGCCTGGTCTTCCAGATTTTCTTCTACATCATGTTCTATATCTCCCATAGCTGAGGAGAAACTTGTTGTCCTTGGTCCACATCTGCCAGCAAGGACTCTCCATTCATATATTTGATGGCAAGCTTGAGGTGAGAAAAGCATCATACCACTCACTTGTCATGATGGGGATAGAAGAAGAAAGGCTTCTCAAGCTGCAGGGTACCTCTGCTCATGCACAAAATTTCTCATATAATTCTCACTATGAAGAAGGTACATTTCCATCAAGTTTATTATGGCATGCTAGATTTGGACACTTGAAATATGACAACCTCCGCTTGTTAAAGAAAAATGGTGTTACTGGTTTGCCTATAATTCCTATGAAACTTAAGCAATACGATGCTTGCATTCTAGGAAAGCATAGAAAACATTCTTTTCATGATTGACATTCTAGAGTACATAGAAAACTTGAACTCATTCATTCAGGTTTATGCAGTCCAATGCCTGTTCCTTCTGCAAATGGAAATAAATATATGTTGACATTTATTGATGACTACACCAGAATGTGTTGGGTTTATTTATTGAAGAACAAATATGATTATTTTCAAACATTCAAGAACTTTCATACATGGATTGAAAATGATGCACAATCTCATATTGGCTCTATTCGCACTAATAATGGAAAAGAATAAACTTCAAATGAATTTGAAAATTATCTTCGCCAACATGGGATAAAACATCAAACAACTGTGCCTTATAATCCCCAACAGAACGGAGTAGCTGAAATAATGAATAGGACAATATTAAATATGGTGCGCTCCATGATGTTTTTCAAAAATGTAAAAATGATGTTTTGGGTTGATGCAGTTCTATGTGCTGTATATGTAAAGAATAGATGTGTATCTAATTCTATTAGAAACAAGTCTCCTTACGAAATGTGGTATGGGCACATTCCTTCAGTAATGCATCTTAGGGTCTTTGGTTCCACATGTTATGCCTTGATAACAAAGGTACATAGAAACAAACTTGGTGCAAGAAGTCGTAAGTGTATCTTCCTGGGGTATTCAAACACCTCCAAAGCATACCATCTCTATGATGAAGTCAATAAACTTTTTGTTGTATATAGATATGTAATATTTCTTGAATCATCCAAAACTGACAATGTTGGTGAGTGACAACTTGATCGCTTGGATAGATTCACAAATGCAAAATCATTTCAAGAATTTGATAATCCGATTCTACATCTTGAAGGGAGGATTCCTATACTAGATCAACCTGTGGAATATTCTTCTGAAGCACTCTCTCCCTTGCATGAAACTCCAACAACGGATGATAATTTTAGTGATGTGATTGACAAAGTTGGGAGACTTAATCTTGATTCAGTCCCAACTCAATCAACGGAGCAGCCTGGACCATCTCAGAAAGGTCCCCCAAAGTGGTTGACAAAGACACTTGAAAGTGTTCATCTTGATGAGGTTGGAAAGACAGGAACTAGAAATTCAACCTGGCAAAATGGAGGTGATGTAGATGACTCTGATTCACCTGTTGATATGGATGTTTCTTATGATTGTGAATTGAACTTGTCTACAGATTTTGAACCAAATTCCTTCAAAGAAGATGCTTCTCATGATGAATGGAAAGAAGAAATGCAAAAGGAGTATGATGCCTTGATAAATAATGGCACTTGGAAGCTAGTTGATCCTTCATTGGGAACCAAACCATTTGGCTGTAAGTGGGTCTACAAGAACAAGTATAAAGTTGATGGCTCACTTGAAAAGCACAAAGCCAGGCTTGTGGCAAAAGGTTTTGCACAGAAGGAAGGGGTTGATTATGAGGAGACTTTTGCCCCCACAGCAAAATGAGCTACCATCCAGACACTCTTTGCCCTAGCAGCTCAGAACGGTTGGAAAGTCGATCAAATGGATGTAAAAACTGCTTTCTTGAATTGAGATCTAAAAGAGAATGTTTTTATGTCCTAGCTTGAAGGATTTGCTGTAAAAGGAAATGAACATAAAGTATGCAAACTTGTGAAATCCTTGTATGGCCTCAAACAAGCACCATGAGCCTGGTATGAAAAACTAACTGAGCATCTTCTGAAACTCAATTTCAAACATTATGATCTCGATGATGCAACTTTGTTTGTCAAGAAGGTTGGAAAAACAGTTGTATATCTTGTGGTATATGTAGATGATCATTTGATGACAGGGAACAATGAGAACTACATTGCATCCATAAAGAA
The DNA here is from genome assembly GCA_031772625.1 of Pinus tabuliformis. Classification (NCBI taxonomy): domain Eukaryota; kingdom Viridiplantae; phylum Streptophyta; class Pinopsida; order Pinales; family Pinaceae; genus Pinus; species Pinus tabuliformis. Next base: position 233,692,708 of record CM062815.1, read on the forward strand.
GGAATTGAGGAAAGGTTTTGAAATGACTGATTTGGGCTATGTTCATTACTATCTTGGTATTGAAGTAACTCAACATCTGAAGTCCATATTCCTTTCTCAAAAGAAGTACATTGGAGATTTGTTGAATAGGTTTGGCATGACTGAATGCAATCCTCTAACTACTCCAATGGAACAAAACTTAAACCATTGAAGGAAAAGAATTTGAGGATGCAACAAAGTATAGACAGCTTGTAGGAAGTCTCAACTACCTAACTACTACCAGACTAGAAATTTCGTTTGCTGTTGGAAACCTCTCCAGGTTTATGCAAAAGCCTTGTGAGGGACATTGGTCTGCTGCAAAAAGAGTTCTAAAGTAGTTGAAGGGAGATCAAGACTTTGGAATCAAGTATACACAGGTGGGAGACTTCAGCTTGATTGGATACTCTGATTCAGACTTCGATGGAGACAAAGAAACTGGGGTATCTACTTCGGGTTATGCTATGAGTCTTGGATCAGGAGCTGTCTCCTAGAGATCACGCAAACAATCAGTTCTAGCAGATTCCACAATAGAGGCAGAATATGTGGCAGCAGCTGAGGCAACAGAAGAAATTGTGTGGCTCAGGAAAATTCTGGAATATTTGCAGGTAAAGCAAGTACAATCGACTCCAATCATGATTGACAATACCCTGGCAATAAAGTTGGCCAAGAACCCAAAGTTCCATGATCGAATGAAGCACATCAATACAAAATATCATCTCATTCGACATCATGTTGAGGCCAAAACAATCCATCTTCGCCATTTTTCCACTAATGAGTAGATTGTAGACATCTTCACCAAAGCACTTGGAAGAGAAAATATTGAAAGATTCAGAACGATGCTTGGACTCACCAACATCCCTTCAGATTAAGGGGGGAATGTTGACACCTAATCATAGGGATTGGGTGAACAACTGTAATTAGTGTAAATAAATAATAGAGAAAATGGAGAGTCATCATGAGATGAACTGAACAATCACTCCCTCTTGTATATAATAATGAACAACTTGAATGAATAATACGATTACATTTGAGGAGTTACCTCCTGGTATGACAATATTTATCACTAGTGTTTACTAATTCTTTGGGTTTATAATATTAAACCCTTATATTTATTAGTCGCTTTGGTTTTAGGATTTATAATATTTATTTTAGGGTTTATATACCTTAGGTTTATAATATTAATCCCTTGGATTTAATATTATTCCCTTGGGTTTATAAAATGTTGGGGTTTTAGGGTTTGTAATATTTATCTTATGATTTATATATCTTGGGTTTATAATATTTATCCTTGGTTTAATATTATTCCCTTGGGTTTATAATCCCTTGGGATTTTAGTATTGATCCCTTTGGTTTATAATATCAATCCCTTTGATTTATTAATCTAAGGGTTCTTATTCCTAGGGTTTAATATTATTCATAGGGTTTATATAAATCTTTGGGTCTAATATAAATCCCCTTGGTTTATAATCATGGTCAACCATGGATCAATGTCACATTGTGAAATTTTTTTCTCAATATGAAAATCAACCATGGTCCAACATTTCTTTATGAGAAATAGTGATTGCATATGAAAATCAATCATGATCAACCATGGTGCATCATCGCATTGTGACAAATTGTCTCAATATGAAAATCAACCATGGTCAACCATGATAATTTTAGGGTGTACAATATTTATCTTGGGGTATATATATGTTGGGTTTATTATTCCTGTGGGTTTATAGTATCAATCCCTTGGGTTTATTATTCTCGTGGGTTTATAATATCAATCCCTAGGATTATTAATCTAAAGGTTCATATTCCTAGGGTGTAATATTATTCACAGGGTTTATAATATTAATCTTTGGGTTTAATATAAATCTCTTGGGTTTAATTAATTAACAATAATTAATATAAATTTGAAAAACAAGGTAATATTTTATATTTTTTAATAAATAATAAAAATAATTATTTAATTAATTATTATTAATTAAAAATAAATTAAATTATAATATTTATTATTATTTAATTAATTGTTATTATTATGTAATAATAATTAATTAATTGATTGATTTATTATTAATACATTATTATTAAATTTCCCGCAGGGGTTTGTTCTCGTGGTCAGCGAATGGTCTGCTAAGTCGTTCGTGCCGCTGTGCAGGTCACGGGTTCAAGTCCTGTCTTATCCTAAGGGGCCGTTCCTTGCGGGCTGGACAGTTCCTCCTAGCTGTTATAGTGGCAGCCAGTGGGATTCGACCCTGTGTAATGAGAGTATGATACCACCATTGTTGTTGATTCGACTAGATATCAATATATATATATATATATATATATATATATAACCATCGTTGTTTTTATTATTAACCATAAATAATATATATATATATATATATATATATATATATATATATATATTAATAAATAGTATTAATTAATTAATTAACAATACTATTTATTAATTAATATATTAAATTTAATGAACAATAAAAATAATAAATAATTAGTAATAAAATTAATTATTTTAAAATGATTATAATAATAATTTATTTACATCATAATTAATTATTTTTATAAATTAAAAATTATTATTATAATAAAGATATTAATAATTATAATAATAATATTATTATTATTTTTATTGTAATAGTTATTTTTTAATAGTTTTATTATTTTTATTATTATATAATTATTAATATGAAATTAATATTAGATTTATATCATTAATGTTGGTTGTGGTTGAGTTTATAATATTAACAATATCTAAGGTTTATTAATCCCTAGGGTTTATAATATTAATAATAGTGTGGGTTTATGAATCTCTTCAGTTTAAAATATCAATCCATGGGTTTATAAATCCCTTTTGTTTTAATAATTTGTTAGGTTTAAAATATTAATAATTCATTAGGTTTAAAATAATTCATTAGGTTTAAAATATTAATTCCGTTAGGTTTATTGGCGATGATATAACGGTGAGAGATAAATGCATATTATTATTACGTTATATGTGAATTAGATTATAGTTTTAAATATAACTATCAATATATTAGCAATATTTTATGTAATAACTAATATTATATTAATATACAAAAATAATGTTAATGTAATAAATGTAATTATATAAATAAAAAATAATATGGCTATTATTATTTACATAGTTGTTAATAATGAAAATAGTTAGCCTTTATCAAAATATAGCTAATAGTTATTAATGTGGATAGGCTTATCGGTGTATATCAACCACATTGGTAAATGTGGTTGTAGATGTGTTTCAAATATGCTTATCGACATATATCAACCACATTGGTAAATGTGGTTGTAGATGTGTTTCAAATACGCCTATCAGCATATATCAACCACATTGGTAAATGTGCTTGTGCTAGTATATATACACTATCCAATTAATTAAACTAATCCCTTAGGCTTAATTACTATATATACACTTTCTCTAGTTCCAATGAAAAACTCTAATTCTATTTCTGGGCTACTAAATGGATATCCTCTGCAAGTACCTACTTTATCTATGCTTCTCATCTCATAACTTTACTTTTTTTTCTTGGAAATATCTGGGAAGATCCACCCTAATGGATTATACCGTTGACTAATATTAGCAGAGCCTAACGTCGAGAGCATTGAGAGAATTGATCCATGACCTCCCATTAGCGAGGTGCTTTAACGATGGGAACTCTCAAGACTACCCTACATTACCAGAAATGAAATAGGAACATTTGTTTCTGGAAAAAGAAACGCAAATAAAACATAATGGTATGGAAAACGCCGTTTTGTATGGTTGTTTCCATTTTTCAATACACGAAACTGGTTTCTTGAGAAACAAATGGTTTTTTGAAATGGTTTTATGAGAAACATTATTCTGGTCATTTGTAATGTTGAAATCAGTCCGATTAGACATTGAGATGAATAAAAACAAAATGAAGGTTGGTTTTGTTGATAACTTTCAGAGGCAGTTTCATGATCTGCGGTATGTAGCCTAAACTTTCCATAACAACATTGTCTATTTAGGGATTTTGTTCGTTAAAATTATATTATTTCGATGTGTTGCCTATTGTTACGTATTTTTAATGTTTTAATTATTTTTTCTTAATTTTTGTGTTGGTTTTATTGTTTCTTCATACAAAATTATAAATTTAAATGTAGAGGGTTACATTATATATTTTTATAAATTAGTAGTTAAATAATTTAGTGAAGATTTTAGTATCTACTTCAACTATACTTTGAAATATATTATTTTTATTATTATAAAGATTAATTATTATTATAATGGATTAATGATAAAGTTTTGAAAGTTTAATGGTAACTTTCTTTAGGTTTTGTATTCAAACATTAGTTGTAGCATTTATGGTTCTCAACCCTTTCGCTTTTTCTATGGAAAATGCCAGTGGAGAGAGTGACACTCCTTCCTATAGAAAGATAGTTGTAGGTAGTAGTAGTTCTAAACAACCCTCTACTTTTGGCTCTATTCCCAATGGAAATCAATTCAATATTCACTATCCTATTGCCCAACCAGGGAAAATACAACCTAGTAGTTGCTTGCCAAATACTACAATAGAGACCAAATATGAGGTCCGCTTAAATCACATGGGAGAATATATACAATATATGTGAGATCATGTACTCATCTAGAAGTTTCTAGGGATATGGCCTTCAAAAAAATCCCACTCTCACTGGGTCCAAATCAAGTGGAAATGGAAGGCTAAATCAAACTTGAGTTTAGGGCCAAAGGTTTCTTCACTATTGTATTTGTCAGCTTAGAGGATCAAAGATGGGTATTTGAGAATGACCCATGTAAGCAACACGAGCTATGTTTCTCATCATGAATATTCGAGAATGACCCATGTGAGCAATGAAATCCTACGAGAAAATGCATATGAACCATAGTATTAGAGAACATTGATGATGTATGCTTTATTTTATGTTTTTCACATTTTTCTTGGTTTTTTTCTCTCCTAGTTTCTTGAATGCGAAACTTCCAAACTTTGTTTCTTGTCCCATTGTCTTTTTTGATTTCATTCTCGTTTCTAGTTTTTGGTAACATAGGGACTACCTCATCCCATAAATTTACTATCTAAACTACTTGATTTATTCAAAGATTAGATAACTTTAAAAAACAGAGCTCAAGAGTATACTTGAGATCAAACACTGATTTCCAAAACATCGTATTCATCGACACCCCATAACGTAAATACAAGTTCTTACCAATGCGTATTCCTCTGCATCCTAGTTACACAACAATATACTTTCCTTTTGGCTGTCAGCCTTGTTTTAGCAACTTCCCTAATCTATGGGACACCTGAATGAGACAGACAATGGTTAACTTGGATATCTTTATGGATAGAAATGGATTTATCTTAGAAAAGAAGGGGAATTAAGCTCACGATGATTTTGACTTCCAGAAGGGTTGAAGTTCCGCCATTTGGGTCACATGCACCAAATGTTCACACATTGTGGTGGTTACCCAGGAAAACATACTCGCTTGTCACCAAATATAACTCTGTTTCTTTTAGCAACAACTACAGTATTTAAACCACAAATCTACATACCATAACCTTGGACTTGTTCTCAAGGAAGGTGAAAAGGTCACCTTTTTTGGCTACTTGGGCTGCGCGTGCGAGCTTGCTGCTTGACCTAGTGGGTTCCCTCTCTGCAACGCAGTCGCCACTCAGTAGCCTCCTCCTGTTGGGATCTTAGAGCCTATGGATCCCTCAGAGGAGGGCGATCCTCTACCAGATCAACTCCAAGGAAATGAAGAAGCTTCTGAAGCATTTACCTCCCTTATAGTAGTGACATGACCTCCAAGAATCAGGCCAACATTAAACTAGTTTGTCAAAAATCTCGATGATATTCCATAAATATCCCTTCCTCCTGCTCTTCCTTGCAGAGTAGCTTTGTCACTCACTGAACGTGGTCTAGTGGGTTAGTTCACTAGGCTATGGCCATCCCCCAAATCAGTTCAAAGATGGGTTGAAAGAAACTGGAGCTCAACCATCAATGGGAAAATCGCAATAAGGTTCTGCGAAAGGGGATACTATACCTTTCATTTTGAAACTAAGGAAGACATAGATCTGATCTTTAGAAATGGCCCATATTTCATGGATACCAGAGGACTATATCTAAATCGATGGACCCTAGATTTTGATCCTAAAATGGATGTGCCAAGTGCAGTGCTAGTATGGGTCAGATTACCCCACCTCCCTTTACACTGCTGGGGAGATGAGTCAGTAAAGGCCATAGGAAATGTAGTAGGAAAATATATAGATAGATGTGAACCGAAGGAAAATATGCATGCATGTGCCAGAATATGCGTGGAAGTGGATCTAGGAAAAGGACTTCCAGAAGCAATAAAGATTAAGGTCAACCAATGGACGCACATACAACAGCTAGACTATGAGCAGATTCCATTCAAATGCAAGGTATGTCATGAATATGGTCATTTTCCAAATATATGTTCTAAAAAAAAAAGAAAGTGAAAATGTTGAGGAACAAGAAAATAAATGGGAGCAAGTAAAAAGAAAGAAGCCCACCAACAAGAAACCCCCCCCCCCACCATCTCCATAGCCCTAGGAATCAAATGAAACTTCCTCACCATCTCCCTCCACTGCCATCCCCTCACACCTTACAAATTCGAACCCCTTTGGTCCACTGGAAGATACCACAGATCCCCCCTCACCCAGATCCCCAACGCATTCTCCCAACCCCCTTACTCTGTCCACCATCCCTTCAATCCCTCGTTCCCCCTCCCCCCCCTGTTAGTAGATCGTATCTTAACTAGAAACCAATCCAAAGAGACCATACAAATCAATGAACATAAAAAAAAGGTAGGTAGAAAATCCAACAAGGAAATAAGGGATGAAGTAGCGACCAAAGAGATGGCTTTAGGTACTCAACAACCAATGGACTCCTTCCTAGGGAAAAATATAGGAAACAGTGAGAAAAATCATCAAAGAGGGAAGGGCATCGCACACCAACAAACCAATAAATAATGATAGTGGTCTCTTGGATTTGTCGTGGTCTGGGCACATCCTACAAAGAAAATGCAGCAAGAGACATCCTAACGAAAGAAGCGCTAGACATTTTCATGATCCAGGAGACCAAAAAAATAGTCAAGAAACTGGAAAAATGATAGAAAATCTAAAAAATTATGAAGGAATAACACTTGAGGCAACAAGAGCCTTAGGAAGAATCTACACCCTTTGGGAAAAAAGGAAATGGGAAATGACAAATAAAAAAATCGGCAAGCATTGTATTAAAACAGATTTAAAGGATCTTAGCACAAAGCAAAATTACAGCATCATAAACATATATGCTCCAAATAATTATAAAGAAAAAGAACAATGTTGGAACTCGGTAAAAGAAGTACTAACAGAAAGACAAAATGGGAAAATAATTTTGGGAGGTGATCTAAACTTGGTAAGAAAGATAGAAGAAAAATTTCGAGGGACTTATCATGCAGATCCATCAAGAGAAGCTTTGGAATAAATAATGGAGCAACATAATCTAATTGATATCCCACCAAGTAACTAGAAATACACATGGAGAAACAAGAGAATGGGTAAGAACAATATAAAGGAGAGGTTGGACAAAATTTTAGTGCAAGAAAATATAGCAGTTGATTACACCTTTGTAAAATCCAAAATTATTCATACAATAGTTTTGGATCATAAGCTAGTAGCACTTATTCTGGGCAAATTGGACAACCAAGGTCCTCTTCCATTTAGATACAATTCGATTTGGGATAGCAATGAAGATTTCAGAAATCAAATCAAAGAGGGATGGGCACAAAACATTACAAGATCACCCATTATGTATGGGAAACAAAATTGAAAAATCGGAGGGTAAAACTAAAAATATGGAAAGAGAGAATGAAATTAAAAAAAGAAGAAAGGAAAATAGAGTTGCAAAAAAAATGGACAGCATGCAAGAAGAAAAGGAAAATAAAGAGGAGGACAAGCAAGATTATTTGAAAGAAAAGGAATTATTTTGGGAAATATACAGGCAGAATAGAAAGGAAGAAGAAGAGCTCAGATTGAAATCCATATGTCTTTGGCTAAAAGCAGGGGATAAAAATACTGCCTTCTTTCACAACACAATGAAAATTAGAAGAGCTAGAAATCAGATAGACCAAATTAAAGTGGGCGAACAAGAAATAAAGGGAGTAGAGGAATTAAAAAAAGAAGCACATAACCACTTCAAAGAGCTATTAACAACAAATGAACAACCAAGAGACAATGAGGATTTTTTATAACACATCCAAAAAAAAAGTGATGAACACAATTCAGAAATAAATAAAGAAACCTCTGAAGAAGAAGCGCTAGCAGCAATATGGATTCTTCATCTAGACAAGGCTCCGGGGCCAGACGAGTTCACAATCGCCTTCTATAGGCAGCACTAGAATATCATTAAAAAAGAGTTCATGAGAATGACAAAAAATGTATTTAAAAAAAAAAATGGGAGGAAACACAAAATCCTCATATCTGGCTCTCATTCCTAAGGAATCCAACCCAACAACTTTCAACAGATTTAGACCAATATCTCTCTGCAATTCCTCCTACAAAATTCTCACAAAAATTATTGCCAATAGAATCAAGAGAGTTCTCCTTGAAGTAATCTCTGAAAACTAGGGCAACTTTTTCCCCAACCGGTAAATAATTGACAATGTGATTATTGCTCATGAAGCAATACATACTAGCATCCAAAGGAAATAGAAAGGAATTATTGTAAAGCTAGATATGGCAAATGCCTTTGGTAGAGTCAACCACACATATCTAACAGTAGTTCTTAAAAAGTTTGGGTTCTCTCAAGACATAATCGAGACCATACAAGCTTGCATCTCAACCCCTTGGATAGCGCCACTAATAAATGGAAGACCCAACAAATTATTTTAGAGCTCAAGAGGGTTGAGACAAGGATGTCCCCTATCCCCATTTTTATATATCATAATGGCTGAAACGCTAAGTGCAACATTGGAAAACCAAAGGAAAGGAAAAAAAAATCATAGGTATTCAAATTGCAAAAGGTGTCAAAAATATCAATCATTCTCTTTTTGCTGATGACACTCTTTTATTGGGAGGGGCATCAAGTATAATAGCAAAAATATTTAAAAAAGTTCTAGACGACTTTCTTCAGGTTTCCGGAGGGCTATTAAATAACTCAAAATGTAGAATATATGGTTGGAACACTCCTCCAAGAATAATGCAGAACATCTCACAAATTATTGAAATTCCAACACAAGCAAGATGGATGCACTTTACCTACCTAGGACTTCCAATAGCAAAGGAGAATGTGAAAGCTAAAGTATGGAGCAAGCAAGTGGAAAAAATGAATGACAAAATACAAAAATGGGGTATGATGTGGCTCAATATGGCAGACAGGGTGATTATGATTAAGGCACTACTATCAGCTCTTCCAATATATCAGTATGTGATTATTTTGGCTCTGGCAAGTGCACAAAAGCAAGTGGAACTAATCATAAGAAGCTTTCTTTGGATGGAGGAAAGCAAGAGAATAAAAAATTCAGTCTGGTAAAGTGGGATCAAGTCACACTTCCATATGAACAGGGAGGTCTATCTATATGCTTACTAGGCCTAATGAATGCTGCACTAGGGATGAAAATAATATGGAGAATGATAACCAGAAGGGAAAGTTGGAGGAAAAAATCCCTTGCCACACTCTTAATCATTCCAGAACAAAGTTATTGACAAACATCATTCCTGTGAGCCCTTACATGCAAGTTTGGAAACTTGTAAGGAAAATAATCCCCTCAATCATGAATAATATATCTAAAACTTAGGGAAATGGGAAATCGACGGCAATCTAGGATGATAGAATAATGGGAAAAGAGTCCCTAAATCTTCAATGGTATCTCCTTAGCATACAAAAAAGGATGGCTGAAAGAGGGCTTAATAGCCTTCATTCAATCTCAGCATGGGATCAACATACTTGGCATGAGTGGCAAATCCCAACAATCCCAATAAACTTAGAAGGACAACGTGAGAAAACAAATCACCACCTCAAAGGGGTAGCGCCCATAAGCATTGAGGAAGAGAACGAGTATGTTTGGGATCCAAATGGAGGAGGATACACGATCAAAATAGGGTACAAATCACTTTAAGAACAAGAAAACCATCAGGAGTGGAGTTTATGGAAAGTGGTTTGGAAAACTGAATCTCTCCCTAAAATCAAAGCATTTATATGGAATCTTCTCAAAGGAAAAACTCTAAATATTGATAACTTAAAAAAAAGGAATTCAGGGCCCATCTAGGTGCATCATGTGCTTGATAGAGGAAGAGTCCATCCAATATCTCTTCTTGGAATGCAAAATAGCTAGAGAATGTTGGAAGTAGATTACAAGACCGTTGGAAATTAACTTAAACTTCACAAACACTCTCTCAGATTTTTATAAAACATGGGAGAAGAATTACCCTTACTCTAAAAAAAACAAGGCTACAATAATCAATCTTTGGAAATGCCTTCCAGTAGTACTGTGTTGGCAGATTTGGCTAACTAGAAACAAAAGTATCTTCAAAGAAAAAAAGCCAAGAACAGGCAAAATCTTATCAAAAATATGGGGTTTAGTCTTGTAAATTATAAACACTAAAGGAATGTCAGTTGTGGATCACAACAATCTTCAACAAGAGGAGAGAGAATGGATTGCCAAAGAAATATTGGAAAACAATGGGAAAGCAGGACCAAAGAAAACCACTACAGTAATAAATTGGAAACTAAGGATGAGCGAAAATAAATTGAAGAGTGGAGAAAAAATCAAAATAGTTGCAATCTTTTTTTTGATGGGGTATCAAAAAACAATCCAGGGAAAGTAGGATCAGGTGGAGTAATAAATGATCCAGATGGGAAAGAGATTGTCACATATGAATGGGGCCTAGGAGAAACCACAAATAACAAAGTAGAAGCCTATAGTCTTTTATTATGCTCAAGGATATTAAAAAAACAAGCAATCCGAGATCCTATGATAATAGAAGACTCTGCAATTTTTATTGAAGCAATGATTAATAGTAAAAATCCCAATAATACGGTTATCAATAGAATATATCATAGGGTAAGACTAAACTTAAAAGGATTGGGGAGGGTCAGCTTCAAACATGTTTTGAGAGAACATAATAAAGAGGCTGATATCCTCACCAATAAGGCTGCAAAAAGAGAAGTTGGAAGCGTAAAGGAAAACAACGAAATTTATTATATCTCCATCCCATAATTTACCACATCCCTCATGATGAAAGAGAAAAAAAATGGGAAAAAGCATGAACAAAATCAAAAAATCAGGGAGAGTACACCAGCATATCAAAAGGTAGATTTGTTAACAGAGGCACTCAATTGGTACCTTCAAGAATATAAGCAGAAAATCCAAACAAAATAAAAAAATATCCAAAGCTCGCAAGCCAAGGATTACAGAAATACTCTCTGCTTGAGTCAAGATGATATCTGTCATATCAGTGTCAAGTTACATGAAACTAATGTGATCATAAATCACAGTCGAATGATCATATTCAATCACTGCAACAGGACACGCATCCTAGCGTTCATCTACAAGTCTAGTAATCTCAATGCAAGCTTAAATAACTACACAACGAATAGCAAAAATTCTCAGGTAGAAGTCTTCAGTTTTCTGTGTCAAGCCATCAGTGAAGCAATCCCTCAGCCAGGCACTCTCATTCATTTGGGTCTCTCGTCATCCTGCTGCGAGCTCATCGTTAGTATCTCAGCTTTCCCCAAAATCCGCAACAGCAAGAAGGTTTCAGTATCATCTAACAAGCATTACGTTTCCAGTAGCTCCCTGTGTATCCCTCCCTTGAATTGACAAAGAATTCATTCCTGTGTCATCATTCATTTATGTCATATTACCAGGGTGTCTCCCTCTTTTTGAAACCTTCATCAACTTCTTCATCTGCTTCATCACAACGCCCTCTTCATCATCCATTCAGCTTCCGGAAAAGCCTCAATGGACATCCCATCAAACAGGCTTCATAGTATTTTATCAAAGCTAGCCCAGTGTCTCCTCTATTGGCCAGTTGGGGCACAACAGTGTATTTGTGAGGCAACAAGCTGCATCAGATCGAACTCTCATTTCAAGGATAGAGAAGCAGAGCAAAAGAATCTCAGCAAGAGCACACTCGAAAGGAACAAAAAAGCTACAAAAAACACAGCAAGTCAGAGGATCAAAATGGAGTGTAATCCCATAGAAAGAGTTGCAAAAAATGAAAGTTGTCCAACATGCAGGGCAAATAGGTTCATGATAGGTAGGTTCAACCAAGCACTCAAGGATCTTAGGGTGGAAATGAAAATAGAGAAGATGTATAAACAAAGAGACATAGATAAGCAGAAAGCTGAAATAATAGAGCTCAAAGACAAATGCAAGCATTTTCAAGAAGTTATTGACTATATCAAGTCAATCAACCAGAGCCAGCAAGGGGAAACCTCCACTAAGCAAAGTAAGAAGTGCCACCCTCAACAGGAGGAGTTAGTCAACTAGTTTTGGTGAAATATTTTAATTTTATATGTATTGCAAGTTTATTTTACTTCTAGGACAGTATGTTCGACAATATGCCAAGTTAGTCAAAGGAATTCATAGAAAAATGGTTTCAAGTTTAGAAATAGGGACTGCACTCCCATTTTCAGCTCTCTATTTGAATCCATTCCCCATCGAATGGAACAGGAGTTTGCTTCTCTCTTTTTTTGCAATATAATCAATACTAATTGTGTTACAAAAAAACAACTATAGTATTTAACATTGTAACACATTCACTTAAGTCTTGCACCAAATAACACGGAAATAGATGAAATTAACCATTGCTTCAGCTTTAAAATATGCACCATGATTGGAAATGCATTGATCTAGTCATGAAGTTAAAAGTACCTGAAGGCAATCCATATCTTTTAGGCTCCTCCAAACCTTTTATTAGGACACATACATCTCGAATTGGAGCAATGGTATGATTTGACTGTAATGACAATCAAACATCAATATGTAAGGATATCTACCATTTTCCAGAGCTACAAACAATATTAAGGTTAATAGTAACAAACTTTACATGAAAGCAAGGACAACAGTTATATAGTGTGATTTTTATTTAAAATCACAAGAATGTAAGATTTATATTAAAGAAAAATAAGTATAGATTCTATAGTTTTTCACCAGATTATAAAAAGGTACTATAAGGAGAGTGCTAAATGCCATTCTCCTCGCTAATCATGAGATGCACATCTCATTACATATTTATTCTAAACTAATGATCCTGCTGAGAAGCCTAAGCTTCAAATCTTGTGTGGATAAGGCAATCTCATTGAAGAAAATAAACGAGATTTCAGGAGTAAATGAAATTTATATTTCATTGCGCCTAGAGATGCATTATACAATCTAGTATGACCCCGATGTGTAAGTATGTCACATTTTTAAAAAATAATAAAAATATTTTTTATTAATGTTGGCCAAAATATTAGCTTGAATCTTAAATTATATATAACATTTAATATTATTAATGGATTACGATTAATTATTAAAATATAACTATGTATTATTATATATAATTTTAATGGATAATACATTATCTCATGCATTTAATAGTTCATTTATCATATACATGAATTTGAATGGATCATAAATTTACCTTTAACAAAAAATTTACCAAATTAAAATTCCAAATCAGGTAAAATATTAAACATCTTTATTCAGATTTACTAAAGCTAATGGCATCTCTTAAATCAAAGGAAAAAGGTTAATTCAACACAAAAAATCAAAAATCCTACTCCAAAATCTTTTAATATTTCTTTTGATTAAATATTTGTAGGGAAAAACCATATCCTATGGATATATTAAAGTCTTTAAAGACAAATATTTCCACATCAAACTTTTAATATTTGAAAATATTAATTTGATGCAGTTTTATTATAATTTTTGTTATGATGCCATAAAAAACATTATTAAATTTAATATTAATATTATTAATTTTTATAACTTTGGAATAATACAATATTAAATTTAATATGATATTCAATTTGTTATATTATAATATATATTAATATATCATGATATATATTAACTCTAGATATATATATGAAGGGAAGAAAAAATACATAAAGTGATAGCGGTGGAGAGATAGGGAGAGTGGCAAGGGAGATATGGAAGTAAAATGAAGATGAAAGACAGTGAGAGAAGAGTGGAGAGAGAGAGAGAGAGAGAGAGAGAGAGAGAGAGAGAGAGAGAGAGAGAGAGAGAGGGAGTGACAAAGGATAGGTGGAGAGAGAGTGTGTATGTTTTGGGGTGAGTTAGAGAGACAAAGAAGGAGAGATGGAAGGAAGGGGGAAGAGAAGGAGAGAGGGAGGGAGATAGTGATAGGGTTGGAGGGTGAAGAGAGAGGAGGGGGGTGGGGGAGAGACATCGTTAGGTGAGAGATAAAGGAAGAGAGAGGAAGGAAGAGAGAGAGAATGTGAGAGAGAGGAGAGAAGGAGGGAGAGAGAGATGGAGTTGGAGGGAGAGAGAGAGGGAGGTAAGAAGAAATTCATAGAGAGATAGAGAGAGAGGGAGTGATAAGGGAGATATAGAGAGAGGGAGAGAGGAGAACAAGAGGGAAGAAAGATAGATGAGGGAGAGAGAGAGAGTGAAGGGGAAGAGAGAGGGAGAGGAAGAGGGAGGGAGATAGATATAAATATGGAGAAAAAGTGTGTATGTTTTGGGGGTGATATAGAGAGATAAAGGAGAGGTAGAGGGAGATATAGATATAGATGGGAGGTTAAGCAAGGTGCAAACCTTTCCTCAATTTCTACACACCAAAAATAAGGTTTTCACCTTGAGGGATTTGATCCCTCTTTACACATGATAGATCGAGTGTTATATGGATCTATGCTGGTGAAAATTCTCATCTCTTCCTACTTTGGTTATACTGACAATCTCATGCCACATGGTCCTTTCCCTTATTATGGCCATCTTTTGTTGGTCCTGAGCAAGTTTTCTGCTTCTTCATGCGGCCACAGTAATGACTTTCCCAACCTAGCTACTCTGCAATTTTTCTAAGATGACACTTTTTATAAGAAAAGGAAGCCCCCTCAATAAAACCATAGCATAATATTATGCTTTCGACATTATAGGAAGCTAGTTATCCAGATTCCATACTACTCTTCTGAAAATAGGAATCCCGTCAATGAAACCATAGCATAATATTGTGCTTTCAATGTTACAAGACGCCAACTATCCACACCTTTAAATTTGATGAACTGTTAGAGATAATGATAAAAGGAGTATATAGGTCAGTGATAGAGTTAGGGCAAGCCCTCTGTACAATTTTCAACATGGTATTGAATTCAAATAGGCTCCTCTAGGAGGTTAGAATTGTTGAGAAAAGATGTTGGAAATCAAAGAAAATTTGAAAGATATATACTTATTTTATTTGAAATTTAGCAAATTTCAATTCTTTTGAAAATGGAAATTATAAATATTTGACAATATTATTACAAATATTTCAAAATTTTTAAATTATTATCTAATTAAACCTTAACATTTTAATTTTTAAAGAGAAAATCATGCATTTACATTAATTGTTAAGAATTCAGTTCTCCTTCACTTGTTGAGAGTTCATTCATTGATTTCAATTATAGGATTCAACATTCTACTAGATATTTCTTATAAAATTAAGTTTAAATTTTGAAACATAATTGTTGGTTGTGTTTCTCTCACCTTTGTCTCGAAGATGAACCACATTAGATGGACATATCACTTTTGTCCTGAAGATGACCCACATTAGATGGTTCAAAACGTCAACTAACAACTTATGATGTGATTAATCCGAAAGACATCATAAAAAAAAACCTTATTATGTTTGGTTATTATGTTCTTATGATGTGATTAATCCAAAATACATTATCAAAATAGACCTTATGATGTTTGGTTACTATGTTTGGAATTTGTTAGCCAACTCATGCGTTCTACCGTAAAGTTGTCCCTCTCTAAATTTTCAATTTCTATAGCCAAATATTGGGTGGTGTCAATCTGGAAAAAAATAATTATAATTTCCATGCCAAATAAAAATGAGGAGGTTCCAATTCATAATAAAAGGGGGAAAAAGATAAAAATTGATGCAATCTCGACAAATCAATTTGAAAATCATATTGATGCAATCCCAGAAAAAAAAATTGGTTTATTTAAATTTTTTAGGCAGGAAAAATATTAACATGAGTGCTTTCTAGAAAAATCATATCGATGAAATCCCTACCAAAAATTCGTTTATTTCTCTGCAGATTTTTTTTTGAGACATAAGCTAGCTTTTAAGAGGTTTCGGTTTTGGTGTTTTGGTTTGGGCAACTCTTCCCAATAGTTTCAATTTCAATTCTTGTGGAAAGAACAGGGTAGTTTTTGTCCCCCCAATATGAAACAAAATCAAGATCTTCTAATTGGGAGGATTTATGGTTTCTTTTTAGAGGGTTTGTAGTAAGAAGTTCGATAAAATTCTTATTATAATAGATTGAAATGTATGATTTTGGGGATGCAGAATGAATACAGGGACTGATTGAATAAACATGGGCATGCTTACCTTGTAGTGAAGATTGATAATGCTTGTGAAATGTTTGGGGCAGAGGAGTGGAGTCTTTCCATCAACACTTCTCTATATTCTTATTATAGAAGACTGAAATGTATGATTTTGGGGATGCAGAATGAATACAATGACATATTGAATAAATACGGGCATGATTACCTTGTAGTGAATATTGAGAATGCTTGTGAAATATTTAGGGTAGAAGAGTGGAGTCTTTCCCTCAACACTTCTCCATATTCTTATTATAGAAGACTGAAATGTATGATTTTGGGGATGTAGAATGAATACAGTGACAAATTGAATAAAGACGGGCATGCTTACCTTGTAGTGAAGATTGAGAATGCTTGTGAAAGATTTGGGGCAGAGGAGTGGAGTCTTTCCCTCAACACTCTAGTTACAGAGATCAAATCTCAACTAGACAGGAGCTTAAAACTCAAAAAATTAACCCACAATAGAATAGAGTAAAATTGACTAAAAATTTGGAGCAACAAAATAAAACTTTGGCTTATAGATTTAATGCACAAAATACATTTATATCGAGAATGCGACTCCTTCAACCAGTAAAACAAGTGTTCTCACTACCATTTACATTCACCAGGAGTTGCCTATAAAACCCCGTAACTATTTGTTTTCACGTGGGCACCACAATTTGTTCACAATTTTCTCTCTTGATCTCTCAAACATACACCCTCGACTATGAAAATGAATTTTACATACACATATTTTAAACACATACAATTTTGACTCATTAATACATGAAAGAGCAAAACATTAAGACACAGGATGAGTGATTATACAGAAAATGTTTTTCTATGTTGCAGGGTGAATATTTGCCCATACGTTTTTACCAACCCTTCATTAAATGCAAATTCCTTCTTAATTACTTGATGTGTTTTGTGGAATGGAGAATTTTACTCCTATTGAAAACTTCATTTTATCTGTCCTTCAGCATGTAAACAAAAATCTGCAACCTGCAAAAAAAATCTACCTAGCAAGTATGGTTGTTGTTAGTGTATTTAATGTAGTGGTTGGGATTAATTTTCCAACACTCCCCCCTTAATCACAACTTCCAGCATTGACAATTCCCAAACAGTCTCTGAGATGAACAAAATTTTCACGTGCCAATGGCTTTGTGAAAATATTAGCAAAGTGTTCCTATGACCTACAGTGCTGCAACACAATTTCACCATTGTTAATAAACTCTCTAATGGTGAAAAACATAATTCTTTGATAATGGTAAAAGGAATTGTTGTCACAGAAAATAGTTGTTGTTCCCTCTTGGTTGCAGCATAAATCCCTCAACATTCTTCTCATTCAAACTGCTTGACACATTGTTGTTGTTGCATCGACATATTCAGCTTCTACTGTTGACAATGACACTATTGACTGCTTCTTGGAGGCCCATGAAATGGCTCACAAACAAAAATTAGAAACATATCCTGACGCGCTCTTTCTATCATTGACACTTCTCGCCCAATCATTGTTAGTGTAACCAACCAACCTAAAATCATCTGTTGCGGTGTACAAAATTCCTTACTATGTCCCATTGACATACCTTAGAATCCTTTACGCTACTTGCCAATGTGTCTCCTTGGGTGTCTCCATGAACCTTGACATTGAGCTTACTGCATACATTATATCTGGCCTAGTTATTGGCAAAATACATCCAACTTCCCACCATACTTTTGTATAATGTCAGATTGACATTGCTGCTACAATCTTCTTTGCTCAATTCAACCCCATGACAGTTGGAGTTGGTGCGGGCTTTCTGTTCTACATGTTAAATCTCTCCAAAATATATGTTACATACTTTGGTTGAGAAATAAAAATACCATTTTCTATTTGCTTCACTTCTATGCCCAAAACATACCTTAATAACCCCAAGTCAGTGATTTCAAACTCACTTTTCATGACTTCTTTGAAATCAACGATGAGGAAACCATCACTATCTGTAAAAATCAAATCATCTACATATAAGACAACAATAAGAAGCTTATCGTCACTCTCTTTAATGTAGGGAGTAGGCTCACCATCACATTTGTCGAAGCCATTGTTCAACAAGTAAGCATCTATCCTACTATACCATGCATGCGGTGCTTGCTTCAGGCCATAAAGAGTTTTCCTGAACCTATAAACCTTGTCGCCTTAGCCTTCTACCTAATAACCAGGTGGTTGCACAACATACACTTCCTCTTTCAGCACTCCATTTAGAAAACTGATTTTACATCCATTTGATACACTTTCCATTAATTTTGTGTGGCAATCGATGCCACTGTATGCACTATGTCCATCCTCTCAACCGGCGCAAATGTCTCCACATAATATCTTCCATGCTATTGCTTGTATCCTTTGACAACTAGCCTTGCTTTATGCCTTTCAATATTTCCTCCAACGTTTCTCTTGGTCTTGTAGACCCACTTCAGTCTAACAACTTCTTTTCCTTGTGGAAGGCCCACTAACTCCCATGTGTCATTATTTTCTATTGCTTCTATTTATTCATCCATTTCCGCAACCTGTTTTTCTTCTTTGATTGCATCTTCAAAATGGATTGGGTCATCTACATGACAAAACAATGAAAATAAGGAATTTAGACTAGTGCTACTATCAACTTCATCTTTCTCATAAATTTCACTTAATTTTCTAAATTTTTGTCTTCTTATGCTTGTGGAAGATGGGTTTGATGTTGTGCTTGAAGTAGATGACGTCGTGGGTATTTACGGCGTGCTTGGAGAAGTAGTTGTTTGACTGTGCGATGTTGTCCTATTATTTGTCGACAGTGTCACTTGTTGACTGCTTTGTTGAGCTTGAATAGGAGTAGGAGGAGTCATTGTTGAGGAATTGCTTGCTACGATCAATTCCTCTTTATCTTCATGTGGTATACATGTTTTCACATTGATTGGCTTCTCTAAACTTCCATCCCATGCTTCCTCTTCTATGAACTGCACATATTTGTTGATTATGACCTTCTTGGTTGATGGATTGTAGAGCTTGTATGCCTTAGACCCATCACTGTATCCAAAAAATATGCATTTCTCCCCCTTGCTGTCCAACTTCTTCCTTAACTCATCTAGGACATGTGCATATGCCACACATCTGAACACTCTCATGTGAGTGACACTATGCTTTCTTCCACTCCCTTCCTCTTCAGGAACCATATTCAATGACACTTTTGGTTGGACACGTATTAATGATATATGTCGCACAAGCTACAACTTCAATACAATAGTCATTTGGAAAATGGTTTGCCTTCAACATACTCCTTGCCATTTACATAATGGTCCTATTTTTCCTTTCCATGACACCATATTGCTGAGGTGTATACATTGTTTTAAATTGCTTGTGAATTCCATGATCCCTGTAAAATCGAAGGAAGTCATTTGATATGTATTCACCACCTCTGTTAGTCCTCAAGACTTTGATGTAGTGTCCAATTTGCTTCTCAACAAGAGCTTTTTATTGGCGGAAGCGCTTAAAAACTTCACTTTTTGTTTTAGGAAGTAGACCCATGTATTCCTTGTATAATCATCTATGAAAGTAAAAAAATAATAGTTTCCACCAATTGATGGTGTTTGCATTGGTCCACATAAATATGAATAAACAATCTCCAAAGGTTCCTTTTCCCTTACTGACTTTCCTACTGGAAATGTTTCTCTATGTTGTTTTCCCAAGATGCATCCTTCACATAGGCTGTTCGACTACTCTATGAGTGTCAATCCCTTCACCATGCCTTTCCTATGCAACAAATTCAAACCTCCAAAGTTGATATGACCAAATCTCAAATACCATAACCAATTTTCATCTTTGACCTCTGCTTGAAAGTTTACTTGTGCGATAGCTGCAACTTTTTTTTTTATTCTCTTGTGAATTCATTGATATTTGTGCACTTTCTTCCTTCAAATCTGATTTTATCTTTAGGGAAAACATTCTATTGCTTGTCATCTGAACTTTTGCAATCAGTTGTTTGCTTGGAGACTTATCCAAAATTGTTCACTCATCATTTTTAAAAAAGGCATTGTATCAGTTTTGCATGAGCTGTCCAATGCTTATGAGGTTATGCTTCAAACTAGGGGAAAAATAGACATCATAAATGTACTTCTTCTCCCCCTTATTTTTTATAATATTGACTCTTCCTTTGCCCATGAAAGATACTTTGCCATCAATCCTTAATGTCACTTCATATTTCACACTTTCATCTAAATTGGAAAACATTTCTATGTTCCCAATCATGTGGTTGCTGCACCTTGAATCTAGAAACCTTACATCACTTTGTTTTTCTTATGCTACATTACAATATAAAAGCATGCTATCTTAGTTCTGATTTTCCTTTGTGAAATTCACACTTGGTTTGTTACTTCTATCATGTTGTGTTAAGTTATGGTATGTTCTATGCTTATAACAGTTTACTTCTTTTTCTTATTATATTCCACTGATTAGCAATCACATGTACATAAAGTAAAGTGCAGATAGAACATTAAATGATCGACAGAAAACAAGCCAAAACAAGAGACACAAGATGTGGCGGCTAGCCAGGGACAAACCCCACAATGTGTGGGGAAACCCTTTGATCAAATCTTCTTTTATCTTCAATAATTCAGCAGAGAGAAATAGTACAATAAATCTGATTCATATCAGCAGTAGCAAACCCTAGATCAGCAGCATCAGCATTAGCGGCTTCATTATCAAACTAGGGCAGACCATATCTCACAAACCGACAGTCGGATTGACTTCATTCCACCACCAAAAGTTTCGGCTTCCAGAGGAGGTTCAGATGAACCTACAGCGCAGTTCAGATGAGGAGATCTTCTAGGCCACACAAGTCAATCTTTGCTTCTGCAGTTGCAGCTTCAGTTTCAGCAGTTTCCGGCTTCAAACTAGGGCAGTCGATATCTTGCAAACTGTTCGTCGGATTGACTTCATTCCACCACCAAAAGTTGCGGCTTTCAAAGGAGGTTCAGATGAACCTACAACGCAGTTCCAAAGAGGAGATCTTCTAGGCCACGCAAGTCAATCTTTACTTCTGCAGTTGCAACTTCAAATTCAACAGCTTCAGCGCAGTAGAGAAGAGACTCATTTCAGCGCAGTAGAGAAGAGACTCATATCTGCACAGTAGAGAGAGAGAGATGTGATGAGACCCATTTCAGTGCAGTAGAGAAGAGACTCATATCTGCGCAGGAGAGAGAGAGAGATGTGATGAGATGAGTGAGTCTAAATGAGGAAAAGTCCTCTTATATTTATACACAACATTGGTGGGTGAATAGATGCGACTGTTGGGCTTCTGAGCCTACATGAGTTGTAGGTCGGCTTGATAATAATTCCATAATCAAAATAAATTCATATCTCCATGAATACTTATCGGAATTGGATGATCTTTATATCAATCCTACACCTCTCGACAAGAGGAATCTAATAAAAATATTATTAGCCATGAATAAGATGACCCACATGAAGTTTTGCCCTGGTTGCCAATTTTAACACTCCCTCTCAACCATGGAGAACTTCATCTGCAATCTGTCTACTGGTCATTACTATTCATCCATCAAATGCACTACCTTATACAGCCTGACCCTTGCCCTGCTCTGCTCTATTTTGCCTGTTCTGCTTTGTCTTGTTCTGCCCTGCACTGATCTGTACTGTTTTGTTCTGCCCTGCACTGATCTGTACTGTTTTGTTCTGTTCTGCCCTGCTCTTGCATTGTTCTGTTCTACTCTGCTTTTGTCCGAATTATGAAGAAGAAGAAATGATCGAGGATGTATCATACTGACTCAAATTCAGTCTTAGAGTATGTACCACTGGTCCCAGACTAGTCTCAACCAACCCAAAGTTAGCGTCATAGTGAGTACAACTCCAATGGTCCCAGACCAATATCATCCTCCACTGACTCAAAGTCAGTCTCAGAGTATGTACCACTGATCCCAGACCAGTCTCAACCGACTTGAAGTCAGTGTCATAGTATGGTACAACTCCTACCACTGGTCCCAGACCAGTATCATTGATCCCAGATCAATGGAGGTCATCCTAGCGTAGGGAGTACGGTAGTTACAACGATGCGTCCATTGATACTACTATGGTCCCTAACTTCATTTCCCTGCTCATTGATCAGATGAGAGGTACTTCCCATGAGTCCAAGACTGCATGGGTAGGATGCCTCGACAGGAGAACTAATCAATCCTGTCCTCACAGGAGAACACATCAATCCTGCTACTATTGCCATGGAGAACACATCAATCCAGGCCTCATAGGAGAACACATCAATCCTGCTACAATTGCCATGGAGAACACATCAATCCAGGCCACCATGGAGAACACATCAATCTAGGCCTCACAAGAGAACACATCAATCCTGCTACAATCGCCATGGAGAACACAACAATCCAGGCCTCACAGGAGAACTAATCATCCTGCTACACAGGAGAGCGAATCATCCTGTTCCACAAGAGAGCGAATCATCTTGTCCCACAAGAGAGCGAATCATCTTGTTCCAGTGTGCACCACCAGGGGAGGGTGAGTCACCCTATGGTTGTATGTTGCTTCAGTAATAACCGCAAGCCCTCAGAGCTCCCAGAGCTCAATGTATGCAACATGCAGGACCCTTATACAAGGGTTTCTTACCGACTCCAAGTCGTTTGGGAAAATCACAGATTAGATCTTTCCTCGGGGCTTTGACAAGGTGTATCAACCTGTACATCATCTTAAAGCGATGGAGCCTCCTTGCTCATCAACTTACCATATCCAAGATGATGTCTATCTGCTGGAGCAATCGACGAATACGGGATTCCTCAATAATCGAATCCCACCTTTGGTTGTTATAGATAATCACAATGGTATCCAATGTAAATCCAAACAGCTCACTGAAGAGCTTTCGCAACCAGACTACCTCACATGAGGTTATGCTAGCAACAATATATCCTGCTTCGGTGGTGCTCAAAGCCACCGACTTCTGCTTCCTGCTCATCCAGGATATCGAAGCAGATCCCAAGGTGAAACAGCACCCGGAAGTGCTCTTATGGTTCACCACACTGCCTGCCCAATCAACATCAGTATATCCAAGTAGTCTCACATCTCCGGCAGTGTATCTTAATCCATGAGAGATTGTGTCCTGAAGACATCTCAGAAGATTCCTGGCATCAATCCAGTGAGGCTCAACCAAATATGAGCTCACAATGCTAACTGCAAAAAATATGTTCGGATGGAGGTTCACCAAGAACATCAATGCGAATGATTTTATGAAACTCAGAGGCATTTCCCAAATCTGGTCCGACATCACTACCATATAACTTCTAAAAGTTAAGATCCTCGAGGCAGTCACAGGCTTGCAGTCCATCATACCAAATCTTTCCAATATCTTTACCACATATTTCCCTTGAGATAGGAAAATTTCCCTTGGCTTCTGCCATACTTCAAGTCCTAGGAAGTAGTGCATTAGTCCTAGGTCTTTCATTTCAAATTCAGAGGCCAGCTCCCTCTTACATTTGTGAATGAGAGGGTCTGCACCTGTTAGAAAGAGGTTATCCACATACAACACCAGTATGAGAGGCTTGTCATCTTCAACCTTAAAGTAAAGGTTAGGATCATTTTCACTCCTAGTGAATCCCAGCTTCATCAAGTAGCTATTGATCCTCTCGTACCATGCTCAGGGTGCTTGCTTCAGCCCATAGAGAGCCTTCTTCAACCTGCATACATGAGATTTTCAATCATAAATCTTGAGTCCTTTAGGTTGCTCCACATAGACCTCTTCTTTGATAGAACCATGCAAGAATGCAGTCTTGACATCCATCTGATGGAGGTTCCATTCTTGTGAAGCCATGAGGTCTATGATCGAGCAGATGGTCGTATATCTGGCAATAGGTGCAAATATCTCATCATAGTCTATACCTTCCTTCCACGAGCAACAAAACGAGCCTTATACTTTTCCGTACTTCCATCTGCTGCATGCTTTATCTTGTAAAGCCATTTTGAAGTAACAATTGTCTTGTCCAGGGTCTGGGAACTACTTCCCAGACATCATTCTCCATAATAGACTCATATTCTTCGGTCATAACATCCTTCCATACTTAATGCTTGACGACATCTGAGAATGATGAAGGCTCATCTTGTATGATTGTGCTCATGATGGTCAAGTATCCCTGATACCTGTTAAGTTTCTTACTTTGATGGAAGGTTCCTCAGGGTGCAGCATGCCCTTCAGCATCATCAAGTATCCCCCTAAGTCATGAAGGCCTCTTCCTAGAAGAGGAATGCTCATATGGAGGAGGATCAATCGGATCCATGGGTTCTTCTACATCAGGCATTGATTCATCATCCTTTTCTTTCGGTTCCCTGGTGTCGGCTTCTTGAGAGCTCCTCAAAGTCGGAAGATTGATCACCTTGCTAAGAGCCATATCTTCGTCAAAGGTGACATCATGACTAATTATGACTTCCCTTTGACCGGCTACATAGATTCTATAGCCTTTAGTATTTTCACCATAGCCCACGAAAATTTCCTTCTTTCCAGATGCTCCCAATTTATTTCTTTTCTCTTTCGGCACATGAAAGTATACAGGGCTTCCAAAAATTTTAAAATGAGAAACATTAAGTTTCTTACTGGTGAATTTTTCTTCAGGAGTCTGGGAACCTAATGCTTGATGAGGGCATCGATTTTGTACATATACGGCAGTGTTTGCAGCTTCATCCCATAGAAACTTAGGAAGACTTTGATCATGTAGCATGGCCCAGACAGCTTCCATAATTGTGCGGTTCTTCCTTTCTGCCACACCATTTTGTTCAGGAGTATATGGTGTAGTAGTCTCCCTCTTGATGCTAGCCTCTTTACAAAAATCATGGAACTCATTAGATTCATATTCAGTCCCATTGTCAGTTCTTAAGATCTTGATCTTCTTTTCGGTTTGATTCTCGATTAGGGCTTTGAAGTGTTGGAACCAAGGGAACACTTCATCCTTCTTTTTTCAAGAAGTATATCCAGGTCTTTCGAGAATGGTCATCTGTAAAAGTGAGATAATATGAGTATCCTCCCAAGGAGTTCACAGGCATCATACCTGATATGTCTGAGTGAACTAGTTGTAATATATCGGAGGTCTTGCTTTGACTTGAAGGGAATGGTCCCCTTTTGAGCTTTCCTTCAGCACATCCTGGACATACACCTTCTTTCTCTACTCAGAATTCGGGCATCCCTGTCACCATTTGTCTTACACCGAGTATAGCTTTATAATGAAGGGGGGGAACCTCTAATGCCAAAGATCAGAATGAAGAGATGTGTCATAAGACATGACACCTAGCAGACTTCCATCGACCTGATATAATGAATCAACACTAAACCCAAGAGTAAAGGCATCTTTAACATTATTTTTCCATATACGTACCTTGCCATCATTAAAGGTTACCTTGTAGCCTTTGTCTTCCGTTGCCGAGATGGACACTAGGTTCTTTTTGAGGTCAGGTGCATTTAATACATCCTGGACTTTCTAGCCTTCTTGAATGGTTGTCCTCTTCCTCGATCCCTAGCTCTCCTCTTACCTTTGCTGTTGAATTTGTCATTCCTTTGATTGCCATCAGAGGGATTTCGAGTTGCACCACTGCATACTGTACCATGCTTCTCTAATCATGATTATCATCATGCTGCCCATGTCCATGATTTTATCCATCATAATGCTGCTCAAACTAGTGTGCATCATCATCATGCTATCCTATATGTCCATGATCTCATGTTGCCCTTTATGTCCATGATCTCATTCATCATGATGCTCATGATCTCATACATAGTGACTCTCTTTATTGCAAATGTAACATCATCTTTTTCTTCTAGCCTTAGGTCCAGCCTTTCCTTTTGATTTAGCCCCGGAATTATTTATTTTCTTTGCATGAGAAGAAAAAGCAGCAGGAGAACCTTTAGGCAAGGGCATTTCCTACTCTTCTACCCTTGTTTGTTCTTGAATGCATCTAGCCATTAATTCCTCGAAACTAGGAATTACATTATTGTTCAGAAGAGTAGTCCTGAACACATACCATTCAGATGGTAATCCTCTGAGAGTTGTGAGTGCCATTTCTCTGTCAGTAATGGTTTCCCCAATAGATAGGAGATCGTTCTTGATCTCGGTGATTCTTAAGAAGTATGCTTGCATACTTTCATCTTTACCCTTCTTGATTTCCCTCAACTTATTTCTAAGAAACAAAACTTGATTTGCATCAATAACTTTAAATAAACTCACCAGTCTGTCGTAGATTTCCTTGGAGGTGTCTAGATCAGAGATGTAGGCCACCAAGCGCTTGTCGATAGAGTCCCAGATGATCTTCTTTGTTTTGACTTCTCCATTTTTCCATTTGTTCCAGGCAGCAGCAGATGCATTTGATGAAGGCTCAACAATATTGCCTCTTACATGGTCCAACACTCCTTGATCTTCAAGGGTTAGATCGATAGACATCTTTCATCTGTGATAGTCAGCTTTCTCACGGAGCTTGTCTTCGGCATGAAAGAGTGTTGAGGACCCCATAGTTCTTTTAGGATAGCCTTGCCAATCTTCTCTTCAATGATTGCTCTTGCTCTTGCTCAGGCTTTGTCCTCACCTCAGCTCTGATACCATGTTAAGTTATGGTATGTTCTATGCTTATAACAATTTACTTATTTTTCTTATTATATTCCACTGATTAGCAATCACATGTACATAAAGTAAAGTGCAGATAGAACATTAAACGATCGACAGAAAACAAGCCAAGACAAGAGACACAAGATGTGGTGGCTAGCCAAGGACAAACCCCACAATGTGTGGGGAAACCCTTTGATCAAATCTTCTTTTATCTTCAATAATTCAGCAGAGAGAAATAGTACAATAAATCTGACTCATATCAGCAGTAGAAAACCCTAGTTCAGTAGCATCAGCATTAGCGGCTTCATTATCAAACTAGGGCAGACCATATCTCACAAACCGACAGTCGGATTGACTTCATTCCACCACCAAAAGTTTCGGCTTCCAGAGGAGGTTTAGATGAACCTACAGCGCAGTTCAGATGAGGAGATCTTCTAGGCCACACAAGTCAATCTTTGCTTCTGCAGTTGTAGCTTCAGTTTCAGCAGTTTCCGGCTTCAAACTAGGGCAGTCGATATCTTACAAACCGTTCGTCGGATTGACTTCATTCCACCACCAAAAGTTGTGGCTTTCAAAGGAGGTTCAGATGAACCTACAATGTAGTTCCAAAGAGGAGATCTTCTAGGCCACGCAAGTCAATCTTTACTTCTGCAGTTGCAGCTTCAAATTCAACAGCTTCCGGCTTCACATGTGTGAGAGAGAGAGACCCATTTCAGCGCAGTAGAGAAGAGACTCATATCTGCGCAGTAGAGAGAGAGAGATGTGATGAGATGAGTGAGTCTAAATGAGGAAAAGTCCTCTTATATTTATACACAACGTTGGTGGGCGAATAGATGCGATTGTTGGGCTTCTGAGCCTACATGAGTTGTAGGTCGGCTTGATAATAATTCCATAATCAAATAAATTCATATCTCCATGAATACTTATCGGAATTGGATGATCTTTATATCAATCCTACACCTCTCGACGAGAGGAATCTAATAAAAATATTATTAGCCATGAATAAGATGACCCACATGAAGTTTTTCCCTGGTTGCCAATTTTAACATGTTGCTTCTTTCTACATTCATTTGCCTAATGACCATACTTGTTACAATGATGACATTGAACTTGAGATTTATCATACCTCTGATCTTGTGCTTGATTTTGGCTTTGGCCTTGACTTGAATTTTGTTTGTTGTTCCTTCCACTTGAGCTTGCAGGGCTGCCTCTTCCTCCTCTGTATGGGCTTCTTCCTCTTCCTCTAGCATTTGATCTTCCTTTGCGTCCACATTGAACAAATGAAACTTGCGTCTTGAAGGCATTCTCCAATGAGGAGTTTGTTGCTCTGTTCAGTCTATGTTCATGAGAAATCAGTGATGCATGAAGCTCATCAACTAAAAACTATGAGAGATCCTTTGTCTCTTCTATGGCCACAACAATGGCATCAAACCTTGCTGGTAGACTTCTCAAAACCTTCTCAACTATTCTCCTTTCCTCAAGTGTCTCACCATGAGACTTGATTTGAGTAACCAGTCCAATTACATGTGTAAAGAATGAGTCTACATTCTCAGACTCTTTCATTCATATTGTCTCAAAGTCTCTGCTTAGAATTTGTAGTTTTTCTGTCTTCACTTTTTCCATGCATTGGTAGGCTGTCTGGAGGGTATCCCATGCTTGCTTGGACTTTCTTTTTGCTGCAATCCTTGGGAAAATGCTTTCATGAACTTCTTGAAAAATATAGAAGAGGGATTTTTAATCATTCTTCTTGTTATCCCTCAACAAATTCTTTTCAGCTTGTGACAAGGCAGTATATGTTGTTGCATCTGCTGGTTCTTGGAACCAAATAGCCATTCTCCACCAAATCCCAAATATCTTGAGAGGAAATCAGAGCCTTCATTGTTATAGCCCAATAATCATGATTTTTGCCAAAAGCTTTCTCCCCGATGGCAAGTCAAGCTTGTGTTTGATGCTGCCATTTCTGAGTGTAAAAAAACTTTCTCCCTGCTGGTAAATACGCTCCAAAGAAAAAAATCTTCCTTCAAAACAATTTTTAACTCCCAGTAAAAACACTTGTTCTACATTAACAAAGTTTAACCTGCTGTGATACCATGTGAAATATTTGGGGTAGAGGAGTGGAGTCTTTCCCTCAACACTTTAGTTGTGGAGATCAAATCGCAACTAGATAGGAGCTTAAAACTCAAAAGTTTAACGCAGTAGAACAGAGTAAAAATTTGGAGTAACAAAATAAAACTTTGACTTATAGATTTAATGCATGAAATAAATTCATATGGAGACTGTAACTCATTCAACAAGTAAAACAAGTGTTCTTACTACAATTTACATTCACCAAGAGTTGCGGAGTAACTATTTGTAAAACCCCATTATTGTTTGTTTTCATGCGCCCACCACAATTTGCTCCATGATTTTCTCTCTTGATCTCTCAGATACACACCCTAGACTATGCAAATGAATTTTACATACATATATTTCAAAACATACAATTTTGACTCTCCACGATTTTCTCTCTTGATCTCTTAGACATACACCCTCGACTATGAAAATGACTTTTACATACATATATTTCAAAACATACAATTTTGACTCTCCGCGATTTTCTCTATTTGTTGATTTGGGGTAACATCAGATGTGATTTAGCCACAAAAATTGGTGGAGAGACTAAAACACATGAGATCTCCAATACCCATAAATTGTTTGGGTAGATTCTAAACAGTTTGAGAGATATTAAAATAATTGATATTTTAAAAACTATGTTAGAAGGGTCAAAAATTCATGGATCAATCTAGTGTTAATATTAGCCATTGATTAGGGCTTCATCTCGGCTGTTCAATTTTCAATGAGAAAAGTATAAGAGTAGGCTTGAGGGTCACTTGGAGGATACACCGAGTTTATCAAGAATTCGATTTTCTGGGCAGGGCTTGCTGAGGAAATCGAAGGAGTGATCAGAGTTACAGCTGAGGGGCAGTGAATAAAGAATTAGAGAGGCAGAGAGGGTATTGGGAGCATCAACATAGAAGCTAGGAGAGAGGGACGTAGAGGTAGCTAGAGGCCATGCAGAGCTAGTTTGAGGCCACACAAAGGTAGCCAGGAGTTGCATAGTGCTAGAGAGAGCCAGCATGGGTGACACAGAGGCTTTAGAGGTTGACGCAGTGCCTCCAAAGGCTGATGCAAGGGTGAGTTGGGGTGATGCTGGGCTAGAGAGGCTGATGCAAGTCCCTAGAGGCAGACGCTGGAGATTTCGTGGGGCAGATTGGAGCTGAGAGCTGTGGGATTGTTCATCCGAGATTTTAGCCGGAATATCTGTCTCTGACTGAGAGGTACTACTGCTGAGATCATTCTCTGTTGGGTGAGCCGGTTTGGCATCCAGATTGTATTATGAAACTACTTAATAGTAAAACCCTCAGATAGCTGCAACGGTTTTCCCACATTGGGTTTTTCCGGGTACATTGGTCCAAAAACAACGATGTCACTTGTGTGCTTGTTTTTCCTTCAGTTGATGATCTGTAATGTGTTGAGCATGTACTTGTATTTATTTTCAGTATTCACATGGTAAATAACCTGTTAATTAAACAAAACAAGTAGGCAGAAATAAATCAGAAAGTACATGAAGGATTTCTAACCATTAGACTTAGAAATTCCAACATGGTATCAAAGCGTGGTTGCATATTACAAGATAATTGAGGGCATTAGCTGAGCAGAGCAACAACAACATAAACAACTGTCCCGAGTGACAAAATATGTTCCTAGTGGTGAAGCAGTAACGGAGGGGTGACACAGTGCCTTTGCCATCAAGTTTGAGCTAAGAGGAGGATCAGCGTAGTGGTAGAAGGGAGCATACCTGACCTACGCAGTGCCTAGTCAACTTTCTCAGTCAAGAAGGATTGACACCCGTGGCTAGGAGGGGTGGATTTTGATGGTGCCAGGAATGCGCAGAGCCTAGAAGCTCTAACCTTCAGTTTGTTGAGGCATAGGAGGCCGTGGCTAAGTTGTGGAGTGAAGTTGGTGGGGTACTGGGGTTAGAACAATACCTAACAAGGCAAGACCAAGGAGGAGGGAGTTGCTGCCAAGGATTTCTAGCCAAGAAATCTAGATCAGAGGTGCAGCTGCACTAACGATCGGAGTGAGGGCATATCAACATTAGCATAGGGGTTTCCAAGAGGGAAATCGAGGCTCAGAGGGAGTGACACCGAGAAATTCCATAAGGAAAGTAGAGGAGTAGTGAAATGGCAGTGAATGGGGTAAGACACTAGGACAAATTGGACAAAGCCTCAAACTTCGTAGTCTGGAAGGCCAGACTCTTGTTCGTTCTAGACAAGAATTGTCTCAAGCACTTTGCCTTGGAGATGATAGCAATCCTAGTTGACCTGGTTGAGAATGAAAAGTATGAGGAGGCAATCGTGAGGGCCAAGAGCATCATCCTTGACAGGGTCAAGGACCATGTAGTACCACATATTTCCGAAAAGGAAACAACAAACAACAAATGCGATGTGAGAGGCCCTGATGAAATTGTATCAGCATACTTCCGTGTAGAGGAAGATGCTACTAGAAAATCAGCTGTGGTCATACTAGATGCAGAAGGGAGAACAAATCGACACCTTCCTTGGTCGATTGAAGGAGATCCAGGATCAACTGAATTCCATAGGGGCCATGTCAGATCAAGAATTGATGGTGAGGACAACCTTGAACATAGTCTCAAAAGACTGGGAGGTGTTTGTCCAAAGCATACTGGGTAGGTCGACCCTTCTAGATTGGGAGGAATTATGGGCAGCTCTTCACAAGGAAGAGATCAAAAGGCTAAACAAGGTGGGAAGCAGTGGCAAGGGGGTCAGAATCAAGAAGGAGGAAGAGGAGGATGCTACCCTAGCATCTGAGGGAATGGAGGAGAAGCAAAAGAAGAAGGACCTCTCCAAGGTCAAATGCTTCCACTGTGGGGAACTGGGTCACTATGTGAGCCACTGTCTAAGGAAGAAGAGCAAGGGAGAGGCTTTCGAGACCAAGGTTGTGCTAGAAAGGGCGGAGAAGGAAGTGGAGACAGATGATGACTGTGCCATGAGTGCTTACACGCCACTTGAGAGGAAGTGGGGACACATCAAGATGTAGTCAGACGGACTACAGGCAATGAGGGGCAGGACCCTCAAGGTACCTAGCCTCTTGGATTATACCTTGCTATAGGAGCCTTGAAGAGGAGTAGCAATACTCATGGATGTCAGTAGAGATGGATGCGGATGGAACGACAGAGGGAGCTACAGTGCAGGAGTCCCATGATAGTGTAAGGCAGCAGTGCAAGGTGCATGGAGTTGTTGCAGCAACGCAGAGGTCAGAGAGGGAGCACTTGTCAGTGATAGAAGGAGTTTCAACATCGTGGGTGTCTCTAGCATGACAAAGATGTCAAAGTTGGGATATCAGTTACGTACTTCTTAGTAACTAAGTTGCAGTGCAGTAGTTAGCAATGGTAGTGCTATGGGTAGCACGATGCAGCATGATGAGAGGGGCTACCGTAAAGATGCAGCAGTGGCAGTGGCAGGGCCATGGGTAGTAGTACATGACATAGTATTACAAAGGATGTTGGGTAGTAGGCCTAGCATCAGCACCAGGACTGATGCCGGATAATCAAGGTGATGCTCAGTGAAGAGTATTACTAGAGCACAGTCCTCGCTAAGAGGGAGTGTTGATTTGGGGTAGCATAGGATGTTCTATAGCCACAAAAGTTGTTGGAGGGGCTAAAGCACATGAGATATCCAATACCCAGAAATGGTTTGGGCAGATTCTAAATAGTTTGGGAGATATTAAAATAATTAATATTTTTAATGGAGTCCCTAAGTCTAAACTTAGGGAAAATAAAATATTAATGTGAATTAATATAAAACTGTGTTAGAAGGGTCCAAATGTCATGGATCAAGCCAGATTTAATCTTATCCATTGATTAGGGACTTAATCTTAGACGTTGAATTGTCAACGAGAAAAGTATAAGAGGAGGCTTGAGGGTCACTTGGAGAATACACTGAGTTGAACATGAATTCGATTTTCTAGGGTAGGGCTTGCTGAGGAAATCGAAGGAGTGATTAGAGTTGTAGCTGAGGGGAAGTGAATATAGAAGTAGAGAGGAAGAGAGGGTACCAGGAGCATCAATTTAGAAACCGGGAGAGAGGGACGTAGAGCTAGCTAGAGGGCATGCAGAGCCAGTCAGGGCCCACGCAGAGGCAACCAAGAGCTGCGCAGTGCCAAAGAGAGCCAGCGAGGGTGATGTAGAGGCTCTAGAGGCTAACGTAGTGCCTCTAGAGGTTGACGCAGGGTGAGTTGGGTTGACGCTGGGCCAGAGAGGCTAACACAGTCCCTAGAGGTAGAAGCTGGAGATTTTGTGGGGAAGATTGGAGCTGAGAGCTGTGGGATTGTTCATCCAAGGTTTTAGCTGGAATATCAGTCTCTGACTAAGAGGTACTACTGCTGAGATCATTCTTTGTTCGGTGAGCCGGTTTGGCACCCAGATTGTATTTTGAAACTGATTAATAATAAAACCCTCAGATAGCTGCATTAATTTTCCCGTATTGGGTTTTTCCGGGGACATTGGTCCAAAAACAACAGTGTCATTTGTGTTCTTGTTTTTCCTACAGTTGGTGATCTATAATGTGTTGAGCATGTACTTGTATTTATTTTCGGTATTTACATGGTAAATAACTTGTTAATTAAATATAACAAGTAGGTAGAAATGAAGTAGAAAGTACATTAAGGATTTCTAACAGTTAGACTTAGAAATTTCAACACTCTTGATCTCTCAGACATAAACCCTCGACTATGAAAATGAATTTTACATACATATATTTCAAAACATACAATTTTGATTCATTAATACATGACAGAGAAAAACATTAAGACATAGGATGAACGATTATACAGAAAATGTTTTTCTATGTTGCAGAGTGAATATTTACCCATACGTTTTTACCAACCCTTCATTAAATATACATTCCTTCTTAATTACTTGATGTGTGTTGCAGAATGAATAATTTGTACTCCCACTAAAACTTCATTTAATCTGGCCTTTAGCCTGCAAACAAAACTTCGCAACCTACAAACAAAATCTACTTGGCAAGTATGGTTGCTGTCAGTGTATTTTCCAAGAGCTTGGTCCCCAACCAAGGGGATATGAAGGCACCATGCCACTTAGCTAGAGCTACCAGGCCATTGAGCCACTACATTATGGTTGTATCATCCTCTTCTTATATTGGAATCGATGGAATCCTAGGAAATTTAGTTGTTAGATCATCTACTAATAAGCGTTCTGAATCAGGGAGACTAGGCCAACCCAACGTTATAGGATCGCCAATTTTTTGATAAATGGAGCCTTGTTGAACTCCATATGGAGGAAACCATCTAGAGTCTAGATAGTATCCTTGTGTTTTGTTTTCTCCATGGTATCGAGGATCAAAATATATAATCACTCCAACTGCTCTTGGTCCTGCAACAATCTCTATGATATCTGCTTTGGAAATTTTTCCATATTTAGTGATAACAATGGCACCTTTAGCGTCCAGACTCCAAACCTATGTCTCTGAGGGTGGACTAATCCTATTCTGAGCCATAGTTGACAAACACCACTTCTGCAGAAATGTCCGCGGATGGAGAGTAAGCATGAAAGGTGGGGATGACTTTGGCGTTTTTGGTAGAAGGACTAGTTTCTATTTCCTTCTCCTTGAGTTTTAGCTGGATGACCTCCCCCTACGGTAATGTGAGGGATAAAGACCTTGACAGAGGATAAGTCAATGGAAATTCATAATTTGTGTAATGAGCATCCAAACCAAGAATTCTAAAAATTGGAGAGAACATATTCTGTTGTGGCAAAGTTTTTAGGGGTTCCGACCACATGGGGTTCTTAGGTGATGGCCTTCAGATGTTGAGCTATGGTGTCATTGCATTCCATCTTCAAGAACATCCTATGATAGTCCTAGTCATTGATGGTGGGCTTGACCTTGATAAGTGCTTGAATTATTTGTGGACTAAAAGGGCTGAGGATGGTTGCAGTGAGGAGAAAGGAGGCATAGATCAGAAGGGTGAGGAGTCTATCGGGGTGAAGATGGATTGGAATTCCCAACAAGGAGAGGCTTTTCCCATGAAGAATTCTTCCATAATACCATTGATAACTTGCCTCTAAATGGTGCTACTACGTCTTTTCTGCTCGCCAAATGCCTACTTAAAATGGCCAATTCATTCTCTCTAAAAACAAGATGTCTAGTTCATGTTTTAAATACATGAGAGACCACTTACATCCAAAATTGGTAATACCATTGATACCTTCCCTCTGAATTACACTACTACACCTTTTCTGCTCATGAAATGCTTGAAATGCACTTTTCATCCTTAGTAAAATCAAGATGTCCACCGCATTGGAATTTCAAAATGAAGCAATGATCCAATTTTACAGTTTCAATCACTCCGTTAATTTTTTTTAGATTTTTAACGAAGATGAACCGTATTTGATAGGAAAAATGCCTAGTAACGACTTGGTTATCAAGTTCCATCCTTGGATCATCATTGACCTGAACCAATGAATGCCTCTATGCTACATAAAAGATTTTATGCAAGATCCCTTTAAGCTTATTTTTAGTTTTTTGTTGTCACATTTGTTCATATTCCTTGTGATTTCATAAACCCCAAGGCCATCATTAAGCATCTTTCACGCTTGTCGATATTCCCTGTGATCATAAATCTTAAGGGGTAGCATTAAGTATTTTTTTTAATAAGTATTTCATACATTTTAAGGGTAGTAATAAGTATTTAGCAGAGGTGTGATCATAAATCTTAAGGGGTAGCATTAAGTTTTTATTTTTTTAACAAGTATTTCATACATTTTAAGGGTAGTAATAAGTATTTAATAGAGGTGTACAAATTCTACTCTTTTACGTTATATATGTGTGTGTGTGTGTGTGTGTGAAGTTGCTTCCAATTTAAAAATACAAAATATTTAATATTTTATGAATAAATATTTATTATTCATCACTAAATGATGTAAATTAAATACTTAATTAATAAGTTTTATTTTTATTTTTTTTAATTTTTAATTAATTTATTATATAATACAATTAAATACTTTCTAATTTCATATTAAAAGTTAATTTAGTAGTCAAATTGCTAGCAGAGGTGGGTCCCTTTCCCACAAATAAGGGGGTCTCATACACCAATTTGGTGTCTCGGTTGGCTGTTTATTATTATTACATATTATGAAATGTGACATAATGAATATGATTAGCTTTCACATTGTCATTAACTTATAAATGCTAGACTCTAAAAACAATCTTTCAAAATTGAGGGACCACCATCATTAGAATCTCATATTCCATTATGTTACATAAGAGTCACATTCAAATCTCTTTTAGTTATTACATTGATAGATGAGCCTATTTATTTGGATATAGAGGTATATTTTGGAAATTGAATGGTGGGAATATATTCAATCGTTCAATCGTCGTGCTCTCTTTTAATCTCTATCATTTAATGTTAAGCTCACATGAGGGTTAACATCAAAGTAATTGAACATGAAGCAAGATTTATGTGTTGAAGGAACTAATATTCTTCATTGTCGAATTGGATTCTGATGTTTTTGTGTATAAACGATCTCCACCTAAATCTTTTTCAAAAGCTCCAACTCTTTCATTGATGGTGATGGGGCATGTACCATTGTACCATTTATTAGTGCATTTGCAAGGGGGTAGTGAAGAGTCATGAAAAGATATTGTTTGAATCTTAATTTCTTATCAATATTTGACAACACCACCTTTAGTACGCTAGTTATTATATATGTGAATCCAATATTTGGCATAGGAACTTACAATAAGTTTATCGACCATCTTGTATTTCTCAATTTCAAGTGCAATTTTGTATCTTCAGCTTGATGTTTATACAAAGGTCTCAAATAGTTTACATTTCCAAGAAATCTTGGAAGTTATACCTTGTTGGTGAGTTTATCGGGAAATTTCTTGAAAAAATATAAGATGTGTTAGTGGAGAAGCATGTGCCTTTTTGCGATTTTGAATCTCAAGAATTCAATTTATGTTTTGTCGATTCTCATATTTTGCTTTGACAACACTAGCCTATGTTTGTATACAAGATCATAGAATTTCTATAAATACTTTTTGTTTCTGCAAGTTATATATATATATATATATATATATATATATATATATATATATATATATATAGATATAGATATATATGTATGTATGTTAGCGGTAAAGTAATATGATGGCTAAAATTTATAGAGGTGTATATATCATACTTTCTTTGCATTTAAACTTGTGGTTTCTTAGGGAGAAACACATACTAATAACTAAAATATTTAAAATTATAGCAAATTTTAAATTAAACTCACTAAATATAATAAAATATAATACAACAAAAAGATGATTTACAAGATGAGATATTTTTCATATGAGAGATGATTTATTAAGCGGAGAATACTTGAGGGGCTAAAAAACCTTCTTAAGAGGCTTGCAATTTATTGTAAGTCTGAGTTTGCCTCATTTTATCTCAGAGTGATTATTTACATAGAAGTTGCAACATGACCAAGGGATTTTTGATGGCTCTATCATAGCCTTTTCTGACAACTTAGAAATTTATTCTTAGTAAAGCTTGATCTTAAAAGGGCTCATTAAATTAGCTGAGGCTTTTTGGCGTGCGCGAGAGACCTATGGATGAAATGAAAGAGAAAAGTAGAATTTTCTCCAGCCTAAAAGGCATTGCCAGACTCAAAGGTATGGTTGTTTACCAGTTTCTCTAATATGGCTAAAAGTGTTTTCTATTTATATGTCTTGGAATATGCAACTGATGTTTCAACTTTAAATAGCTTGTGTACACTAAGGGGTTGAATACAAATGATTTTAAATGATTAGTGAATTAATAAGTAGAAAACTACGATAAAAGACAAGATACAACTTATCTTGCTACATTCATTACTAACACCATGGACTTTGAATCTATGATGAGCGGACTAAATCCCTTAAGGAACTAAAAACCAAGAATGTAATCATCTTTGATGTAGTCTATTCTATAGAAAGATATGGTTGAATGAATACCTTGGATAGAGATTGGGAAGTCCATTGCTTCAACCTATAGGGTGACTGCAAATCTATCTATTGATGTTCCATTATCTTTAGTATCTTTCTAGTGGTAGGATGGTAGTGCATTTCCCTTTACTAAATTTAGCTCGCAACTGATATCATCATTTGAATGGTATTTTTTTCTTCCTCCAGAGTGTGACAATCAATATGTAATATGTGTTTTTCTAGCATTGCAATATTGTTTTTTTCAAGCCCAACTAGTATACTTGTTGAAGCGGGAGTTTGCGAAGAACTACTTTTTTTTCATAATGGTATCCACTTTCGGTTCTTAGTTTATATTAAGAATGTAACAATCCCTGGTTGATTTCCTATGTAAATAAAAATAAGACCAAGGTCACAAGACACACATTCCAACCTAAATGTTGGGAAAACCATAGTGATGGGTATCATTGGTGATTAATTAATGGCTTATGGAAATTGGCAAAGGCAAAGTGGCAATAATTGACAAATATACTTTTCCCTTGCACACTTACAAAATTCTTGGAGAATTCTTGGATCACTATAGTTTCACTTGGATTGGAGAAAGAAGGCAAAGGAAAGTACAAGGGAATAAATGGATCAAAAACTACAATTGGATTGCTTTGCAGGTAATAAATTGCATGTGTGATTTCCTTGTTGATTTATGGATACATGGAATATGCATGTGGTTTTTTGGTTATGTGTTGTCATTGGCATGGAGGATTTCCTGGATTGAAAATGATTTTAGCCTTGTCTTTCCATTTCTTAGATAACCATGGTGTTTTGGGTGTTTCCACTTGATTATTTAATGATTGGTGCTCATAATTCCTTATGGATGTGGTTTGGAAAAAACGATCTAGAAGCCCTGGAATGACTTCGGTTGAGTTACTAGTCTTAGAGCTTAGGTTGGGACAAATTCTTTGGAGCCCTTAGTGGGTTAAGTTACTAGTCCCTGGAGCTAGGTTGGACAAATGCTTTGGAGCCTTGAAAGGCTAAGGGTTGAGTTACTAGTTCCTGGAGCCCTGGACAACTTGGGTAGAGACAGATCTGGTTGGGTTTAGTGATGTCCGACCATGAGGTGGAATCACTGGTTGAGGATTGAGGTGGTTTGGCCTCTAGAAGCCATGGTTTGGTTTTGTTTGGTTCATTCCATGAGATCCCTCATTCACACTTGGAATATGGCGTGGGGGTGATTGGATGAAAGAGAGATTGTGTTCATCCCAATCTATGGTCGGGTGGTACATGGAAGTCCCTAACTTTGTTGGTATTTTCATATGTTAATAAGAGTTAATATTCTATTATGATTCATGTATATTTGTAGTGATTATGTTGGCGATATTAGGGCTAAGTTGCCATGGTTTATATACTAGTTATTTTTTGGTTATATGCTAGTTATATGATGTGTATCATTTATGGATCTTATCATGAATTATTTTGCTATTGATTAGTTGATGAATATATAGACTAAAAGTGTTGTTGCAACTATGTGGAGAGGGCATAGGGCCTTCTCAGTGATTATTAGATGCATATCATACTTTTATGATCACATATGCATTCATGACCTCTAGCTTACATGTTTTCCATGCATTTGATGAAATGCCTAGTATGTTCTGGTCAGTCTAGGTCAATTTTTTTTATTCGAGTTTGAATATTTATCTTTTTTGTCATGTCAGTAATGATTCTAAGAAGTTTCAAGAAGTTCTAGGCAGTGGTCTGGAGGCTGACCTAGAAATCGGGCTCAGATCGCGGGACCACACCCTCAAAACTAGACAATTTGGGTCACAACTGCACTCAGGTAGTGTTGTGAAGGCTGTTGGAGGCCTTCAACCACACCTAGGCCTTGTCATTCATGCGGTTGGGGGCATAGGTAAGTGAAAAGTAGACCCAACTCAAAGTTTGGTCACCTGGGGTATTTCTTTGGCCCATGAGTGTCTTGCAGCCCTAAGGGATATTATGAGTTGTCATTTTGTGGTCAGCTTGTAAGCCCCACTTCCTTAATTGCAACTTGGAGGTCGAGTCATGTCATAGTAACTCTTTGTCTCATGTTTACCTTGGCAGGACAATGAAATGGGGTAAACGTAGGAGAGGTGGTTATAAAGAACTTGAAAATAATTCTTATATTATTATTTAGGAATAGAATTCTACATCTTCTTAAACTATCCAATTGCTTCTGCAACTTGTCAAAAAAATTATATAATAGTAATTTGATACATTTATTATCAATCCAGGTTAGTCGACTTGTGAGATACCATGCAATATATATGCAGAACAAATATCAAAGAAACACACAAAAATTCAATTATAAATCATTCACAAAATTAGTTGCTCATCCAATAGTGGATATTCTAAGGTATAATTTCAAGTTGAACATAAAATTACATTCAACTGTGCTCTGTTGGATCTACTTTGTCTTCTAGATTGACAACCTTTAATTGAAACACAAATAAAAAAGATAAAATTAACATCTTCAATAGATAATTCACCATGAGTAGTTATCAATTAGTGAAATTGATAAGCAAAGGACAACATAAATTATAGCTTTGAAAGTTCTTTGTTCAAAGGGTTATCAATTAAAATAACGATTATTCCAACATGAGATCTCTGTTAAGCGATCTTTAACAAAACCACACACAACATCATTGAATTAATAACAAAATTCCTAACTACTTATTGATCCAGGTGGATGTTGGTGGCCACCTGCCTATTCCGCTTGGACCCCCACCACTGTCTCTTTCACTTTTTTAGTTTCCTTAATTGTAGCACAGTTTACTATTTTTGGTAGTTTTTCGGGTCCTGAACGTCCGGAGCCATTTTGCAGCCCTAAACAATGTTTTTTGGGAAAACCAGGGTCAACATGGGTGTTTGACCCATGTTGGCCACTCAAAAGCTGTAGTCCTCAGATACATATTTCGAATGAGGTATTGTGCATGTCAAATGGAGATCGTATGCCAAAGTTACGACCCTGGGAAGCTGATGTACCAATTCACCCAAACGGGGCCCATAGTTTTGGTGCTTCATCTCCTACGGTTAGGTTTTTTCATGTTTAGGGTTTTTAATTGTTTCTCAATAATAAATAGGCATGTGAGCCTCATTATAACACAGTTTAGAGGCATGTAGCCACCACATCTCTTCTCAGAGATAAGCTACCATTGCTCGAGCTAGTCTTATTTCCATTCTGTTTGTAAGCATATTTCAGTGTTTAATATTAACGAAATGAAGTGTTATTTCTATTGCATCTCTATATTTATGGTTATATCTGTAATTTGTTGCATTCCTGTTTAAGTTCGCTTCAGTGGTATCAGAGCGGTCTTCTCTTTCTCTGTTTTTCTTTGCATGTCCCCAATGAGGTCAGGATATAATAATTTAGGGCTCAAATTGGTCAAACCTTTGCAAGACTAGCCTCACAAATCCCAATGACCTCCCATGGCAAAAGATAAGAAAGATGAGGGGGTAGGATATCCTTTCAAAAATTTTCTCGAAGAAGCCCTTGAGTTACAAAGGAATGCGATGATGGATAACTTTGCCCATATCCTTCAGCGACTACCCAAGGGCAATGCATTTGCTTCCAGAAGCTACTCTGGAAGTACCACACCCTTTAAGGTACAAGTTAACTTTGACATCCCCATATTTGAGGGCCAGATAGATGTAGACGCTATCGATAAATGGTTAAATATGTTAGAATGATATTTTCTATTCATGATTTTTCCAGCTAGGAAAATATTACCTTTGCACTTCTCAAAGTCGGCCCCCACATCAAGGACTGGGGGGAACTTATTGTGAGAAGAAGGATGAAAGCACACCCTCATTATTTTTGGCCTCACCCACTTGGAATTTGTTTCGAGATGCCATCAAGGAGAAGTAATACCCTGCCGGGAGCTATGAGGATAAATACATAAATTAGATGATGCTACGGCTGGGAAGGGACCAAGATGTGTTGGAGTTTACCAATTTTTTTCATACCCTTTGCACGAAGTTGGATATCAAGGATTCTGAGAAACTTTTGGTGCTCAAGTACTGTGGCTGCCTACACAGGTACATCTAGGATGAGATGGAGTTCATAGACATCTCCTCGATCGTCATGACATACCGATACACTGTCAAGATTGAGCATAAGTTTAAATAGAAAAAGTGAGACTTTGGATCTGAGAATCCGAAGTAAGGGAAGGTTGCCCCCAAACTATAGAGAAAAGGGCAAAGCCAAGGCAGTGCGACCTAGGATAACCCGTCGAAGCTACAAGAAAATAAAAACACCACGAAGACAAAGAAGGAGATGGGAAAGTGGTGTGAGTTCCATAAGAGCTCCACTCACAACACAAGTGAGTGTCAGGCCAAACAGTCACTGGTGGTCGAGCTGAAGACTTCTGAGTCACACGCATGTTTTGACTCTGAGTCAGAACCTGACAAGGGGAATGACAAAGGGAAAAAAATCATTGAGTGGAGCCCTGTGCCACTATGGCCACCACCAAGGTCCAGAAAATTGAGCCTAAAGATCTAGAGGAGGGGGAATTCCTATTCCACTCACATCTGTGGGCGAAGGTTCTCCACTGTAGTTCATTGTCGGCAGAGGGAGCCAAAAGAACCTCATTTCAGTATAGGTCATGAAGCAGCTGGGCCTACTACCTACAACACATCTACAACCATATATAATTGGGTGGCTTCACGAAGGATGAGATCTCTACATTAGCCAAGAGTGTCGCCTTCCGTACAACATCAAGCCCTTCACAGATGACATATTGTGTGATGTTACTCCTCTTGAAGTTTGTGATGTATTATTAGGACAATGATACTTGTGGAAGCAACATGTTGTATATGAGTCTAGACCCTGCTATGTTATTATTTCTTTGGGTAGTAAGTTATACAAGATACTGGAGGTAGCCCCACCTACTGCCATCTCTTTGATCTCTCCTAAGCAGTGCAGTAAGATCATCTCCTAGACTGGGAAATTTGTTTTCTTTCTGATTCTCTCTCAAAGTAAGGGAAGATCGTAACCACATCCATTTTCTCGAGGAAGGGTTCCTCCACATAGCAGAAGCAGGTGTATATAGTTGTAGAAGAATACAAGTGTAGGTTTTAACCCCGTACAAAAATTACCTGCATACGAATTATAAAAACAGAAAATAAACAATGGTGAGAGCATAACACATAAAATAAATATACACAGAGATTTTCCCCTGGATCCGAAAACTAGGACTACCAGATTGATTTTTTACTATGTTCCTTTCAATGTTACAATACATATATATACATGCCAAAGCATCCACAAACCCCAATCCATTAACCTTGGATTAGAACATAATCGTAGTTCCCTTGATCGGATCTAAAAAACACAATGGATAGAAAACCATCATTCCCAAAACCATGTGTGAAATCCATGCACAAAACCATAGGTAGGTTCGCTCAACTAATATATGGTCCAAAAAAATTTCTCGGGGCAGAGCCCCGGATCCTGTGCAGGGGGGCTACCACCCTCTTGCTTACCCCTCAATAGGGGGGTAGCCACTCCCCATGTGACACCCTGATAATGCCCAACGTAATGTACATGGGGGGCTACCAACCCCCCTGTGAGTCCCCCACACTTGGGGTAGTCGTGGAAAGAATATAACATAACCCAAAAATAATGACATCTTCTCCTCACCCACATGGGCACCCTTGCACTGTCAGGTCAAGCATTCAATTGATCTGACTCTCGGAGCACCTCTACCCAACGGGCTGATATTTCACCACTCTATTTGGGAAAATGAAGAGATCAAGCGGCAAATCTGGGAGTTGCTGTAAAAAGGGCACATCTGACCAAGTTCCTCACCTTGTGGGAGATTGATTGTACTTGTACAAAAGAAGGATGGGACATGGAGGCTCTAGATTGATTATCGAGCACTAAAAAAAATCATTGTTAGGAATAGGTATCCAATCCCATGGATTGATGACCTTCTGGACCAACTTAAGGGGGCCAAATATTTTAGTAAGATCGATCTGAAGTCTAGCTATCACCAAGTTCCAATAGAGCCCATAGATGTATGGAAGACCACCTTCAAATCCAAGGAAGGCATTTTT
Organism: Pinus tabuliformis; assembly: GCA_031772625.1. Taxonomy (NCBI): domain Eukaryota; kingdom Viridiplantae; phylum Streptophyta; class Pinopsida; order Pinales; family Pinaceae; genus Pinus; species Pinus tabuliformis. Next base: position 233,736,958 of record CM062815.1, read on the forward strand.
GAATGGTTGGTTATGCCCTTTGTGTTGAAAAATTTCCCTTATACCTTTATGAGGCTAATGGATGACATCTTGCGGACCTTAACCAACTCATTCATGGTTGTTTATCTAGACGACATCATCATCTTCAATAAGAGTTGGGAAGAACACTTGCAACACATTCGACAAGTCCTTAAAACCCTTCGGCAACACAAAATGTGTGCCAACTTGGATAAATTCACATTTGGCATGAGCTAGGTCCAATATTTGGGTTACATCATAGATGAGTGTGGCATGCATGTGGATCTAACTAAGATCCAAGTCATTCGGGATTGGCTAGCCCCGACCACTCTAACAGAGCTTCGTATATTTTTGGGCCTTGCAAATTTTTATTGGAGGTTCGTGTTGGAATTCCCCCATATCACTTAGCCTATTTAGTTTACGAAAGAAAATTTTTCCTAGTCTGAGTCCCAACGGAAGACGTTCGTTGAGTTGAAGAACTGACTTTGCTTTGCACCAATACCCACACTGCTAGACCTGCAACAACCATTTGAAATCAATACAGACTCCTCAGACTATACTATTGGTGCAGTCCTCACCCAACATGGGCATCCAATGGCCTATCATAGTGAGACACTTTCTGATACAATTTAGATGTACCCCACCTATGATAAAGAGATGTATTCCATCGTGCAGGCTTGTCGGCAATGGAAGCATTACATTCACGGGAAGGAGATGGTTAGCCACACATATCACCAACCTCTTTAGTTTATATAGACACAAGGGAAGTTGCAGAATGATTTCCATGAGAAGTCGTCTTCATATCTGCAACAATTCCACTTGAACATTAAATACAAAAAGGGCAGCACCAATAATGTTGCAGACTTCCTCATCAGACCATCAGTTGCAGCACTGACTACTGTTCTCAACTCTTGTGGCCACAAGACCTTTGGATGGCCACAAATATACAAAAATAATCTAGAGTTCACCTCCACATACCAGATGCTGGTAGATGGAAAGAAAGTTCCTGATTTACACCTCCATGATGCATTATTATGCTACTTGGGCCACCTTTGTGTTCCTTCAAGCGAGTGTGCCAAGTTGATTTGGGGGGTGCACTACAGTCGGGTCACAAAACACTTTGGTGTTGAGAAAATTGTGGTTGTACTAAAAAAGTAATTTTAATGGCCTAAACTCCGACTGGATGTTGGGAAACATATCAGATCCTACACTACCTGTGTCATCGCCAAGCCAAACATCAATAAGCAAGGCCTATACACTCCTCTGCCTACTCCTAGCCAGCCATGGGAATCCATCTCTATGGACTATATGTCTGGCCTCCCTTCTACCAAGCATGGTAATGAATCTGTATTTGTGGTCGTGGATATATTTTATAAGATGAATATATTGGCGGCTTGCAAGAAGAGTATCACAATAGAGGAAACTGCCAAACTCTTCTTTGAACGAGTATGGGTACATTTTGGGATCCTTCAGACTGTAGAGCTATAAAAAGGGTCTCTTTCACCTCTAATTACCTCACATTAATATGTCAATCAGGGAGCGTTTTGTTATTTCAAAGAGTGTCTCAGTCTGAGGCTATCATTTGTCAGAGTAATGCTAGTAGTACAGTGTTCGGAAATACAAGAGTAAATGGATGCTTGTCTACAACTAAGCTACTTCAAAAGAGTAAATCACACACTCAGAAAACTAGGCAACTTATCAGTCAAGGGTTCGGAAGTGATAACCCATCCCTTTGGAAACTGATGGAAAGGAAATTAGAGAATAGACCACGGGTCTGGGAACCAGACAGTAAATGCCGAGGCTCACTACAACCTTAGATCATCTCCCACACCAAAACAACAAATTCTAGTAAATGGAACGGCAGATAAGAAAATGGAACGACAAATAAGAAATCGAACAGCAAATATGGAATGGAACAACAATTCTGAAATGGAACAACAATTCTTAAAAGGAACAGCAGCTAAACAACTAAGTCTCTCAAGCAGTAATCAAACTTAATCTACTAAATCGAATGCATTAATCGTAATCAAACATCAATCTTTCACTCTTAAGGCAGATTAAACAACACACACTAATGGAACAGCACTGATTACTGATAAGTTAAGGAACAGTGCTTGGAAACCATTTACGCACACAGCACACGTAACTAGTAATCTGATCTAAGCATCAGTCCCAATCAAAAGGAATATGTCTGCATTTCAAAATGGAACAACATTGCTTTTGAATCCAACAATCGTAAAGAACACAAATTTCAAGATGAATCCTGTAACATGAATGTACAACACAATAGCTCTGTAATAAAATAGTAACAATATTTGGTTAATAATATTCAATCAACTCTGAAAGGAACAATAATATGATGCAGAGTCAATACAATAGTTTTTCCATAACAATCTTAATGAATTAATCTTAACAGAGCATGTGATGTAAACTTATAAAGCATATCAGATTACCAAATAACGACGATAAGCAAATCACGCACAAATCAAATCGTAATAATACAGGAGCAAATGTCCTCCAGGGCCGAGCCCTTAGCCTCCAGGGGTACACCGCTTGAGGTTAATCCAGATGCAGAGATGAAATAATGACCCAGTTTGTATTAATGCATGAAACAAAATTACAATGAACCAGTTCTTATCGAGACTCGATGATCAAAGTTTTGATCTTAACAGAAATTACATAAAAGCATAATCGTGTCAAACTCTCCCGAGCTAACAATGTTGTCCCTTTTATATGGGTGACGACGGAGATGTCTAAGTATAAAAATAGACAAAGCAGCGATCCCTCAGGATCAAGGATCCCGAGGGATTCGCCGAACCGTTAATCCTTAATCATCTCTTTTCCCTCCTGCACCGAGCTGGTGTCTTCACCTCCTTTTCAGGGCCAATTTGCTTTGATCTGCTTAGCCTTGTTTGCATTCAGTCTCCCGTCAAAGGGACAACGGTTACCTCGTCCTTGTCCTTTCCTTTGGAACAACAACTCCTCGTTTTCACCCCTTCCTGCACGAGGGAATGACAATTGTCAGCAGTTAAGTCTTGCATATTAATCTCACATGTTTTGTTATAATTCTTTATCGTTTTCCAAGTTCATGATGCAAAAAGGTTTACAAGTTCTACTGAAAAGCCATTGAAATGATCATCAAAAAAATACTTTTTTAGTACTCCACACACCCCCCTGCTTACCCTGTTTCATGCCCTCATGAAAACGTTGTAGTTGACATGCAAGGCAATGAGAGAATAGGCTGGAGAAGGAATCTCATGTGGAGGCCTACATCCATGATGAGTAACTAGGTAGTCAAAGAAATGGCCTGTTTGACCCTCAGGCATCTCATACAGGGCTTGGTATCCAGGTGCAGGGTGCCAAATAATTGGACTGCAAAACCTATATCCTAACCAGGATGGCCCTGCTCTCAAAATTCTTTTGCCATAAAGGTGCAAACGATTGGCAGCTAATTTAAAATTCTCATTCTTAAACGGTTCCCTAAGCTGGATATTCAGATTAGAGATTTGATACCGAAATTTAGCTGCATCAATGGCAAGGTCTTTGATAGAAAGAAAGTATTCTAATCCTTGTCGAATGAGTGCCTCATGCATGGGTCCTAATGTTTCAATGACACCCAGAGTCTTCATGAGGTTTCTATGTGCTTTCCACAACTGTACTGGGTTCCTAGGCTCAGCCCTTACCCACAAATCTAGGCCATTTTCTTGCCTCTAGAAAGTATTATAGGCTTTGAGCCATTTAATCTGATTAACCCCGAATGAGATGAATGCTTGCAATTGGATGTCTCCAACAAAGGGGCCAGGGTTCAGCTCAGTCTCCTGGTCTAGTACAAGGTTATGCAAATAGAATTCGCACAGCAGTCTCTGGACCTTCACCCCGTAATGTTTACAGCAGTCTATAAAGTCATTGACAGTGTTAATTTGTATGGAAGCACTTGATTTAACAACTTTTATTTTTAATTGCAAATACCGTTCCAGTAAAAACAGGGCATAATTTTTGGCAGGGGCCCTACATGCTAAGACGTCATTGTATAAAGAACACAAGGTATCCATCTGCTTGATAACAATATCTAGCCTACGAGTTACCTTTGCAACTTTCTCTTGTTCCTTCCGCCAACCTTCAAAGGCCTGGCTTTCGGATTGATTGACGTTCCTAAGTTGCTGCTGTAGCTCTTCATACTTTTCGTGAGGGACTGTTTGTTCTCTAAGCTTTTCTACTTCTTGCTGAGCTTGTTTCAACTCCTTGCGCAAGGTTACTGTTTTTGGATCTCTTCTCCATGCAGCAGTGGAGGCCGGGAGTTTTACCTGAACTTTATTATTGCGTTGCTTTGAGTTTAGAACCCTTATCACCCCTGAGAGTGGTGCCTCCGTCTGAATTTCCTTGTCACAGGTCATCATATCATCCATTTCTATTTTAACGTGGATATCAGTCTATTGCTGTTCCTTTTCAAATGGAATAGCAGTTTGTTCTTCAGCATCATTTGGAATAGCAATTGGATTTTCAACAGGGTTTTGAATAGCAGGACGAATTCTGATCCTCTACCTTTTTTCCTTGCGGGGTTTTGCTGGAGTGGTCACCTTTTTCTTCCCTGCAATCTTTCTTACCCTCTGCCTTGCTTTCAGGATCCTAATCTGTTGGTGGAGCTGGACTATTATGCTCAATAATCTCTACTATTCCTTTCACAATTCTTTAATTTCCAAAATTTCGTTAGAAGGAACAACAGGCTGTCTGCCATGGTCTGGGCCATGACTAGTCGCTGGATCTTCCTCCTGGGGTGTTTCTTCATTGTTTTGCTCCGGTTGTTCTGGGGCAGGAACCCTAACTGGTTCTGTCGTTTCTTGGGCAACTTCTTTTTCTGCCCCTGCTTCCTCCAGAATTTCTTCCGGTGCCCTCAAGTTAGGAACGGATTGTTCCTGTTCAGTATCTCCTATTGTTTCTTTATCATGAACAGGCAGATTTTCTTCTTCTGCCTCCTTTACATGCGGTTTTTCAGGTGCATTTTCTTCCTGGGGTTTCATTTCGTCATGGAGGTTTGATGGGCTGGAAGGTTGGCCATATTCGCCCATATTGGCCAAGACTGTGGCCAATTCATCTTCTCCCACTGGGTCCTGCAATGGGCTACCTTCCTGCTGTTCCATTTCCCCCTCCTGCTTGGATTGTTCAGCTTCTGCTTCAGAATGCTCAGCTTCTGTTTCAGAAAGCTCAGCTTCTATTTTAGACTGCTCGGCTCCTTCCTCATTTTCTTCTTCAAATTGCTCGGCCTCCTCTTCAGATTTCTCGGCCTCTTCTTTCTCTTCTCCTTCAGATTGCTCTACTTCTATCATGTGACACTGTGTGCAAGATCTAGTTTGGCTAATAAAATTATTAATGGCATCATCTTCTGTTTGGTTTTTAAAATCAAGTGCCTCTTGTATAGTTAATGGAGATCTAATGTTATCAGTAAGGTATGATACAGGGTGCTTATTAGTTTTAATTATTTTTACACTTGGCTGTGCTGGAGGATATAGAACTAAATTCTTGATATTTGGTCCTTTTGTTATGGTCATATTTCCTTACTGGTAGCCAATGTAAGCATTGGCAGTGGCAAGCCAAGGTCTACCTAAAATCAGCGGGTGTCCATCAAGTCGGGTTTTTGGATTAATTATCAGGAAATCGGTTGGATATTCCCAGGAATCTACAGAGACCATGACATCATGTAGAGTACCCTCCGGCCTAACCACAGATCGGTCAGCCAATTCTAGCAAAGTAGAGGTGGGTTCTACAGATGTAATGTCGAGCTTTTGGCAAGTAGTGGTTGTTAAAATATTAATTGCAGCTCCTAGATCAACTAAGGCATTAGACAGGGTCTGACCATAAATTTGAACAGTTACAATTGGATTCCCTGGGTCTTTATATTTAATGGGTGTTTCTTTCCCTAATAGTAAATCAGATAAAGTGCCGACTACTTGGACTCTTGGATTATTTGTTATATTCCTCCTTGGTTTCTTTATGCACAATTCTTTGATAGTTTTTGCATATATGGGAATGTCTTGAATGGCTTGGAGGAATGGAATTTTTATGTACAGATTTTGTAATTCTCCCAGAATGTCAAAATCAGGATATTGTAAAGGTCGAGGTATGGCTAATCGTTCTGGGAACAGAGGAGAAGATGTGGTTGCTTGATTATGAGTCTGCTGCTTATTCACATCCTCTTGTTGCAACAGATGTTCTCTTGGCAACTGATCTTCAATATGAACTGTTTTATCTCCCTCAGTTTCAATAATACGTCCAGATCTTAACTGAAGATCATTACACTCCCTCAGGCCGGGTCCTATTTCTGGTGATTCTATAATTTGGAGATATTGGACCGGTCTATTATTTGGATTGGGGTTGGGTTGGGCTGGGAGTTGTGGTCTCAAATTAGACTGGGGATTTTGTTGTAAGGCTGGCAGTGTAGGTTGAGGGAGCGGAATAGTTCCTACTGGCTGTTGCATCGGTCTCTGCCAGTTTGTCTACCAAGCTAAACTTTGTGAAGTAGGGGGAGTCCATTGTGGAGGATATGGGCTACCTTGCCAATATGGTGGAGTGTAAGGGAAATTTGGCCAACCAGATTGGCTTGCCTGATTCAGCCACGGGTTTGAATAAGGAAACGACTGTGGTGACCAGTTTGGAAATGGAGGTTGGGGTTGACTTTGCCACATACTATATTGTTGAGCATTATACTGTGGAGGGTGAAAAGAAGAAGTTGGGTCTGAAAACATACCAGATTGTCTCGGCTGCCACTGACAGCGCTGGTTGATCAAGTACACCGATTCTGGTTCTTCTTCCGCTTCCTTATATACCGCTTTCAATCCAGGAAGTGAGGGGTAGCCTTCCGTAAGGTGATATTTTGTACAGATGGCGCATGTTTGGACTGTATCCAGTGGACATTCCTTGTGACTATGCTTTTTCCAGCATCGGGGACAGAAGACCGCCAAATTCTGTTCTGCCTCCATTTGCTTTTGTTTAGCCTGCATAATATCAAGTTGTGTAGTTAGTGTCCCCAGGATATCAGTTTTAAAATTTTCCAATAAATTTCCAATTTCTACCCGTGTTACTCCTTCTGTTGAAATTTTATTATCTCTTACAAATCGATCATGTTCTGCTGGTTTTACTCTTGTGCTACCTCTCGAGCTCTTGATACATAAATCAATAATGTCAGCAAAATTCTCTTGATAAATATCCCCTTTTCCCATGATGTTTAATGTTTCAATCCATTGTTCCTTCATGCCCCTTATCAATGTTGTTTTTAACACATTATCAGGTAAAGGTAGTGATGCATAAGGAGATCTTTGCAGATTATACTGGAAACATTCCACATACTCCTCTAATGTTTCATTCGGTCTAGCTGTCATTTGGAATATTTCGTCCTTCAGTTCTCTAGACCTGCAGTAATCCTGATTTTTTTTAGGAAAGATTCTTTCATTTGATCCCAGTTGTTTATAACCCCACCACCTAATCCCATGAACCATATTAAAGCAGCCCCTTTTAATGTAGAGGGAAATAATTTCAGTTTCTGGGGGTCGGTGGTGTAATCATATCCCCTGCACAACACATCAAATTCAAATAAAAATGCATCTGGGTCTTCCGATGTGAGACCATGGAATGTAGGGATATGTTGAAGAGGGATTGCTTTCATAGGCGCATTTGCTGCAGAATCCACTATAGGGTATTGTAATGTAGAGGTTTGAGTGTTTGGCTGATTCTGAGCCATAGGGTCGAATATATGCTGATAACCTTCTGGGATATCTAGGAGGGTATTCCTAGGTTGAGAGAGAATGGCTTTGACAGGGATAGTTTTAATAACACTTCCTCTATATGGGATAATGAGAATGCCTGATGTCTAAGGAGATTGGGTTCCTTCAACAATGATTTTTGCAGCACTCCCCTTATCTGGGCTATTTAATGGTTGATTTGTTCCAATAGGAGATCTTGGTTCCTCGGTTTCCCCTGTTTCTCCTTCTCCTTCACAAAGATTGCTGAAATTCCCTTCCTGCAATAGTTCTGGAGTAGAATTTTCAATTTCTTGAAAGTCCCGCTCTTGAGTTTGACTATCCACCTCAGCAAAGGCTACAGATGGTGATCCTGTGGCCTGAAGGGAACTAGTAGGCTGTTTAGAAATGATTTTCCTGGGTCCTACTAATGACTGAAATTATGCTTTCTTGTAGATTTCATCTATAAAGGTCGTTCGGCCAAGGGTCACCGGCCCCTTAGCTTTTCCTGGCTTGGGTAGAGGCTTGGTATTTTTTTCTGGTTTTTTCTACTTAGTCATGCACTCAAATGAACTACTAAATTCTAAACAAATCAACAAATCTGTTAGGAAAGCGGACAGAGGAGCAGGGCTTTTACATGCTCCGTACGCAGGTTCTTACCTTCCGTTTTTAAAATCCAACTCTTCCCTAGCAGGTTCGTACACTACTCTGCAAAAAAGGACAAATGGCTACACTCTTTCCCCGGCAACGGCGCCAAAATGTAGAGCTATAAAAAGGGTCTCTTTCACCTCTAATTACCTCGCATTAATATGTCAATCATGGAGCGTTTTGTTATTTCAAAGAGTGTCTCAGTCTGAGGCTATCATTTGTCAGAGTAATGCTAGTAGTACAACGTTCAGAAATACAAGAGTAAACGGATGCTTGTCTACAACTAAGCTACTTCAAAAGAGTAAATCACACACTCAGAAAACTAGGCAACTTATCAGTCAAGGGTTCGGCAGCGATAACCCATCCCTTTGGAAACTGATGGAAAGGAAATTAGAGAACAGACCACGGGTCTGGGAACCAGACAGTAAATGCCGAGGCTCACTACAGCCTTAGATCGTCTCCCACACCAAAACAACAAATGCTAGTAAATGGAACGACAGATAAGAAAATGGAACGACAAATAAGAAATCGAACAACAAATCTGGAATGGAACAACAATTCTGAAATGGAACAACAATTCTTAAAAGGAACAGCAGCTAAACAACTAAGTCTCTCAAGCAGTAATCAAACTTAATCTACTAACTCAAATGCATTAATCGTAATCAAACAGCAATCTTTCACTCTTAAGGCAGATTAAACAGCACACACTAATTGAACAGCACTGATTACCGATAAGTTAAGGAACAACGCTTGGAAACCATTTATGCACACAACACACATAACTAGTAATCTGATCTAAGCATCAATCCCAATCAAAAGGAATACGTCTGCATTTCAAAATGGAACAACATTGCTTCTGAATCCAACAATCGTAAAGAACACAACTTTCAAGATGAATCTTGTAACATGAATGTACAGCACAAAAGCTCTGTAATAAAATAGTAACAATATTTGGTTAAGACTAATAATATTCAATCAACTCTGAAAGGAACAATAATATGATGCAGAGTCAATACAATAGTTTTATCTGTAGCAATCTTAATGAATTAATCTTAACAGAGCATGTGATGTAAACTTATAAAGCATACCAGATTACCAAATAACGACGATAAGCAAATCACGCACAAATCAAATTGTAATAATACAAGAGCAAATGTCCTCCGGGGCCAGGCCCTTAGCCTCCAGGCATACACTGCTTGAGGTTAATCTAGACACAGAGATGAAATAATCACCAAGTTTGTATTAATGCATGAAACAAAATTACAATGAACTAGTTCTTATCGAGACTCGATGATCAAAGTTTTGATCTTAACAGAAATTACATAAAAACATAATCATGTCGAACTCTCCCGAGCTAACAATGTTGTCCCTTTTATATGGGTGACGGTGGAGATGTCTAAGTATAAAAATAGACAAAGCAGTGATCCCTCAGGATCAAGGATCCTGAGGGATTCGCCGAACCGTTAATCCTTAATCATCTCTTTTCCCTCCTGCGCCGAGCTGGTGTCTTCACCTCCTTTTCAGGGCCGATTTGCTTTGATCTGCTTAGCCTTGTTTGCATTCAGTCTCCTGTCAAAGGGACAACGGTTACCTCATCCTTGTCCTTTCCTTTGGATTAGCAACTCCTCGTTTTCACCCCTTCCTACACGAGGGAATGACAATTGTCAGCGGTTAAGTCTTGCATATTAATCTCACATGTTTTGTTATAATTCTTTATCATTTTCCAAGTTCATGATGCAAAAAGGTTTACAAGTTCTACTGAAAAGCCACTGAAATGATCATCAAAAACATACCTTTTTAGTACTCCACACAGACCATTATATCAGATTGGGATAATAGGTTCCTAAACACATTCTGGTCAAGCCTCTGGACACTATTAAACACCAAGATCACCAAGTCAACTACCTTCCATCCCTATACTGATGGCTAGGTGGAGGTCGTGAATAGGATGATAGTGCACATACACCACATGTACAACTTCAAGCATCCATGAACCTGGCATGAGAGTCTTCCCTATGTGAAACACAGTTATAATAGAGCTCTCCATATCTGGACTGGTCGCAGTACCTTTCAAGTGGGTCTAGGATTTCAACCATTGTGTCTGATTGATTTTGCATGCCTCATGCGACTACACAAACATAATCCACACATGTATTGTCTGAGGCTAATAAAGTGACTAGAATTATTGACCGCATCAAACACATCTTCTAGCAGGTGTTTGGTCAATTTAGTGTTGTCTAAATTGCTATCATAAATTGTCAACCCGGGGCTCGTAAGCTGATGAAGTGAAGTGTACAATATATACTTAAGCAGCCTTTCCTAGTTCTTTTTGTCGTTTTTAGTTTGTGTTGGACTTATCTTCCTAATGTGATGTGATGAAGTTATAAACAAGTGAGTGAATGTGTGTGTATGTGGTGGTTTCTAAATGCTTCTTGAACTTTTTAAAGAGAAAGCTTGAAAAGTGACTTGCAATGGAATTGAAACTTCAAATGAAAGCAAAGCATTAAACAAAGTGACTAATGGCACTAGTCCACTATCTATGCTACTGATAAGAACAAAAATAGCATCTATGTTAACTCAATGGAAAGTGAAAAACACTACTTTAACTGCAAAACTTAAATGACAAATCATAACACTTCATCCTTCCTTAACATTCTGCCTCTAGCTGAAATTGTTCATGTAAAAAAAATAGTTAAGAAGGAATAAGTAATATGAGTTCAAAAGCTAATCAAACCAAGCTGCCACTCAATGATATTTTGGTCCAATAAAGGTTAGTCAGTTATGATGAGAAGACCATCAAAAGGTTAGTAAGCAACTTGTCAAAAACTTGATAAAGTAAACTAGCAATGAAACTAAGTAAGCAAGGTAAAAATCAGTAGCTAAGACAAGACAACTTCAAATACCATCAGTGATAAAAAGAAATAAAAACACACTATCCCGGGCTCCTAACACACCTGCATAAACAAACTGATCAGTTCTGAAAAGTGCTGGAAATGTAAAGGCATGAAATCAAACTGTACATTATTATACATGTTCAAAGAAATGAAAAACTGCAGAAATCAAACTATACATTATTGTACATGTGAAAATGAAAGCAAAGAAAGGCAGGAAAATAAAGTTAAATGCTACTGTACATAGGTTGTGGCAGATGGGGGCCCTCCATCCACTCAACCAGCTAAAGATCAGCTACGTAGAGATGAACAGGAACAGTCTTCTTATATTAAATCAGCATGTCAAAATACAAAAAACGTAAACGCTGTATGAAACAGTCTTTAAAACAGAGTTTTATAAACAAAGTGATTACAGCCAAAAACTAACTTGAAGACTAACTACTAAGCGTATGCAAACGCTTTATTTATAGCAGCAGAGACAAACTGTCTTCTGCGTAAACTAAGCAACTACAGTCTTGACTAATTAACTATGCAGCAACACGCAGGCAACTTCGTGCACGTTTGGAGGAAACGGTCATCATGGGGAGTAAATCTATGGTTAGATCTTGTCCCTTGCTGTCTTCGTGGCATGGAGGAAGTGCCAGCTGTGGTTCTGTGTCTCATTTGCTCACGCAGAGCCGTGCCACCATTTGGAACTTTGCTGTTTGACCGTGGGTGCATCTGCGTTGACCGGGGGTATATATGAACGAGATGGCTTAGCTGATAGCACACGAACCATGTACACAGTCATACCAACGTGCCCATGTGGCCCGTTCCTTGAGAAGACACGTGGAGTATAGCAAACAACAAAAAGGCTGCGGAATCTCTGAACAGCTGCGGAATTGCAGAACAGCTGCGGAATTGTTGTACATGTACCAAAATTCTAAACCAACAGTCAATCATTAGCACAGTCAACAAATCATGTTAAAAAGACATATAATGCAATGAATTGAACAAGTTGATGGAGGAAATGATGACAAAAGAGAGAAGTGAATAGGGAAAAGTTGTTGGGAGGATAGGTAAATGAGTGTAAGGTTGAGGCTCAACATACCCCCACTGCGAGGGTGTTGCATGTCCTCATGCAACCAAAACTTTGTCATAATCTTTCAGTCCACATGTTCAGATGCCTCTGCCAAGACATCCAACCTTCTCCTTTTCCTCCTTGTTACCAAACTTGCTCTCGGTTTCCTAACCAAGCACCTGAATTTCAAGTTAACCAAGGACTTGCTCAATTTGTTGCATTTCCTCTTCAATTTCCTGTTCTTTCTCTGCCAAAGACCCAAATGAAGCATTGTGTTGTCGTGGACCATTTTGTCCACTTTGCTCTGTTGTCTCAATGCTTCGTTTTCCTGTTTGATATGGCGATTGAGGACTTCTAGCTCAAATATTTCTTGCTTCAGAGATTGAACCTGTTGTTCAAGGGGCAAGACAGTGCTAGGACCAGCAACAGATTGCTCTAATGTTTCCAAATAATCATATGCCTCCTGCTGGACAGGGTCAATGTCAGGTATTTGTCTTGGCCTAAATTCAAATCCTTGAAAACTGCTTTCTCTCTCTTGCTGGAAAGGACTTTCCTCTCTTGGAGGACTTAGCTCAATATTTAGCCGAATTGGAGTCTTCTTAGGTGTGCCCAAATCAATGAAATGGGACTGTTTCTCTTTAGTCACACTCTTCTTCTCTATAAGTCTACTGCTTCTTCTTACTTGCAGGCTAGTACTCTTTGGCTTTTGCTGTTTTTGCTTTTGTTTCTTTTTGGAGATGGCAGTTTCATGGAGCTGAGCAAGCCTATGAGCTAGTGTTTGGGTATCTTCTTCAATTGAGGGTTCAGGTGAAGGGTATAACTCTTGCAAAATGGCTTTCCCTTTATCCCTCTTTTGTCTTTTTGTTCTGCTTCCCTTTTTCTTTTCCTTTTGAACAGTTTCTTGGGCAATTTCTTGAAGAGTTTCTGCAACAATTTCTTGGGCAGTTTCTTCAACTTCTACAGCAGTGTCTTGGGCAGCAGTCTCTTCTATAGCAATTTCTGGGGTAGTTTCTTCTACAGCAGTTTCTTGGGTAACCATTTCTTTCCCTTTTCTTCTACTTCTCTTGGGTACCCTAGGGGAGCTACTAGAGGCTTCAGCTGCCTCTTGGAAATGATTTCTAACAAGGAACTTCTCCCATGTATCCTTTTTAATTTTTAACTGCTCCTCAATCAAGATTTTAATGAGTCCATGGTGATATAAATGGGGTTCAATGTTTCCCACGTGTTTCTGAACAGTGGCACTCATTTTTCTTAGACTAGCTAGCAAGAAATAAGGGAGATTGATGGTATGTTCACCCATAAAATGCATCATTATTTTTGCATGATAAACATACATTATACCAAATCTGCCTTCACATGTTAAAAATTTCTGAACTAGCAAAAGTAAGGCAGTCCATTCCTCTTTAATAACACGTACAGGAATTCCCTTGGTGAAGATAGTGGTATCCATACCTGGATTTTTCAACATGTTCTTCCACTCTTGGTCTTCAACAGTTCGATTTTTGAACCAACGTTCCCCTGTCTGAGGTAAAGCGGTTGCTTGGGCCAAGCTGCTCTCTGTGACAGTGAACTGCAGGTCTCCTACCTCCACAGTATTTGTTTTTCCATTAAATGATCGGGCAAACGCTTTTGTAACTTCTTTGTTATACCCCTTAAACTTCTGAATGAATTTCAACCACTTGGCCTTCTGCAGGGCATTCTTTGTTTGTGGGTAACCGTCTAGAAACTTAGAACCTTCCGGCTCTGCTCTTAATAACTTGCCCATTTCGGTTACCAGCTCTCTTGCTGCTCTGACAGCGCTGTTTTGAATACTGGAGGAGAGAGCTATACGGGAAAACAGTGCTCAGCAGTGGGTATTACGGCTACAACAGAATGGAATTACGGCTATAACAGAGTGGCCGTGATGCAATTACAAGACTGGTGGTCAGGGTTTTGAGTGGAGCGGTGAGGAAAATAGAACAGAGAATGTTTACGGTGAAACAGAGTAGTGAATGATACCGAGAGTGAAAACGGTGAGGGCGTAGATAACAATGCGAAGACGAGGTTATGCATGCGTAGAAGGGTGTTATGAGTAAAGGATGAAACGGCCGAATCCCATGGACGTCGGGTGGCTGTGTACACCTGGCTGCGGAATGATCAATTGGAGAGCCGTGGTACAACAGTACACGTCACTCTGGTACGAAGAATTAATGAGAGAGCAGGCCGTATTAAGTTCGAATCAACAGCACTTAGGGAACCGTTAGGAAGGTGGTGAGGTGGATTACGCAGAATAATGGATGAGGAGTGGACGGGGATCTTGTCAATCATTACATTAAGTGCCTCATACCATAATCCGAAAACCATACATAAATGATATAGATGTTAGTTAGAAATTTAGAACATACCTTCGTGTATTTGCATTTTGATCCCTAACCTTTGATTTATTGCTGCCTTTGTATATGCTATGTGTCCTTGCTCTTTAATGATGCTGGTGCTTTTGACTGCAGATTTTTCTTTTTGAAAACAGAGTTGTTTTATTTGCAGGAACAGAGTGTATTGGCTGCGGAATCTTGATATCAGCTGCGGAATTGGCTCCTAGCTGTGGAAATTGCAGCAACACTTTTCTGCCTGCACAAAAAGGATTAAAACAACTTGACTGAATGGAATAGTCCTGAGAGGGACTTTATTGGTGAAAATGAGATGGAATGAATGGACTGGAGTGAAAATGATGAGATGGTTGAAATGGATGAGACGAATGAAATGGATGAGATGGAAAAAAATGGCAAATAAGATGGGAAGAAAAAGAGAGATTTTTTTTGGAAAATATAAAGTGTCAGGTGATCCTGATTTTCACTTCATATTTTCTGCATAAGACCGCCAATCCAATATTGGTTTTCAGTCTTATACAAGCGATTTTTTTATTTTTTTTTATTTTTTATCTGAAAGGAACAAAGACTAGGCTGATGGAGGAGAAGAATCCCTCTCCACCAGCCTCATTGCAGAATCTTCTTGGAACATTTTAACAAATTCCTCCCTTGAGAGTGGCTTGTGGTAGACTTTCAATTGGTGGCCATTCACAATGAGAGGAGTCTGAAGCTCATCAATGGTCTTCACTCGAACTGCTCCATTGTTAAAGACTTCATCAATCTCATATGGCCCAAGCCAATGAGTTTGAAATTTTCCTTTGAAGTCCTTAAACTTGGAATCAAACAATAGTGCCCAATCTCCCTTCTGAAACTTTCTTTCTTTGATGTGTCGATCATGCCACTTAGTTCTTTGGTGCTGAACTAGATCGGTCCTTAGAATTGCATCTTGTCTTATTTCATCTAGCTCATTTAGCTGGTCCATACTGTGTTTTTGGGCTTCTGATAGGCTCATCCCCAATTGAACTGCCATCTTGAAGGTCTTGATTTGGAACTTAATGGGGAGCAGGACTTCTTTCCCATAAACAAGTTCATAGGGAGAATGTCCTGTTGTGTTCCTCCATGTAGTTCTATAGGCCCATAAGGCTTCAGGAAGCCTTTCTGCCCAATCTCTTCTATGAAGATGAACAGTCTTGGTGATGATGCTTTCAAGAACTTTATTTGTAGATTCCACTTGACCATTTGCTTGCGGATGGTATGGAGTAGATGTTCTGTGCTTGATTTTGTATTCCTCCATCAGCTTCTCCATCAATTTAGATGTAAATTGACTTCCCTGATCTGTCACAATTTCTCTTGGGACACCAAAACGAGTAAAAATATCCTCAAAAAGAAATTGAACAACTGAATTTTCAGTGGCAGAAGGCAATGCCTTGGCTTCTACCCACTTAGTAACATAATCAGTGCAAACCAATATATACTTCTTTTGCTTAGATGGTGGATTAATAGGTCCAACAAAATCTAGAGCCCATTTTTCAAACGGTTCGATGCATACCTGTGGCTGTAGTGGCATTTCATTTGAAGGAGTTGGTCTCCCAACTCTTTGGCAGCTGTCACACCTTCTAACATATTGCTTTGCATCTTTAAAGAGAGAAGGCCAATAATATCCTAAAGAAAGGATTTTATAGGCCATCCTCTTGTCAGCAAAGTGTCCGCCGCAGGGTTCATCATGACATGCCTTAAGGATGTCAGGCATTTCATCTTCCCGAACACATCTTCTGATCATACAATCTGGCCCTGTTTTGAACAATTCATTAGAAATCCAAGAATAATGTGAACTCTCCTGAATGATTTTCCTTTTCTCATTAGGAAATAAGTGTGGAGGTAGCTTCCCTGTCACTAGATAATTAACAATATCTGCATACCAAGTAGTCTTGGTAGTTATTGCAAACAAGTATTCATCTGGAAACTTATCCTCTACAGGAGAATCTTTGTTAGTGTTTTGGATTCTAGACAAGAAATCAGCTACTGTGTTTTGTTTTCCTGGTCTATCTAACACAGTAATGTTGAATTCTTGTAAAAGTAAAAGCCATCTTGTAACTCTGCCATTAGTAACAGGTTTGTTCATGAGATATCTAATTGCAGAGTGATCAGTATGGACAAAAGTTTCATAGCCGGTTATGTCGTGTCTAAACTTGTTGATTGCATGAACAACGGCTAAGAATTCTTTTTCAGTCACAGTGTAATTTAACTCAGTGGGAGTCAAATTTTTACTGGTGTAATAAATGGCATAAGGGACCAAATCCTTTTGTCCCAAAATAGCTCCTAGAGCTGTATCTGAAGCATCAGTAAAATGTGGAAAGGGAGTTTCCAATTTGGCCCTCTCAAAATGGGTGCTTAAGATATTCTAGTCTTTAAAGTTTCAAATGCAGACTGACATTCAGGATCCCATTTGAATTCACAGTCTTTGGTAAGTAATTTGAAAAGAGGAGATGCTATCTTGGTGAAGTTTTCAATAAATCTTCTATAATACCCAGTAAACCCAAGAAAACTTCTAACATCTTTTT
Organism: Pinus tabuliformis; assembly: GCA_031772625.1. Classification (NCBI taxonomy): domain Eukaryota; kingdom Viridiplantae; phylum Streptophyta; class Pinopsida; order Pinales; family Pinaceae; genus Pinus; species Pinus tabuliformis. The sequence goes on from CM062815.1 coordinate 233,754,190, forward strand.
GGCAATTTGGAACAGGTAACTTGGAGATAACTTCAACTTTGGATCTATCAACTTTAATTCCATCTCCTGAAATATGATGTCCTAAAACAATCCCTTCAGTAAACATCATAAAACACTTTTCATGACTTAATGAAAGATTTGTTTCTTTACATCTAATTAGGACTTTTTCCAAATTTTCTAATGCTTCTTCAAATGTGTTACCATAAACTGTGAAATCATCCATGTAGACCTCTACACAATCATGAATTAGATCTGAAAAGATTCCTAGTACAGCCCTTTGAAATGTAGCGGGTGCATTGCATAATCCAAAAGGAAGTACTCGGTAGGCAAAAGTTCCCCATGGACAAGTAAATGTGGTTTTGTCCTGATCTTCAGATGCTACCTGAATTTGATTGTAACCACTAAAACCATCCAAAAATGAGAAAAACTTTTTACCTGCTAAAGTATCTAATACTTGATCAATAGAGGGCAAAGGAAAGTGATCCTTCAAGGTTGCTTTGTTCAATTCTCTGTAATCAATGCAAACCCTCCATTTACCATTCTTTTTAGGTACTATAACCAAGGGAGAAACCCATCGGCTATCTGAAATGGGGTAAATGAAGTTTACATTGAGTAACTTCTGGAGCTCTTCTTTCACTATCTCCCTAAGGTTTGGATTCATTCTTCTTTGAGGTTGTCTGATTGGTCTACTGTTTTCCTCAATGTAGATATGATGAATGCAAGTCTTAGGGTCAATACCTTTCATGTCGGTATACTCCCATGCAAAAGCAGTAGAATGTCTTTGCAAGACTTTGGTTAGCTCTTCCTGTTGGGATTTTTCCAAGTTTTTGTTAATGTTTAATGTTTTTCCTGGAAAGATCTCAATGGCAGAACTAGCAAATTCTTCCATAGAGAAAAGACACATTTGTCTAGATGATAGACACTCTATGTCAGAATCCAACTGAAATTGTGTAGAGTCATATTCTGAAGATGGTTCAAAATTTTCTAATGTATTCAGAATTTGACTATCTTCACTAATCTCAGAAATGGTAAAGACAGGTTGTATGGTATCTTCATCATCAACCCACTCATTATCTCCTATTTCTGTAATTTCTTTTGCTGGAGGATACAGATTGAACTTCTTTGTTGAATTGCCATCAGAAATATACATATCCCCAGACCTACAACTTATGAAAGCATCAGTTGTGGCTAGCCAAGGTCTTCCTAAAATAAGAGGATGTCCTCCTAGATTGTTCTTGGGAGTTAAAATCATAAAATCAACTGGATATTCCCAAGAGTCTAGGGAGACTGGAATGTCTTCCAATACACCATCAGGTTTAATGATTGATCTATCTGCAAGTTGCAGTAAAGTAGGTGTAAAGAGAAGGTTAGGAAGTTTTAACTGGTCCATGGTCTGTCTACTCATAATGTTGATAGCAGCCCCTAAATCAATCAAAGTATTTGGTATTTCTACCCCATTGATATGTGTTTTGACAATTGGACTACCGGGGTCTACATATTTCTGCATGGTAATCTTTCCCATCATAATATCTGCAATTTTTCCTACCAGGTGGATTCTTCTGGTATCTCTTGGTTTCCTTCCTGGTCTTTTAAGGCTCAACTCCTTTATTGTTTTGGCTAGAATGGGAATCTCTTTAATGGCTTGTAACAAGGGAATCTTGATACAAACATTCTTCAATTCATCTAGAAAATTATAGTCAGGCAACCAAATTTGCTTTTCCACTCCTTTGTCAATTTGTAACCTTTCAGGAAAAGGAGGTGTGGCCAAAGATGTAGGTTGTTTGACTATGGGAGTTGTGGGGGTTGATTCTTTTTCTTTTTCTTTTTGAGTGTTTGGGTTTTGAAGGGATGCTTCAGAACCCTTATTAGCTTTAAGAGATTCTTCCTCAGAAATGCTTGGCTGTTGAACATTTATAGAAGGTTGATCTAGGATTCTACCTGATCTGAGTTGTACTTCATTGAGAGGAAAAATCATATAGGTAGGGAATGGTTGACCTTCCATCATGTAAGCATTTTGAGGGTTCCTATTATTGGGGTTTGGCAATGGCTGAGAAGGAAGTTGATTTGACTTCTGTTGGGATTGAAGCAAGAGTTGAGAATTTTGATTTTGTGGAGAAGGTTGTTGTTGTTGAGGGAATGTCAATGATAGTTGTTGACTTTGATTTGGAAGTTGGGGAGCTTGCTGGTTCTGAAAAGATGGAGGATATTGATAGAATTGAGCAAATCTCCCATAAGGATTTTGCATGCTTTGCATCCATGATTGAAAAGGATTTTGAGGTTGAGGCCAAGGTTGTTGCCAAGGATTCCAATTTGGTTGGGGTTGAAAATTCATAGAGTTGTTAAACCCTTGATTTTGTTGCCCCTGCCAAGGTCTCCTTGCAACAAAACAGAGAGATTCAAGTGTATTTGGATCTTCTTGAAAGACTGCTTTGAGCCCAGGGATTGAAGGACAATCCTTGGTCTCATGGTTTTCTGAGAAAATTACACATGTTTCCACAACTTGTGCTTCCAAGGGACATTCCCTTAAAGCATGTTTCTTCCTACATTTCGGGCAAAAGATGGCCAAGGCCTCGGCTTCTGCTTTCTGCTTATTGTGGATCTTAAGGGTGTCTAATTGTTCACTAAGACTCCCTAAGATGTCAGTTTTGAATTCATCAAGCATATTGCCGATTTCAGCCCTACTTACTGATCCAGTTGCAGATTTATTTGCTCTGAGGAGAGAAGGATCTCTAGGCCCTTTTTGAGTTTTTGATTTGCCCCTTGAGAGATGGATACATAGCTCTGCTATATCATTGAGTGAAAGTTGAGATATATCTCCTTTCCCCATCATGTTTAGAATGTCTATCCATTCATCTCTAATGGCTTTTAGTAGGAGGGCTTTCAAGGTCTCCTCATCCAAGCTACTCATTTTTGCTCTTTTCAGGTTATATTGAAATCTTTCGAGTAAATCCTCTAAGTTCTCATCTTCTCTTTGTACCATTTTAAATACCTCATCCTTGTGATTGGTAGGCATACAATAGTCCAGGTACCTATCCAAAAATGTCTGTTTCATATCATTCCAAGACCTAATGGATTGAGTGAGTAACCCCATGAACCATTTCAAAGCTTGTCCTTTCAATGTGGAAGGGAACAATTTGAGTTTTTGAGTGTCATCCAGATAGTCATAAGTTCGACATACAACTTCAAACTCAAATAAAAATGTTTCAGGGTCCTCAGTTCTTAACCCATGAAAGTTTGGGAGGACAGATGGTGATATGTTTTTCATAGTGGCTCGAGAATCCTCATCAACGATAGGAAACCCAAATGAGTTATCCCCATCTCTATTTCCTCCAATGTGACCTCTACCTCCTCCATTGTTTCCTCCTCCTCCTCTACCTCTACCTCTACCACCTCCTTCCTCTGTCATAATGGTTTCCCTAGAGACTTCAGAATCTTCTGGTTCTTCTACAAAGGGTGAATGAGAAGGAATTTCTCCCTCTTCCTCCGATGATTCTACTTCTTCAATTACAATTGGTCTTTCTGTAGAAGGAAGGAAAGGATCTCTTTCTGATTCAAATTCAATAGAAGGTGTGGGAGAGTCAATTCTTGCCTCTTGAATTCCAGGAATCCTAGGGCTAGGAGTGTCAGTTGGAGATGAGGGAGGTGTCTCTTGTCTATTCCTTGAAGTAGATGGACTTGTAAAAATCGAACTCTTGGCTCTAGCTAAAAACCTTCCCCTAGAATCTCTAGCTCTATGCATGTCATTTTTTTTTATTTTTTCTTCAAGTCAGGCTAATAATTCTCTTTCTGATCTTCCAGGTCACTCTAGGTGCAAGAAGAGAGCATACTTAAGAAACTATTAAACCAATAACTTTCTCTTTTCTGATCCTCCAGATCACTCTAGGTGCAAGAGGAGAGCATACTTTGAGAGGTTATCAATTTCCCTTTCTTGAAATTTTCTTAATTTTTTTTTAGAAATTGGCTACCTAATTTCACTTCCCCGGCAACGGCGCCAAAATGTTTGGTCAATTTAGTGTTGTCTAAATTGCTATCATAAATTGTCAACCCGGGGCTCGTAAGCTGATGAAGTGAAGTGTACAATATATACTTAAGCAGCCTTTCCTAGTTCTTTTTGTCGTTTTTAGTTTGTGTTGGACTTATCTTCCTAATGTGATGTGATGAAGTTATAAACAAGTGAGTGAATGTGTGTGTATGTGGTGGTTTCTAAATGCTTCTTGAACTTTTTAAAGAGAAAGCTTGAAAAGTGACTTGCAATGGAATTGAAACTTCAAATGAAAGCAAAGCATTAAACAAAGTGACTAATGGCACTAGTCCACTATCTATGCTGCTGATAAGAACAAAAATAGCATCTATGTTAACTCAATGGAAAGTGAAAAACACTACTTTAACTGCAAAACTTAAATGACAAATCATAACACTTCATTCTTCCTTAACATTCTGCCTCTAGCTGAAATTGTTCATGTGAAAAATAGTTAAGAAGGAATCAGTAATATGAGTCCAAAAGCTAATCAAACCAAGCTGCCACTCAATGATATTTTGGTCCAATAAAGGTTAGTCAATTATGATGAGAAGACCATCAAAAGGTTAGTAAGCAACTTGTCAAAAACTTGATAAAGTAAACTAGCAATGAAACTAAGTAAGCAAGGTAAAAATCAACAGCTAAGACAAGACAACTTCAAATACCATCAGTGATAAAAAGAAATAAAAACACACTATCCCGGGCTCCTAACACACCTGCATAAACAAACTGATCAGTTCTGAAAAGTGCTGGAAATGTAAAGGCATGAAATCAAACTGTACATTATTATACATGTTCAAAGAAATGAAAAACTGCAGAAATCAAACTATACATTATTGTACATGTGAAAATGAAAGCAAAGAAAGGCAGGAAAATAAAGTTAAATGCTACTGTACATAGGTTGTGGCAGATGGGGGCCCTCCATCCACTCAACCAGCTAAAGATCAGCTACGTAGAGATGACCAAGAATAGTCTTCTTATATTAAATCAGCATGTCAAAATACAAAAAACGTAAACGCTGTATGAAACAGTCTTTAAAACAGAGTTTTATAAACAAAGTGATTACAGCCAAAAACTAACTTGAAGACTAACTACTAAGCGTATGCAAACGCTTTATTTATAGCAGCAGAGACAAACTGTCTTCTGCGTAAACTAAGCAACTACAGTCTTGACTAATTAACTATGCAGCAACACGCAGGCAACTCCGTGCACGTTTGGAGGAAACGGTCATCATGGGGAGTAAATCTATGGTTAGATCCTATCCCTTGCTGTCTTCGTGGCATGGAGGAAGTGCCAGCTGTGGTTCCGTGTCTCATTTGCTCACGCAGAGCCGTGCCACCGTTTGGAACTTTGCTGTTTGACCGTGGGTGCATCTGCGTTGACCGGGGGTATATATGAACGAGTTGGCTTAGCTGATAGCACACGAACCATGTACACAGTCATACCAACGTGCCCATGTGGCCCGTTCCTTGAGAAGACACGTGGAGTATAGCAAACAACAAAAAGGCTGCGGAATCTCTGAACAGCTGCGGAATTGCAGAACAACTGCGGAATTGTTGTACATGTACCAAAATTCTAAACCAACAGTCAATCATTAGCACAGTCAACAAATCATGTTAAAAAGACATATAATGCAATGAATTGAACAAGTTGATGGAGGAAATGATGACAAAAGAGAGAAGTGAATAGGGAAAAGCTGTTGGGAGGATAGGTAAATGAGTGTAAGGTTGAGGCTCAACATACCCCCACTGCGAGGGTGTTGCATGTCCTCATGCAACCAAAACTTTGTCATAATCTTTCAGTCCACATGTTCAGATGCCTCTGCCAAGACATCCAACCTTCTCCTTTTCCTCCTTGTTACCAAACTTGCTCTCGGTTTCCTAACCAAGCACCTGAATTTCAAGTTAACCAAGGCCCTGCTCAATTTGTTGCATTTCCTCTTCAATTTCCTGTTCTTTCTCTGCCAAAGACCCAAATGAAGCATTGTGTTGTCGTGGACCATTTTGTCCACTTTGCTCTGTTGTCTCAATGCTTCGTTTTCCTGTTTGATATGGCGATTGAGGACTTCTAGCTCAAATATTTCTTGCTTCAGAGATTGAACCTGTTGTTCAAGGGGCAAGACAGTGCTAGGACCAGCAACAGATTGCTCTAATGTTTCCAAATAATCATATGCCTCCTGCTGGACAGGGTCAATGTCAGGTATTTGTCTTGGCCTAAATTCAAATCCTTGAAAACTGCTTTCTCTCTCTTGCTGGAAAGGACTTTCCTCTCTTGGAGGACTTAGCTCAATATTTAGCCGAATTGGAGTCTTCTCAGGTGTGCCCAAATCAATGAAATGGGACTGTTTCTCTTTAGTCACACTCTTCTTCTCTATAAGTCTACTGCTTCTTCTTACTTGCAGGCTAGTACTCTTTGGCTTTTGCTGTTTTTGCTTTTGTTTCTTTTTGGAGATGGCAGTTTCATGGAGCTGAGCAAGCCTATGAGCTAGTGTTTGGGTATCTTCTTCAATTGAGGGTTCAGGTGAAGGGTATAACTCTTGCAAAATGGCTTTCCCTTTATCCCTCTTTTGTCTTTTTGTTCTGCTTCCCTTTTTCTTTTCCTTTTGAACAGTTTCTTGGACAGTTTCTTGGGCAATTTCTTGAAGAGTTTCTGCAACAATTTCTTGGGCAGTTTCTTCAACTTCTACAGCAGTGTCTTGGGCAGCAGTCTCTTCTATAGCAATTTCTGGGGCAGTTTCTTCTACAGCAGTTTCTTGGGTAACCATTTCTTTCCCTTTTCTTCTACTTCTCTTGGGTACCCTAGGGGAGCTACTAGAGGCTTCAACTGCCTCTTGGAAATGATTTATAACAAGGAACTTCTCCCATGTATCCTTTTTAATTTTTAACTGCTCCTCAATCAAGATTTTAATGAGTCCATGGTGATATAAATGGGGTTCAATGTTTCCCACGTGTTTCTGAACAGTGGCACTCATTTTTCTTAGACTAGCTAGCAAGAAATAAGGGAGATTGATGGTATGTTCACCCATAAAATGCATCATTATTTTTGCATGATAAACATACATTATACCAAATCTACCTTCACATGTTAAAAATTTCTGAACTAGCAAAAGTAAGGCAGTCCATTCCTCTTTAATAACACGTACAGGAATTCCCTTGGCGAAGATAGTGGTATCTATACCTGGATTTTTCAACATGTTCTTCCACTCTTGGTCTTCAACAGTTCGATTTTTGAACCAACGTTCCCCTGTCTAAGGTAAAGCGGTTGCTTGGGCCAAGCTGCTCTCTGTGACAGTGAACTGCAGGTCTCCTACCTCCACAATATTTGTTTTTCCATTAAATGATCGGGCAAACGCTTTTGTAACTTCTTTGTTATACCCCTTAAACTTCTGAATGAATTTCAACCACTTGGCCTTCTGCAGGGCATTCTTTGTTTGTGGGTAACCGTCTAGAAACTTAGAATGTTCCGGCTCTGCTCTTAATAACTTGCCCATTTCGGTTACCAGCTCTCTTGCTGCTCTGACAGTGCTGTTTTGAATACTAGAGGAGAGAGCTATACGAGAAAACAGTGCTCAGCAGTGGGTATTACGGCTACAACAGAATGGAATTACGGCTATAACAGAGTGGCCGTGATGCAATTACAAGACTGGTGGTCAGGGTTTTGAGTGGAGCGGTGAGGAAAATAGAACAGAGAATGTTTACGGTGAAACAGAGTAGTGAATGATACCGAGAGTGAAAACGGTGAGGGCGTAGATAACAATGCGAAGACGAGGTTATGCATGCGTAGAAGGGTGTTATGAGTAAAGGATGAAACGACCGAATCCCATGGACATCGGGTGGCTGTGTACACCTGGCTGTGGAATGATCAATTGGAGAGCCGTGGTACAACAGTACACGTCACTCTGGTACGAAGAATTAATGAGAGAGCAGGCCGTATTAAGTTCAAATCAACAGCACTTAGGGAACCGTTAGGAAGGTGGTGAGGTGGATTACGCAGAATAATGGATGAGGAGTGGACGGGGATCTTGTCAATCATTACATTAAGTGCCTCATACCATAATCCGAAAACCATACATAAATGATATAACTGTTAGTTAGAAATTTAGAACATACCTTCGTGTATTTGCATTTTGATCCCTAACCTTTGATTTATTGCTGCCTTTGTATATGCTATGTGTCCTTGCTCTTTAATGATGCTGGTGCTTTTGACTGCAGATTTTTCTTTTTGAAAATAGAGTTGTTTTATTTGCAGGAACAGAGTGTATTGGCTGCGGAATCTTGATATCAGCTGCGGAATTGGCTCCTAGCTGTGGAAATTGCAGCAACACTTTTCTGCCTGCACAAAAAGGATTAAAACAACTTGACTGAATGGAATAGTCCTGAGAGGGACTTTATTGGTGAAAATGAGATGGAATGAATGGACTGGAGTGAAAATGATGAGATGGTTGAAATGGATGAGATGAATGAAATGGATGAGATGGAAAAAATGGCGAATAAGATGGGAAGAGAAAGAGAGATTTTTTTTTGGAAAATATAAAGTGTCAGGTGACCCTGATTTTCACTTCATATTTTCTGCATAAGACCGCCAATCCAAGATTGGTTTTCAGTCTTATACAAGCGATTTTTTTTTTTTTATTTATTTTTTATTTTTTATTTTTTTTATCTGAAAGGAACAAAGACTAGGCTGATGGAGGAGAAGAATCCTTCTCCACCAGCCTCATTGCAGAATCTTCTTGGAACATTTTAACAAATTCCTCCCTTGAGAGTGGCTTGTGGTAGACTTTCAATCGGTGGCCATTCACAATGAGAGGAGTCTGAAGCTCATCAATGGTCTTCACTCGAACTGCTCCATTGTTAAAGACTTCATCAATCTCATATGGCCCAAGCCAATGAGTTTGAAATTTTCCTTTGAAGTCCTTAAACCTGGAATCAAACAATAGTGCCCAATCTCCCTTCTGAAACTTTCTTTCTTTGATGTGTCGATCATGCCACTTAGTTCTTTGGTGCTGAACTAGATCGGTCCTTAGAATTGCATCTTGTCTTATTTCATCTAGCTCATTTAGCTGGTCCATTCTGTGTTTTTGGGCTTCTGATAGGCTCATCCCCAATTGAACTGCCATCTTGAAGGTCTTGATTTGGAACTCAATGGGGAGCAGGACTTCTTTCCCATAAACAAGTTCATAGGGAGAATGTCCTGTTGTGTTCCTCCATGTAGTTCTATAGGCCCATAAGGCTTCAGGAATCCTTTCTGCCCAATCTCTTCTATGAAGATGAACAGTCTTGGTGATGATGCTTTCAAGAACTTTATTTGTAGATTCCACTTGACCATTTGCTTGCGGATGGTATGGAGTAGATGTTCTGTGCTTGATTTTGTATTCCTCCATCAGCTTCTCCATCAATTTAGATGTAAATTGACTTCCCTGATCTGTCACAATTTCTCTTGGGACACCAAAACGAGTAAAAATATCCTCAAAAAGAAATTGAACAACTGAATTTTCAGTGGCAGAAGGCAATGCCTTGGCTTCTACCCACTTAGTAACATAATCAGTGCAAACCAATATATACTTCTTTTGCTTAGATGGTGGATTAATAGGTCCAACGAAATCTAGAGCCCATTTTTCAAAGGGTTCGATGCATACCTGTGGCTGTAGTGGCATTTCATTTGAAGGAGTTGGTCTCCCAACTCTTTGGCAGCTGTCACACCTTCTAACATATTGCTTTGCATATTTAAAGAGAGAAGGCCAATAATATCCTAAAGAAAGGATTTTATAGGCCATCCTCTTGTCAGCAAAGTGTCCGCCGCACGGTTCATCATGACATGCCTTAAGGATGTCAGGCATTTCATCTTCCTGAACACATCTTCTGATCATATAATCTGGCCCTGTTTTGAACAATTCATTAGAAATCCAAGAATAATGTGAACTCTCCTGAATGATTTTCCTTTTCTCATTAGGAAATAAGTGTGGAGGTAGCTTCCCTGTCACTAGATAATTAGCAATATCTGCATACCAAGGAGTCTTGGTAGTTACTGCAAACAAGTATTCATCTGGAAACTTATCCTCTACAGGAGAATCTTTGTTAGTGTTTTGGATTCTAGACAAGAAATCAGCTACTGTGTTTTGTTTTCCTGGTCTATCTAACACAGTAATGTTGAATTCTTGTAAAAGTAAAAGCCATCTTGTAACTCTGCCATTAGTAACAGGTTTGTTCATGAGATATCTAATTGCAGAGTGATCAGTATGGACAAAAGTTTCATAGCCGTTTATGTAGTGTCTAAACTTGTTGATTGCATGAACAACAGCTAAGAATTCTTTTTCAGTCACAGTGTAATTTAACTCAGTGGGAGTCAAATTTTTACTGGTGTAATAAACGGCATAAGGGACCAAATCCTTTTGTCCCAAAACAGCTCCTAGAGCTGTATCTGAAGCATCAGTAAAATGTGGAAAGGGAGTTTCCAATTTGGCCCTCTCAAAATGGGTGCTTAAGATATTCTAGTCTTTAAAGTTTCAAATGCAGACTGACATTCAGGATCCCATTTGAATTCACAGTCTTTGGTAAGTAATTTGAAAAGAGGAGATGCTATCTTGGTGAAGTTTTCAATAAATCTTCTATAATACCCAGTAAACCCAAGAAAACTTCTAACATCTTTCTGGCAATTTGGAACAGGTAACTTGGAGATAACTTCAACTTTGGATCTATCAACTTTAATTCCATCTCCTGAAATATGATGTCCTAAAACAATCCCTTTAGTAAACATCATAAAACACTTTTCATGACTTAATGAAAGATTTGTTTCTTTACATCTAATTAGGACTTTTTCCAAATTTTCTAATGCTTCTTCAAATGTGTTACCATAAACTGTGAAATCATCCATGTAGACCTCTACACAATCATGAATTAGATCTGAAAAGATTCCTAGTACAGCCCTTTGAAATGTAGCGGGTGCATTGCATAATCCAAAAGGAAGTACTCGGTAGGCAAAAGTTCCCCATGGACAAGTAAATGTGGTTTTGTCCTGATCTTCAGGTGCTACCTGAATTTGATTGTAACCACTAAAACCATCCAAAAATGAGAAAAAAATTTTACCTGCTAAAGTATCTAATACTTGATCAATAGAGGGCAAAGGAAAGTGATCCTTCAAGGTTGCTTTGTTCAATTCTCTGTAATCAATGCAAACCCTCCATTTACCATTCTTTGTAGGTACTATAACCAAGGGAGAAACCCATCGGCTATCTGAAATGGGGTAAATGAAGTTTGCATTGAGTAACTTCTGGAGCTCTTCTTTCACTATCTCCCTAAGGTTTGGATTCATTCTTCTTTGAGGTTGTCTGATTGGTCTACTGTTTTCCTCAATGTAGATGTGATGAATGCAAGTCTTAGGGTCAATACCTTTCATGTCGGTATACTCCCATGCAAAAGCAGTAGAATGTCTTTGCAAGACTTTGGTTAGCTCTTCCTGTTGGGATTTTTCCAAGTTTTTGTTAATGTTTAATGTTTTTCCTGGAAAGATCTCAATGGTAGAACTACCAAATTCTTCCATAGAGAAAAGAGACATTTGTCTAGATGATAGACACTCTATGTCAGAATCCAACTGAAATTGTGTAGAGTCATATTCTGAAGATGGTGCAAAATTTTCTAATGTATTCAGAATTTGACTATCTTCACTAATCTCAGAAATGGTAAAGACAGGTTGTATGGTATCTTCATCATCAACCCACTCATTATCTCCTATTTCTATAATTGCTTTCGCTGGAGGATACAGATTGAACTTCTTTGTTGAATTGCCATCAGAAATATACATATCCCCAGACCTACAACTTATGAAAGCATCAGCTGTGGCTAGCCAAGGTCTTCCTAAAATAAGAGGATGTCCTCCTAGATTGTTCTTGGGAGTTAAAATCATAAAATCAACTGGATATTCCCAAGAGTCTAGGGAGACTGGAATGTCTTCCAATACACCATCAGGTTTAATGATTGATCTATCTGCAAGTTGCAGTAAAGTAGGTGTAAAGAGAAGGTTAGGAAGTTTTAACTAGTCCATGGTCTGTCTACTCATAATGTTGATAGCAGCCCCTAAATCAATCAAAGTATTTGGTATTTCTACCCCATTGATATGTGTTTTGACAATTGGACTACCGGGGTCTACATATTTCTGCATGGTAATCTTTCCCATCATAATATTTGAAATTTTTCCTACTAGGTGGATTCTTCTGGTATCTCTTGGTTTCCTTCCTGGTCTTTTAAGGCTCAACTCCTTTATTGTTTTGGCTAGAATGGGAATCTCTTTAATGGCTTGTAACAATGGAATCTTGATACAGACATTCTTCAATTCATCTAGAAAATTGTAGTCAGGCAACCAAATTTGCTTTTCTACTCCTTTGTCAATTTGTAACATTTCAGGAAAAGGAGGTGTGGCCAAAGATGTAGGTTGTTCGACTATGGGAGTTGTGGGGGTTGATTCTTTTTCTTTTTCTTTTTGAGTGTTTGGGTTTTGAAGGGATGCTTCAGAACCCTTATTAGCTTTAAGAGATTCTTCCTCAGAAATGCTTGGCTGTTGAACATTTATAGAAGGTTGATCTAGGATTCTACTGGATCTGAGTTGTACTTCATTGAGAGGAACAATCATATAGGTAGGGAATGGTTGACCTTCCATCATGTAAGCATTTTGAGGGTTCCTATTATTGGGGTTTGGCAATGGCTGAGAAGGAAGTTGATTTGACTTCTGTTGGGATTGAAGCAAGAGTTGAGAATTTTGATTTTGTGGAGAAGGTTGTTGTTGTTGAGGGAATGTCAATGATAGTTGTTGACTTTGATTTGGAAGTTGGGGAGCTTGCTGGTTCTGAAAAGATGGAGGATATTGATAGAATTGAGCAAATCTCCCATAAGGATTTTGCATGCTTTGCATCCATGATTGAAAAGGATTTTGAGGTTGAGGCCAAGGTTGTTGCCAAGGATTCCAATTTGGTTGGGGTTGAAAATTCATAGAGTTGTTAAACCCCTGATTTTGTTGCCCCTGCCAAGGTCTCCTTGCAACAAAACAGAGAGATTCAAGTGTATTTGGATCTTCTTGAAAGACTGGTTTGAGCCCAGGGATTGAAGGACAATCCTTGGTCTCATGGTTTTCTGAGAAAATTACACATGTTTCTACAACTTGTGCTTCCAAGGGACATTCCCTTAAAGCATGTTTCTTCCTACATTTCGGGCAAAAGATGGCCAAGGCCTCGGCTTCTGCTTTCTGCTTATTGTGGATCTTAAGGGTGTCTAATTGTTCACTAAGACTCCCTAAGATGTCAGTTTTGAATTCATCAAGCATATTTCCGATTTCAGCCCTACTTACTGATCAAGTTGCAGATTTATTTGCTCTGAGGAGAGAAGGATCTCTAGGCCCTTTTTGAGTTTTTGATTTGCCTCTTGAGAGATGGATACATAGCTCTGCTATATCATTGAGTGAAAGTTGAGATATATCTCCTTTCCCCATCATGTTTAGAATGTCTATCCATTCATCTCTAATGGCTTTTAGTAGGAGGGCTTTCAAGGTCTCCTCATCCAAGCTACTCATTTTTGCTCTTTTCAGGTTATATTGAAATCTTTCGAGTAAATCCTCTAAGTTCTCATCTTCTCTTTGTACCATTTTAAATACCTCATCCTTGTGGTTGGTAGGCATACAATAGTCCAAGTACCTATCCAAAAATGTCTGTTTCATATCATTCCAAGACCTAATGGATTGAGTGAGTAACCCCATGAACCATTTCAAAGCTTGTCCTTTCAATGTGGAAGGGAACAATTTGAGTTTTTGAGTGTCATCCAGATAGTCATAAGTTCGACATACAACTTCAAACTCAAATAAAAATGTTTCAGGGTCCTCAGTTCTTAACCCATGAAAGTTTGGGAGGACAGATGGTGATATGTTTTTCATAGTGGCTCGGGAATCCTCATCAACGATAGGAAACCCAAATGAGTTATCCCCATCTCTATTTCCTCCAATGTGACCTCTACCTCCTCCATTGTTTCCTCCTCCTCCTCTACCTCTACCTCTACCACCTCCTTCCTCTGTCATAATGGTTTCCCTAGAGACTTCAGAATCTTCTGGTTCTTCTACAAAGGGTGAATGAGAAGGAATTTCTCCCTCTTCCTCCGATGATTCTACTTCTTCAATTACAATTGGTCTTTCTGTAGAAGGAAGGAAAGGATCTCTTTCTGATTCAAATTCAATAGAAGGTGTGGGAGAGTCAATTCTTGCCTCTTGAATTCCAGGAATCCTAGGGCTAGGAGTGTCAGTTGGAGATGAGGGAGGTGTCTCTTGTCTATTCCTTGAAGTAGATGGACTTGTAAAAATCGAACTCTTGGCTCTAGCTAAAAACCTTCCCCTAGAATCTCTAGCTCTATGCATGTCATTTTTTTATTATTTTTTCTTCAAGTCAGGCTAATAATTCTCTTTCTGATCTTCCAGGTCACTCTAGGTGCAAGAAGAGAGCATACTTAAGAAACTATTAAACCAATAACTTTCTCTTTTCTGATCCTCCAGATCACTCTAGGTGCAAGAGGAGAGCATACTTTGAGAGGTTATCAATTTCCCTTTCTTGAAATTTTCTTAATTTTTTTTTAGAAATTGGCTACCTAATTTCACTTCCCCGGCAACGGCGCCAAAATGTTTGGTCAATTTAGTGTTGTCTAAATTGCTATCATAAATTGTCAACCCGGGGCTCGTAAGCTGATGAAGTGAAGTGTACAATATATACTTAAGCAGCCTTTCCTAGTTCTTTTTGTCGTTTTTAGTTTGTGTTGGACTTATCTTCCTAATGTGATGTGATGAAGTTATAAACAAGTGAGTGAATGTGTGTGTATGTGGTGGTTTCTAAATGCTTCTTGAACTTTTTAAAGAGAAAGCTTGAAAAGTGACTTGCAATGGAATTGAAACTTCAAATGAAAGCAAAGCATTAAACAAAGTGACTAATGGCACTAGTCCACTATCTATGCTGCTGATAAGAACAAAAATAGCATCTATGTTAACTCAATGGAAAGTGAAAAACACTACTTTAACTGCAAAACTTAAATGACAAATCATAACACTTCATCCTTCCTTAACATTCTGCCTCTAGCTGAAATTGTTCATGTAAAAAAAATAGTTAAGAAGGAATCAGTAATATGAGTCCAAAAGCTAATCAAACCAAGCTGCCACTCAATGATATTTTGGTCCAATAAAGGTTAGTCAGTTATGATGAGAAGACCATCAAAAGGTTAGTAAGCAACTTGTCAAAAACTTGATAAAGTAAACTAGCAATGAAACTAAGTAAGCAAGGTAAAAATCAGCAGCTAAGACAAGACAACTTCAAATACCATCAGTGATAAAAAGAAATAAAAACACACTATCCCGGGCTCCTAACACTCCTGCATAAACAAACTGATCAGTTCTGAAAAGTGCTGGAAATGTAAAGGCATGAAATCAAACTGTACATTATTATACATGTTCAAAGAAATGAAAAACTGCAGAAATCAAACTATACATTATTGTACATGTGAAAATGAAAGCAAAGAAAGGCAGGAAAATAAAGTTAAATGCTACTGTACATAGGTTGTGGCAGATGGGGGCCCTCCATCCACTCAACCAGCTAAAGATCAGCTACGTAGAGATGAACAGGAACAGTCTTCTTATATTAAATCAGCATGTCAAAATACAAAAAACGTAAACGCTGTATGAAACAGTCTTTAAAATAGAGTTTTATAAACAAAGTGATTACAGCCAAAAACTAACTTGAAGACTAACTACTAAGCATATGCAAACGCTTTATTTATAGCAGCAGAGACAAATTGTCTTCTGCGTAAACTAAGCAACTACAGTGTTGACTAATTAACTATGCAGCAACACGCAGGCAACTCCGTGCACGTTTGGAGGAAACGGTCATCATGGGGAGTAAATCTATGGTTAGATCCTGTCCCTTGCTGTCTTCGTGGCATGGAGGAAGTGCCAGCTGTGGTTCCGTGTCTCATTTGCTCACGCAGAGCCGTGCCACCGTTTGGAACTTTGCTGTTTGACCGTGGGTGCATCTGCGTTGACCGGGGATATATATGAACGAGTTGGCTTAGCTGATAGCACACGAACCATGTACACAGTCATACCAACGTGCCCATGTGGCCCGTTCCTTGAGAAGACACGTGGAGTATAGCAAACAACAAAAAGGCTGCGGAATCTCTGAACAGCTACGGAATTGCAGAACAGCTGCGGAATTGTTGTACATGTACCAAAATTCTAAACCAACAGTCAATCATTAGCACAGTCAACAAATCATGTTAAAAAGACATATAATGCAATGAATTGAACAAGTTGATGGAGGAAATGATGACAAAAGAGAGAAGTGAATAGGGAAAAGCTGTTGGGAGGATAGGTAAATGAGTGTAAGGTTGAGGCTCAACAGCAGGTTCAAGACATCTTGGAGAAATAAAATGGAAAGTACAACCAACGACATGATCAACATTGGGTGCCACACAAGTTTTAGGTGGGCGGAAAATCTTGGTTGCATTTGCAGAAAGAATGTCTTACCGAAGCCCATTTGAAGCTCAGACCACTCCGATATGGTCCTTACACTATTACCAAGGCTGTAGGAGATAATGTTTTTTAGCTCAACATTCCCCCATTCCTTGGATTGCACCCAATTTTCAATTTGGACCGCCTTCAACCACACTTCCCACCATCACTGGACACATCAGACAACGCAGAACAACTCACACCAACATAGTTAAACCCAAATTGCATGGAATAGGTGACAACTGATTGGATTATGGACACATAGTTAAAGAACACTCATCAGCAGAAGATCTAGCTATATCAGGTTATCAAAGTTGGCCAACTCCTACACCAAGGGAAGTGGTTGACCAGGGACTAAGTTCAGCAAAAGTTTCCCCATCTCATTGAGGCACTCAATGCAATGGGGACCATTGCTTCCTAAATGGGGAAGGACTGATCCAGGTGTATGTTGGTGGCCACCCGCCTATTCCACTTAGACTCCTAACACTCCCTCTTTCAATTTTTCAGTGTAATTAATTGTAGCACTATTTACTATTTTTGGCATTTTTTCAGTTCCTGAACTTTCAGAGCCATTTTGAGACCCTAAACGACGTTTTTTGGGAAAACCAAGTCCAAAATAGGTCACTAGGTCCTTGACCCATGTTGGCCACTCAGAAGTTGTAGTCCTCGGATAAATATTTTTGATAAGGTATTGTGCATGTCAAACGGAGATCGTATGCCTAAGTTACAATCTCGAGAAGTTGATGTACCAATTTACCCAAATGGGGTCCATATTTTTGGCGCTTCATTTTTTAGGGTTATGTTTTTGGATGTTTATAGTTTTCCATTGTTTCTCAATAATAAATAGGCCTTCGAGCCTCATTGTAACACAATTCAGAGGCATGTAGCTGCCACATTTCTTCTAAGAGATAAGCTACCATTTTCTGAGCTAGTCTTATTTACATTTTGTTTGTAAGCATATTTTAATATTTGATATTAATGAAATGAAGTGTTATTTCTATTGCATCTTTGTATTTATGGTTATATCTATAAATTTTTGCATTCTTGTTTAAGTTCAGATCAGTGGAATCAGCGTGGTATTCTCTTTCTCTATTTTTCTTTGCATGTCCCCAACGAGGTTGGGATATAAGGAGTTAGGGCTCGAACTGGTCGAACCTTTGCAAGACCATCCTTGCAAATCTTGAATGCCTCCCATGGCAGGAGAGAAGAAGATGAGATGCAGGAGATCCTTTTAAAATATTTCTCTAAGAAGCCCTCGAGTGACAAAGGTACACAATGATGGACAACTTTGCCTAGATCTTTCAACGACTACCCATGGGCATTGCATCTCCTTCTAGCAACTACCCTGGAAGAACCACACCCTTTAAGGCACAAGTTAACTTTGACATCCCATATTTGAGGGTTAGATAGATGCAAATGTCATAGATAAATGGTTAAATATGCTAGAAGGATATTTTTATGTTTATGATTTTCCAGCCAGGAAAATATTACTTTTTCACTTCTCAAAGCCGCCCCCTACATCAAGGACTGGTTGGAAACCTACTGTGAGAAGAAGGATGAAGTTACACCCTCACTTTTTTCGGTCGCACCCTCTTGGAATTTGTTTCAGGACACATTCAAGGACTAGTACTACCCTGTCAAGAGCTATGAGGATAAATACAAAAAGTAGATCACACTGCGACAGGGAAGGGACCAAGACGTGCCATAGTTTACCAATTTTTTTCATACCCTTCAGATGAAGTTGGGTATAAAGGATTCTGAGAAACATTTGGTACCCAAGTACTACACCTGCCTACATAGGTACATCAAGGATGTGATGGAGTTCCTTGACATCTCCTCGCTTGGCATGACATACCTATACAATATTAAGATTGAGAAGAAGTTTAAACAGAAAACATGAGACTTTGGACCTACCAATCCAAAGCAAGGGAAAGGTTCCCCCAAACTGTAGAGCAAAGGGAAAATCCAAGGCAGGGTGACCTAGGATAACCTGCCAAAGCCATAAGCTAAGAACAACACCACGAAGATAAAGAGGACATGGGAAAGTGGTGTGAGTTCCATAAGAGCTCCACTCACAACATAAGTGAGAGTTGGGCCAAGTAGTCAGTAGTGGCCGAGCTGAAGGCTTCTGAGTCAGATTCATGTTCCGACTCTGAGTCAGAACTTGAGAAGGGGAATGGAAAAGGGAAGTAGAGAATTGAAACAGAGCTCGGTGCCACTGTGGCCACCACAAAGATCTAGAATATTGAGCCTGAAGATCCAGGGGAGGGGGAACACCTATTCCACTCACAAATGTGGGTGAAGGGTTCTCCGTTGTAGTTCATTATCAATAGTGAGAGCCAAATGAACCTCATTTCAATAAAGGCCGTGAAGTGGTTGCACTTACTGAATACAGAACATCCACAGTTGTACACCATTGAGTGGCTTCACCAAGGACGAGATCTTTGCGTCAGCCAATAGTGTCACCTTCCCTACAACATCAAGACCTTCACGAATGAGGTATTGTGTGACATTTCTCTTATTGAAGTTTTTGATGTATTATTAGAGAAACCATACTTGTGGAAGCGACATGCTTTATATGAGTCTAGACCTCACTCTGTTATTATTTCCTTAGGTAGTAAGTTATACAGGATATTGGAGGTAGCCCTGCCTATCACCATCTCTTTTATCTCTGCTAGGCAATGCAGTAAGATAATCTCTAAGATTGGGAAATTTGTTTTCTTTTTTATTCACTCTCAAAGTAAGGGGAAGATTTTAGCCACATACATGGCCCCCGGGAAGGGTTCCTCCATGCAGTAGAAGCAGGTGGATATGATAGTGGAAGAATACAAGGACATCTTCTCCTCACCCACAGGGGTACCCGTGCACTGTCAGGTCAAGCATTCGATTGATCCGACTCCCAGAGCACCTCTACCCAACAAGATGATATATCATTGCTCCATTCTAGAAAATGAAGAGATCAAGTAGAAAATCTAGGAGTTTATGCAAAAAGGGCACATCCAACCAAGTTCCTCACCTTGTGGGAGCCTGCTTATACTTGTACAGAAGAAGGATGGGACTTGGAGGCTTTGCATTTATTATTGGGCACTAAACAAAATCACTTTCAGGAACAGGTATCCAATCACACAGATTAATGACCTTCTGGACCAACTCATGGGGGCCAAGTATTTCAACAAGATCGATCTAAAGTATGAATATCACATGGTTCCAATAGAGCCCACAAATGTATGGAAGACCATCTTCAAATCAAAGGAAGGCCTTTTTGAATGGTTATTTATTCCCTTCGGGTTGACAAATTCCCCTGCTACTTTTATGAGGCTAATAGATGACATCTTGCAGATCTTCACTAACTCATTCGTGTTTTTTTATCTAGATGACATCCTCATCTTCCTTAAGAGTTGGGAAGAACACTTGCAACACATTTAGCAAGTTCTTTAAAACCTTTGGCAGCAAAAACTATGTGCCAACTTGGAGAAATGCACCTTTGGCATGAGCTATGTCCAATATTTAGGTTACATCATAGATGAGTGTGGCATGCATGTGGATTCAAATAAGATCCATGTCCTTCAGGATTGGCTAGCCCTGACCACTCTAACAGAGTTTCGCAACTTTTTGGGCCTTGCATATTTTTATAGTAGGTTTGTGTTGGGATTCTCCCATATTACTTGGCCCTTGAGTCAGGTTATTAAGGGTGGGGAAACAACAAAATTTTCCTGGTCCAAGTCCCCATTCCTTGGCATGTACCCAATGTTCAATGTGGACCACCATCGACCATACTTTCCATCATTACTAGACACATCAGACATTGTAGAGCAACTCATACCAACATAGTTAAACCTAGGCTGCATGGAATATGCCACAACTGATCAAATTATGGACACATAGGTCAAGAAAACTCACCAACAGAATATACATCTATATTGGGTTGTCAAAGCTGGCCAACTCCTGCACTAAGGCAAGTGGCTCACCAGGGACCAAGTTCATCAGAAGTTTCCCCATCTCATAGAGGCACTCAATGCAATGGGGACCATTTCTTCCTAAGGGGGGAGGACTGATCTAGGTGGATGTTGGTGGCCACTTGCTTATTCCACTTGGACCCCCACCACTATCCCTTTCAATTTTTCAATTTCCTTAATTGTAGAACCGTTTACTATTTTTATCAGTTTTTCAGGTCCTCAACTTCTAGAGCTATTTTGAGGCGCTAAATGACGTTTTTTGGGAAAACTAAGGCCAAAATTGGATAAATTGATGTTGGCCTCTAGGAAGTTGTAATGCTTGGATAGATATTTCTAAAGGGGTATTGTGCATGTGAAATGGAGATCGTATGCCAATGTTACGACCTTGGGAAGTTGATGTACCAATTTACCCAAACAGGGCCATAGTTTTGGTGCTTCATCTCCTAGGGTTAGGTTTTTGGATGTTTAGGGTTTTCCATTGTTTCTCAATAATAAATAGGCCTCTGAGACTCATTGTAACACAGTTTAGAGGCATGTAGCTGCCACATCTCTTCTCAGAGATAAGCTACCATAGATCGAGCTAGTATTATTTCCATTCTGTTTGTAAGCATACTTCAATATTTCATATTAATGAAATGAAGTGTATTTTCTGTTGCATCTCTGTAATTTGTTGTGTTCCTATTTAAGTTCGGATCAGTGGTATTAGTGTGGTCTACTCTTTCTCTGTTTTTCTTTGCATGTCCCCAATAAGGTCGGAATATAAGGAGTTAGGGCTCGAACTAGTCGAACATTTGCAAGACTAGTCTCGTAGATCCCGACGGCCTCCCATGGTGGAAGAGAAGAAAGACGAGGGGGCAGGAGATCCTTTCAAAATATTTCTTGAAGAAGCCCTTGAGTGACAAAGGAAAATGATTATGGTAAAATTTTCTCAAATCCTTCAGCATCTATGCAATGGTGACACATCTCCTTCCGACAGCTACTCTAGAAGCTCCACACCCTTTAAGGTACAAGTTAACTTTAACATCCCCATATTGGAGGGTCAAATAGATGCAGATGCCATAGATAAATGGTTAAATCTACTAGAAGGGTATTTTTCTATAAATGATTTTTCTAGCTGGGAAAATATTACTTTTTCACTTCTCAAAACCGCCCCCCACGTCAAGGACTAGTGGGAAACCTACTGTGAGAAGAAGGACGAAAGTACACCCTCATTATTTTCGGTAACACCCACTTAGAATTCGTTTCAAGAAACCATCAAGGAGTAGTACTACCCTATCAAGAGATATGAGGATAAATAAATAAAGTGGACCATGCTGTGGTAGGGAAGGGATTAAGGCGTGCTGAAGTTTACCAATGTTTTTCATACTCTTCGCACTAAGTTGGGTATCAAGGATTATGAGAAACATCTAGTACTCAAGTGCAATAGTTGCCTACACAGGTACATCCAGGATGAGATGGATTTCCTAGACATATCCTTGCTTAGCATGACATACTAACATGCTATCAAGATTGAGCAGAAGTTTAAACAGAAAAAGCAAGACTTTGGATCTGTGAATCCAAAGAAAGGGAAAGGCACCCGTGAAACACAGAGAAAAGGGAAAATCCAAGGAGGGGTAAACCAGGATAACTTGCCGAAGCCACAAGAAAATAACAACACCACGAAGACAAAAAAAGACACAGGAAAGCGATGTGAGTTCTATAAGAGCTCTAGTCACAAAACAAGTGAGTGTTAGGCCAAGCAGTCACTAGTGGCCGAGTTGAAGGCTTCTAAGTCAGACGCATGTTTTGAATCTACATCAGAACCTGAAAAGGGTAATGAAAAAGAAAATAATATCATTGATGTGGAGCCAAGTTCCATTGTGGCCACCACCAAGATCCAAAATATTGAGCCTAAAGATCTAGACGAAGGGGAATTCCTATTCCACTCACAGATGTGGGTGAAGGGTTCTCTGTTGTAGGTCATTGTCGACAATGGTAGCCAAAAGAATCTTATTTCAGTAGAGGTCATGAAGTGGTTGGGCCTACCAACTACAACACATCCACAACCACACCATCGGTGGCTTCACTAAGGACGATATCTATGCATCAGCCAATAGTGTCACCTTCCCTACAACATCAAGCCCTTCATGGATGAGGTACTGTGTGATGTTGCTCCTCTTGAAGTTTGTGATGTATTATTAGGAAAACCATACCTATGGAAGTGACATGTTGTATATGAGTCTAGATCCTACTTTGTTATTATTTCTTTGGATAGTAAGTTATATAGGATACTAGAGGTAGCCTCGCCTATTGCCATCTCTTCGATGTTTGCTAAGAAATGCACCAAGATCATCTCCCAGACTGGGAAATTTGTTTTCTTTATGATTCACTCTCAAAGTAAGGGGAGGATCATAGCCACATACATGGCTCCCGAGAAGGGTTCTTCTAAGTAGTAGAAGCAAGTGGATACAGTCATGGAAGAAAATAAGGACATCTTCTCCTCACCCACATGGGTACCCCTTGCACTGATAGGTCAAGTGTTTGATTGATCTGACTCTTGGAGCACCTCTACTCAAAGGGACGATATACTACCACTCCATTATGGAAAATTAAGAGATCAAGTGGAAAATCCAGGAGTTTCTACAAAAAGGGCACATTCGACCAAGTTCCTCACCTTGTGGGAGCCCGATTGTACTTGTATAGAAGAAGGATGGGACCTGGAGGCTTTGCATTGATTATCAGACACTAAAAAAAATCAATGTTAGGAACCAGTATATAATCCCATGGATTGATGACCTTCTAGATCAACTCATGGGGGATAAGTATTTCAGCAAGATCAATCTAAAGTCTGGCTATCACTAGGTTCCAATAGATCCCACAGATGTATGGAAGACCACCTTCAAATCTAAGAAGGGGCTTTTTTGAATGGTTGGTTATGCCCTTCGGATTGACAAATTCCCCTGTTACTTTTATGAGGCTAATGGATGACATCTTGAGGCCCTTCACCAACTCATTCGTGGTTGTTTATCTAGACAACATCTTCATCTTCAACAAAAAGTTGGGAAGAACACTTGCAACACATTTGACAGGTTCTTCAAACCCTTCGGTAGCACAAAGTGTGTGCCAACTTGGAGAAATGAACCTTTGGCATGAGCCAAGTCCAATATTTGGGTTACATCATAGATGAGTGTGGCATGCATGTGGATCTGACTAAGATCCAAGTACTCCAAGATTGGCTAGCCCTGACTACTCTATTGGAGATTTGCAACATTTTGGGCCTTACAAAATGTTATTGGAGGTTCATGTTGGGATTCTCTCATATCAATTGGCCTTTGAGTTAAGTTATTAAGGGTAGGACAAAAGGAAAGTTTTCCTGGTTTGAGTCCCAATAGAAGGTGTTCATTGAGTTGAAGCACCGACTCTTCTCTGCACAAGTACTCCCAGTACCAGACCTGTAGTATCCATATGAAATCGAGACAGACACCTGAGACTATGCTATTAGTGCAATCCTCCCCAACATGAGCATCCAGTCGCCTATCATAGTGAGACACTTTTTGATACAATTCATAAGTACCCCACCTATGATAAAGAGATGTATTCCATTGTGCAGGCTTGTTGAAAATGGAAGCATTAGATTCTGGGGAAGGAGACTGTCATCCACACCAATCACTGACCTATTTAGTTTATATAGACACAAGGGAAGTTGTATAATGATTTCCATCAAAAGTGGTCTACATATCTGCAACAATTTCACTTGAACATTAAATACAAAAAGAGCAACACCAATAATGTTACAGACTTCCTCAGCCAACCCTCAGTTATAACACTGACTACTATTCTCAACTCTTGTGGCCATGAGACCTCTAGATGGCTGCAACTATACAAAAATGATCCAAAGTTCACCTCAACATACTAGAGGTTAGTAGATGGAAAGAAAGTTTCTAATTTCCACCTCCAGGATGCATTATTATGCTACCTGGGCCACCTTTATGTTCCTTCAAGCAAGTGTGCCAAGCTGATTTTGGAGGCACACTATAGTGGGGTCGCGAGACACTTTGGTGTAGGGAAAACTGTGGCTGTACTACAAAAGTACTTTTATTAGCCAAAACTATAAGTGGATGTTGGGAAATATATCAGATCCTGCATTGTCTGCGCCATCGCCAAGCAAACCATCAAGAAGAAAGGCATGTACACTCCTCTTCCTACTTCTAGCCAGCTGTGGGAATCCATCTCCATGGGTTATATGTTTGACCTCCATTCTATCGAGCATGGTAATGACTTTGTATTTGTGGTCGTGGACAAATTTTCTAATATAGTTATATTGGCAGCTGATGAGCCCCAAAAATGGGTAACTTATTGGGCTCATTTTGCCTATTATTCTTGATTAATCCACCATTCTTCATAGTTTATGCATGCTTTTGAATACATTTATGTTAATTGAATGAATGAGAATAGTCACTTGACCATGAAGTCTAATACGTGCTTATTGCAAATTTTTGGACATCTTTTAGACCAAGGTTAAGAATTTATGAGCCAGTTGACAGCCAAATATGAGAGAACAAGGCTGAGGATTAGTAAGAAGGGTGTCTCCTGCACTAAATGGCCCCTTCCTCGAGTTCTCCACCATAAGCTTGGAGTTCAACAGCCCACCAAAGATGATTTCCAAGGGCAGCCAAGCAGCTTTTGGGAAGTGGTTGATTACTTGTAGTTTTGAGTAGCCAAGCCCCTCAAGTTAAGGAGGGTTGTTGGAGTTCCTCGTGGTGCATAAGTAGGAAGGCTTCAAGCCTTGGTAGTTTAGCTCTTGAATAGTTGTTTTTTGCACTTTGGTGCTGCTCTACCTTTTAGCGCATTTTCGAGCTTTTGCTGTAAACATTTTTGTGACATGGTTATTTTTTGAGTAATGGAGATAAATTTCACTTTGCACCAGCTTTGAGCTTTTCTTAGGAGGTTGTAGCTCTTGGGGTTGGGCCCAACCCAAGTGCCAGTACCTCCTTTGTGTACTATTATGTGTTTTCTTTGCATTCATAGAATAATTTCTGCTATTTAGGTTAAGATCTTGCTTTGTTACTTAGGTTGTTTTTGATGATTAAAATAGCTTTCCATGCTTTAGGTTGATTTGACAGTTTGATAACAAAAAAGGTCTGCAAAGAGGCCACCAAGAAATCCTTGATCTCATCTCTCCCTCCTTGGGATTATGAGCTGAGACCAAGGCATACTTGCTGCCACAAAAACACTGTTTTGCCTTTCAATGCAATTGCTAGTGTTAGATTTTTAGTTGGAAAAGTTGATACTATTTGTGCTTGCATATTTAGATCTATTCTTGCTTAGGTTTCCATAGTTATCTTGCATAATTTCCTGTTCATAACTTGTTTTTCATCATGTTTCTGGTTTTTAGGTTAGATTAGGTCAAAGTAGATAGATCTTTGATTTTTCTAGTCTTTCTTTGATCAGTTTTGAGAAATAGTGTGCATATCACCTATAATACATCCTTGCCTATCCTTCCTTCATCACATAGCCTGCTCCAGCCCCAAATTTCGGATTCCTTCCCTTCAGTTGCCACACTTTTCCAATTTGACCTAATTTCTACATTTTTGTGCAACATTGCTCCCTCCATCCTTGAACAAATCCAACCATCTTCATCACTCCTTAGCCTCATTTACTAGGTCCTAGACCTCTTCACATCCTCATCCATCTTCCATTTCCACTTTCCCACCGATTTTCCTCCATCAACCCTTAAAAATCCTCTCTCGGCTCTTCCTGTAGAACATCCTGTCAAACCCCTGTAGACTTCCTGTAGAAGATCACGTGAGCAGTTTCTAGAGATCTGATCGCTGTGAAACTCTCTAGAAGGGTGCTAGGGAACCCTTAGGCCCTCTTCTCACCTTCCCAACCTCCTACAAGCACCCGCTCCATTTCCTTTCGCCAATCAACCTCTGCACAGCCAAAAACAGTTAAAGCACATGCATAATAATTTTGCAAGATTACTCAAAAATACAAAAAGATGTTTTTCCATATTTTACTTTAGAAGTAGCTTAGTCACATGCATTTCACCTTTACAAGAGTCAATGGAATCTCTTTTGGTAGTTTTTATCTCTTTTCTTGCACTAGTAGGGTTAGTCGGTAAAGCTAGGGTTTGCTAGGGTTTGCATTTCCTTTCAGCTTTCAGCTTCTTTCTGCAAGTAGATTAGCCTCCTTTGAGTTAGATTTTATCCATCACAGTTAAAAGCTTCTTCTAAGAGCTCATAGAATTTGGCTTAAGCTCTTAGCAGACTTGTGTCAGCTGATTAAGTGACATCCTGCGGCAAGAACTAGTACTTGTGCATACAACATCGTCACTTCCAAGTTTGTTACGAACTACCGGGTTGATAAAAGTAAAGAAGGGAGTCCCAGGAGTTGCAGCATCATTGTTGCAATACTGGAACCCACCATCTTTTTGGCGCCGTTGTCGGGGAAGCGTCAGAGTATTTGTAATTGCTACTTTTCTTCTATTTTCTACTACAACCTTCTGCTAAGTAGTTTATTTCAGCAAGAGTAGAGTAGTTGTTTCACTTCAATTCTGCAATTTCCTTCTTTCCTAGACTAGCATTTCAATTCTGCAAGAGTAGATTAGACATTTCCTACTTTCCTAGACTATCATTTCAATTCTGCAAGCGTAGATTAGCATTTCAATTTTGCAATTTCAATTCTGCAAGCGTAGATTAGCATTTCAATTCTGCAAGCGTAGCTTAGCATTTCATTTCTGCATTTTCATTTCAGCAGCATAGATTAGTCATTTCTTGCTTTCATTTCAATTTTGCAATTTTCATTCCAGCAAGATAGATTTTAGTTAGTTGCAGTTCATTCTATTTCAGTTTTGCAGGTACAAGTAGAAAAGACACAAAAATCAACCAAAAATATTTCATTTCATGCCTCGTAGGAATAGAGACAATACAGGAAAATTCTTACCCAACACCCCCACCACATCACTGAGTCACCCTTCTCTCTTCTTCGGTGGTAGTGATCCAGAAGAACCAATAGGCGAACCTCCAGAGATATATGAAGATCCTATAACAGAAGAAGAGCAAGAAAACGTTCCTCCTGAGACCATGGCTAAACACAAAAATGGTATAGGAGATGAGGAGAGAATTGAAGGTGCCTTTCCCATCTGAGAGACCAATGGGGACACAAAAATGAAAAACATAAGTCCCTCATCCTTACCTCACTTCCATGGATTTACCACTGAAGACCCTGATACATTTTTGTTTGAGTTTGTTGTCCTTTATCGAACTTATGACTATGTAGAAGACGAACAAAATTTGAAACTCTTTCCCTCTACCCTCAAGGATGCAGCAATACGCTGGTTCATGGGGTTACCTGGAAACAGTATCACAACTTGGGCTCAAATGCAACAAGCCTTTAACAAAAAATACTGGGACTACTATCAGTCAAAGGAAACGAAGGGAGAAATCTTTCAGATGACCATGGGAAGTGATGAATATTTAGAATACTATGAAGAAAGGTTCCAACTTAGTTATAAAAGGGCCAGGTGCACACTTGAACCCGACTCTCTGAAGCTGGTTCTACTCGGAGGAGTCCCTGAAGACCTTCTAGATACCCTCCATTTGCTAGCTGGAGGAGACATCTACCAACTACCTTATGATGAAATAAAGACTGTGTTTAGAAACCATTCTAGGGCACCCTGGAAAAGAGGTAGGGGGAATCCACTTTCAGCTAGTTCCACCTTCTCCAAACATGAGTTTACAAATTAGATGGAAGACCTTAAAGTGAGGTGAGACAGACCATTTCCATGCAACTGGACACTTTCCAAATCCAATAGAAGAAAGAGGAAGCTGAGAGGGCTTTGGCCATCTTTTGTCCCAGATGCACAAGGAAGCATCCTAAGAACGAGTGTCCATTGCACTCAGTAGAGGTATGTTTCATTTGTGAAGAAGACCACCCTACAAACCAATGCCCAACCTTACCCAGACTTAAAACTATGTACCAAGGGGCTGAAGGAGCCACTAAACCACTTTACTTTCTCAACCAAAGGAGGCCGCATGGATCCAGACCTTACCAACAGGGGATGCAAGGGACATCCCAAACTTATTACGACCCCAACCAATCCACTCACATACCTTCTTGGGGTCCCCCTGCTCATCCTTCCTGGTCCACACCCCCTCCTTGGTCATATCCATCTCAATACCATACTCAACCTGCTACTCATTCGTTTCATTCTCATGTTCAGCCGTAACCTCACTGGAATGTACCAAAATAGGGGTGGAGGCCTCAGTACAACTCTCCTCCTGCCATTTTGGCTCCACCACCTGCTCAACCACAACCATTATCTCTTGCTCCTCCAAAACAACCCTAGATGCCTGCTCAACCGAACCCGAACCCTAATAACAGACAAGCCCAACAGGTATATATTGGAGAGACAACATTCCCGACCTACGCTGTGGAGATTCAGGAGATCAACCTGCGATCTATGAAGGTCCTCCCAGATAGCCAACCTCCTCCTAAGGAGGATGAAGTAGAGGAACAGGAAATTGAACCCAAAGCCATTCCACCCTTTCTTGAGAGACAACTAGAAACACGCAACCAAACCTAGAAGAGAATGAACTTCTGGGAGAACTTTAACAGTTGTGTGTAAAAATACCACTTCTCCAGGCCATCAAAGATGTATCAATCTACAACAAATTGATCAAAGAGAAGTGTTTCAGGTACCCACGCACACAAAAGAGAGATGCCCCAACTATCAATGTCATAGGACAACTGTTCGACCTACTGTTGGGACAAGTAATCTGTCCAAAATATTTGGACCTTGGGAGTCCTTTCGTTGATGTCCACATCAATGGCACCATGATTCCCCACACCCTGATTGATCTAGGGGTTGCCGTTAATGTGATGACCAGGGACACTATGTTCAAACTCAACCTTCAGAGTTCCCTAATAAAGACCTCGACAGTACTGCAGTTAGCAGACCGCTCCACCGTGACTCCCGAAGGGATTGTGGAAGATGTCATGGTCTCTGTGGATTCCTGGGAGTACCCTGTGGACTTTTTGGTCCTTCAGCCAAAGGAAAAACTCACTGGATACCCCCTCATTTTGGGAAGGCCTTGGTTAGCTACTGAAGATGCTTGCATCAGTTGTCGAGCTGGGAGCATGACCATTAAGAATGGGTCAATGTCCAAACAGCTAGTCCTATATCCTCCTGCCCAACCTTTGCTCGAACATGACTTACCTCTCTGGTTGGAGGAGGAAGATGAGGATGAAGTCTACTCTGCACCAGTGTGCACCATGGAAGCCACTAGGGGAGGTCCTCAAACCGAGGATGACCTTATTGAGAATTTAATTCAAAATCCACCTCCCAGTGTGCTGCCATTAGAAGAGTTGGTAGGAGACACCCAAGCCAGTGCTTTAGTGGATCTCTGTGTGGCTGATTCGACCTCTTCCCAAGTTAAGAATGTGGAATTTGGCCCTGAAAGAACCTTGAAGATCAACTCATCCCTATCTCCCTCTCAAGAGAAGGAGCTGTGTAGCTTATTGAACTGCCATTTGGATGCTTTTGCTTGGAGCTATAAGGAGATGAAGGGAGTCCACTCTTCAGTCTGTACCCATCACATTTGCATTAAAGAGGATTGTAAACTAGTCAGGCAACCTCATAGGAGAATGAATCCAGCCCTTAAGGACATTTTCAAAGAAGAATTGCAAAAGTTGTTGGATGCAGGATTCATCTACCCTATCTCTGACAGCGAGTGGGTTTCTCCTTTAGTGCTTATACCTAAGAAAAACGAGAAGTGGAGAATCTATGTAGATTATCGAGAACTTAACAAAGCTACCAAGAAGGACCATTTCCCTTTGCCTTTCATAGATCAAGTGTTAGATGGCCTGGCAGGGAAGAAGTTCTTTTCCTTCCTAGATGGGTTTAGCGGGTATAATCAGATCCAAATTAACTCAGAAGATCAAGATAAGACCACTTTCACTTGTCCATGGGGTACCTTTGCCTACCAGGTCCTTCCCTTTGGATTATGTAACACTCTTGCCACTTTCTAGAGAGCAGTACTGAGCATATTTGCTGAGCTGGTTCATGATTCAGTGGAAATCTATATGGATGACTTTACTCCTTATGGGTCCAACTTCCAAGAAGCATTGACTAACCTGGGAAAAGTTTTAACCAAGTGTATTGAGATGAACCTGTCCCTCAATCCTAAGAAATGTGAATTCCTGATGACTGAAGGGACCATGCTAGGTCATACAATTTCTCAACAAGGCTTACAGGTGGATCCCAACAAGATTGCTATCATCCAAAGGGTTCCACCTCCTCAAAAGGTAAGAGATGTTCGAAGTTTTTTAGGCTTAGCGGGATATTATAGAAGGTTCATTAAAGATTTCAGTAAGCTAGCCTCTCCATTGTTTGGTATTTTGGGGAAAGATGTCGAGTTTATATGGACTGATAACTGTCAAGAGGCTCTGAATGTGTTGAAAGATAAGCTGGTAACTGCCCCAATCTTGAGAGGTCCAAACTGGGCCCTACCTTTCCACATCCACATAGATGCCTCGAACAAAGCCATAGGGGCAGCCTTAGGACAAGTTGAAGAGAAGCTACTATATGCCATATATTTTGTCAGTAAAAACCTGTCCAAGGCAGAATTAAACTATACTGTAACCGAGAAAGAGCTCCTAGCTGTAGTCCATTCCCTAAACAAGTTCAGGCACTACATCACTGGTTATCAAACATTCATACACACTGATCATGCTGCAATTAGGTATTTGATGAATAAACCTGATGTAAATGCTCGTATCATTAGATGGTTACTTTTATTGTAGCAATTTGATTTGACCATTGTTGATAAGCCAGGTAAGGAAAATGTTGTTGCTGATTTTCTGTCTAGACTAGATTTGCCTGCAGGTGAAGAAGGGGTGGTCGATGATCAACTACCAGATGACACCTGTTTGTTATTTTAGTACTCTCTCCATGGTTTGCTGATATAGAAAATTACTTGGTTTCAGCACAATTCCCGCCACACTTATCCTCAAAAGAGAAGAGCAAGATCGTGAGGAAAAGCGCCATATTCACTTAGATTGGGGGCAACCTGTTCAAACTTGGCCTAGATCAGATTTTGAGGCATTGTGTCAGGGAGGAGGAAGTTTTTTACATCCTCCTAATCGGTCATGATGGACCCTGTCGAGGCCACTTTGCAGCAAAAAGAACCGCTTTCAAAATTCTACAGGCAGGCTACTATTGGCCCACTCTTCATCAAGATGTCAGAAGATACATAAGCCAATGTGACCGATGCCAAAGGATGGGGAAACTGACTCCAAGGGATGAAATGCCCCTCCAACCTCAGGTGACTTTCGAGCCATTTGAGAAGTGGGACATGGAATTTGTGGGTCCTATCAACCCTCCTTCAAAAAAAAGGTCTTACATCATTGTGTGCACAGACTACCTAACAAAGTGGGCAGAAACAAAGGCAATCAAAGCAGCAACAGAAGAAAAAGTGGCTGAGTTTTTGAGGGAAAATATCTTCTATAAGTTTGGCTACCCAAGAGAATTAGTCACAGATCAAGGAAGCTAGTTTACCTCTAACCTGATTGAAGACCTACTTGCTCATCACAAGATTAAGCACAGAACTTCCACCCCTTATCATCCGCAAGCAAATGGGCAAGTGGAAGTCACTAATAGGGCTTTGGAAGAGATTTTGACTAAAGTGGTGAGCAGCAGCAGAAAAGATTGGGCAGATCGCTTGTTTGAGGCCACTTGGGCCTACAACACTACTTGGAAAACTACAACAGGTTTCACACTTTATGAGCTGGTCTATGGGAAGAAGGCTTTGTTGTCCATAGAATTCAATGAATACACCACATTGAGGTTGGTAGCTCAGATGGACCTAGATCTTAGCCATGAACAACAGGAAAGACTAATTTAGCTGAATGGACTAGATGAACAAAGAATGCAGGCCCTCCTCTACTCAGAGGTGGTCCAACTTCAAAGAAAAATATGGCATGACCGGCACCTTAAAGAGAATCAATTTCAGCCAAGAGATTGGGCGCTGTTATATGATTCAAGATACAAGGATTTCAAAGGGAAGCTGAGGACAAGATGGTTGGGACCATATATAGTGGAGAAATGTAACGACAATGGTTCAGTCCTTATTAGGACCATTGATGAAGAAGCCATCTCCATGCTTGTCAATGGGCATCAATTGAAGATCTATAGGAAGCCCCTTTCTAAGCAGGAGTTCATTGAAACTCTGGATAAATCAGTGCTAGTAGTGGAGCAGGCCCCTGTCTCCACCCCACCCACATGTTGAGCACCAAAAAAAAAAAAAGAAGAAAGAAAAAGAAAAAAATAGAAAAAGAATAAAAGATCCTTGGGTGAAAACCTCTTGGAGGCACCCAGGGCAGGCAGTGAGGGTGAAAACCTCCTGGATGTGCCCTGACTATCTCAAAAAAAAATGAAAAAAAAGGAAAAAACACAAAAAAGAAATCTGACTTTTGTTGAGCAAATTGCAGGTTGCAGGAAGGACATTCCAGGGTAGGAGGATCGCACAAGACAAAGACAGAGGTTAGCACCAGGCTGCAGGCATCCCTCATGATCAATTCCTCCATAGCCACTACCCTTCCGTAATATTTGATCTCATTCGGGCCAAGATTTCACCTTCTACAGGAAGTTCTGTGTCTTCTATAGGAATTCCTGTGTCTTCTATAGGAAGATCCTGTAGAACCCATAGACGAGAAAAATTGTTCTCAGAAGGGAATCCAAAGGTTGGGAATCTACCTATGAGACCTGTCCACATACTTGTTTCCATTCATCGCCATATGTCGCCTTCCTCTATCTCTGAACACCTCCATTGCACCCATTTTTTTATATATTCCTGCACAGTCACACACAGAATCCTGTTTTCTTCATACTGCCAGAAAAGAACTTTTTGATGACAACTCAAGCAACAATTTCTCACTCACCATACCTGTCACCCTCCATCTAGATGCCTCATCAGCCGAAACCCTCGTCAACAGTGTAGCCCTGCTCATTCTAGCTTGCATTCCAGGAGGAGAAGTAGCTACAGGACATCCTACAGGAACCCTGTAGTAGCTAATCCCTCTGGAAGACATACTCTGGAAACAGGGACAGCCAAGAATGAAAAAATAGACATGCAAAGAGCTCTTTTTGAACGTAAGAATATCACCAGTAGCCGAAGCCAAGCATGCAGTGTGCATGCAGCAACAACAAATGAAGGAATGGGTTCCAAAACCCAAAATCTGCATAACACGACCGTGACCACGCAGGTAAGTGCCTAAACTCATTCGTCAATTGCATAAATCATATTTTAAAAGCTGCATGCCTATGGGAATGGTTCAGATTGAGTGGAATTGGTGGCCAGTCAACTGGCCACCCTTGGCCAATTACCTATCCTCGTGGGATCCAAATGAGCCCAGTTACATTCAAGATGGCCGATGAGATGTGCAACTAGCACGTGTGGAGAGTCCATCTAGGGAGAAATCGTCGGGACTGGTAGTGGTGGAGGCGGATAATAGTAGAGAGGAGGTGATGGTGGTCAGAAACACGTAGAAACATTATGGCTATGACATTAGATCAATGGTTTGGTCCAGCCACCTCATCCCCTCACCACGAATCATGCCACAGTTAAAAGATGCCTGGCTGAAACATGCACCACCTTCTGTTCACTCTGCACTCACAATGTCCTTGACTGGAGTACGCCTCCACCGCTTCCAAAAACAGTTAACCAGTCGTCCTCCACCAGCCCTTCGGCCTATTTTCAAAAATCTCCCGTGCATCGGGCTCTGTCAGAAGTACAGTTTCATTCTACAGGAACCGGGAGCTTTCTACAGGAAGGGTTCTATAAGAAAGGCAGAACAACTCTGCAAGGAAAAGAAACTTGGAATTTTCGTTGAATTTGAAGCTCCAAACGAGGTAGGCTCGAAAAAAACCTTTTATGTGCATACGCTGTTTGTGCAAGGTGGTGAATTGAATGGCATCAGTTTGAAAAACAAAAGGAAAGAGTCTGCCTGTGTATTGAAAAACGTGAAAGTTGCCTGCATATTTCACTGAGTTTCCCCAGTTTTTTTGCATCAGAAATCTCCTCCATGTTTCTTTTTAAATTCTCCTGCACGGAGGATATATGCAGTCATAGAAACCAGCCTATGTGTGTGAAAAACTGAATTTACATATCTATCTGCATGCTGAGAAGGGAACCTGTGTCCCTATGCTCTGTTCTGTAAAAACCAAATTTTCCTTTTCATAAGAAGACAGTCGAATTCTGGGTGACAGCAGTCTTAAACCAAGGAAATTGTTGCTAGTTGATATTGAATACACGAGAAATTCCTTCTTGGGTTCAGAAGAAACCGAATTCAGCTATCCTCTGTTTCAGATTGATTGTTTCATTGCCTGAGTATTTCCTTTTCTGGTTAAAACATAGAAAGAGCACTCACACCATGCCAGGAGGATTCATAAGGAAGGAGCCCTCTGACTCAGGAAAATTGCACAAGCATCTTGAAGTGGTGGACCTTTTCTCTCAAGCAAATTGGATATCCTTCTTTAACAAAATTCAGGGTCATGATGAGGAGATAACTGAGGAGTTTTTAATGTCCTTGAGATCACAGTCAAAAACACATGCCACAGTTAGTTTTAGGGGTTTAACCCTAGAACTCACCCCTGAGCTCATCAGTGGAGTTACTGGTCTACCATTGGGGCTCCCTTGGTGATCCAGGTGGATGTTGGTGGCCACCCACCTATCCCATTTGGACCCCCACAACTATCTCTTTCAGTTTTTCAGTTTCCTTAATTATAGCACAGTTTACTATTTTTAGCAGTTTTTCGGGTCCTAAACTTCTGGAGCCGTTTTGAGGCCCTAAACGACGTTTTTTGGGAAATCCACCGCCAACAATTTTTCTGATAAAAATCGTCTTTTCCGTCGTAGTCCTCGGAGAGATCTTTCCAACGGGCTATCATGCGCGTCAAACGGAGATAATACGACCAATTCGCGACCCCGGGAAGTTGGCTGTCCAACTCACCCCAAAACGGGGCCCACAATTTGGCGTTTCATCTTCTAGGGTTAGGTTTTGGAATGTGAAGGGCTTTCCATTGTTTCTCAATAATAAATAGGCCTTTGAGCCTCATTGTAAAGACACTTTGAAACAGTTCAGAGGCATGTAGCCACCACATCTCTTCTCAGAGATAAGCTACCATCGCCCTAGCTGGTTTATTTCCATTTCTGTTTGTAAGCATATTTCAGTATTTTACAGTAATGAATTGAGGTATTATTTCCGCTGCATATCTGTCTTTATGGTTATCTCTGTATTTTATTACGTTCCTGTTTAAATCTGGATCAGTGGTATCAGAGCGGTTTGCTTTTTCTCTGTTTTTCTTTGCATGTCCCCAACGAGGTCGGGATATAAGGAGTTAGGGCTTGAATTGGTCGAACCTTTGCAAGACCAGCCTCGCAAATCTCGACGACCTCCCATGGCGGATGAGAAGAAAGACGAGGGGGCAGGAGATCCTATCAGAATCTTGCTCGAAGAAGCCCTCGAGCGGCAAAGGAACGCGATGATGGATAGCTTTGCGCAGATCCTTCAGCGGCTACCCAGAGGCGACGCATCGGCTTCCAACAGCTACTCTGGAAATGCCACACCGTTTAAGGTACAAGTTAATTTTGAAATCCCCATCTTCGAGGGTCAAATAGATGCAGATGCCGTAGATAAATGGTTAAATCTGCTAGATGGGTATTTTTCTGTTCATGAATTTTCAAGTCGGGAAAAGATTGTTTTCGCTCTTCTCAAAGCAGCCCCCCCCCGTCAAGGACTGGTGGGAAACATACTGCGAGCAGAAGGATGAAAGTACAGGCTCACTGTTTTCAGCCGCCCCCACTTGGAATGACTTCCGGGATGCCATCAAGGAGCAGTACTACCCTGTCAAAAGCTATGAGGACAAATACATCAAATGGACCACACTGCGGCAGGGACGAGACCAAGATGTGCTAGAGTTCACAAATATTTTTCATACCCTTCACACATAGTTGGGTATCAAAGATTCTGAGCTACATCTGGTACTCAAATACCGCGGCTGCCTACACAGATACATCCAGGAAGAGATGGAGTTCTTGAACATCTCCTCACTCGGCACAGCATACCGATACGCTATCAAAATCGAGCAAAAGTTCAAACAAAAGAAGCGAGACTTTGGATCTGCAAATCCAAAGCCCAAAGGACAAAGCCAAGGCGGGGTGACCCAAGACAACCCGTCGAAGCCACAGGAAAAGAACAACACCATGAAGCCGAAGAAGGACACAGGAAAGTGGTGTGAGTTCCACAGGAGTCCCACTCATAACACAAGTGAGTATCGGACCAAGCAGTCGCTAGTGGCCGAGTTGAAGGCTTCCGAATCAGATGCATGTTCCGACTCTGAGTCAGAACCTGACAAGGGGAATGACAAAGGGAAGCAAATCATTGATGCGGATCCCAACGCCACTGTTGCTACTGCCAAGATCCAGAAAAATGAGCCTGAAGATCCAGAGGAGGGGGAACGTCTTTTCCATTCACAGATGTGGGTGAAGGGTTCGCCGCTGCAATTCATTGTCGACAGTGGCAGCCAAAATAACCTCATTTCAGCAGAGGCCGTGAAGCAGTTGGGCCTACCAACTACACCACACCCACAGCCATACAGTATCGGTTGGCTTCACGAAGGACAAGATCTCAAAGTTCGCCAGCAGTGCCGCCTTCCCTACAGCATCAAGCCCTTCACAGACGAGGTATTGTGTGATGTTACACCTCTGGATGTTTGTGATGTACTATTAGGCCAGCCATACTTGTGGAGGCGACATGCTATGTATGAGTCAAGGCCTCGCGCTGTCATCATTTCTTTGGATAATTCATTATACAGGATACCGGAGGTAGCCCCACCTACCGCCACCTCTTTGATCACTGCTAAGAAAGGCAGCAAGCTCATCTCACAAACTGGGAAATTTATTTTCTGTCTGGTTCGCTCCCAAAGTAAGGGGAAGATTGTTGCTACATCCATGACCCCTGCGAAGGGTTCCTCCACGCAGCAGCAGCAACAGAGGGATACAGTCGTGACAGAACACAGGAACAACTTCTGCTTACCCAGAGGGGTACCACACAACTTTCAGGTGGGCGACAAAGTTTGGTTACATTTGCAGAGGGAGCGCCTTACCAGAACCCATCAGAAACTCAGACCACTTCGACATGGTCCTTACACCAGTAGCAAGGCTACAGGAAACAATGCTTTGAAGCACAACATTCCTCCACTCCTTCGCTTGCACCAAGTGTTCAATGTGGATCGTCGCCAACCATGCTCCCCACCATTTCTGGACACATCAGAGATTGCAGAACAGCTCACCAGAGATCCAGCTCAGCAGAAGCTTCCTCATCTTAGGGAGGAACTCAACGCAATGGGGACCATTGCTTCCTAAGGGGGGAGGAATGATCCAGGTCGACGTTGGTGGCCACCCACCTATCCCATTTGGACCCCCACAACTATCTCTTTCAGTTTTTCAGTTTCCTTAATTATAGCACAGTTTACTATTTTTAGCAGTTTTTCGGGTCCTAAACTTCTGGAGCCGTTTTGAGGCCCTAAACGACGTTTTTTGGGAAATCCACTGCCAACGATTTTTTTGATAAAAATTGTCTTTTCCATCGTAGTCCTCGGAGAGATCTTTCCAACGGGCTATCATGCGCGTCAAATGGAGATAATACGACCAATTCGCGACCCCGGGAAGTTGGCTGTCCAACTCACCCCAAAACGGGGCCCACAATTTGGCATTTCATCTTCTAGGGTTAGGTTTTGGAATGTGAAGGGCTTTCCATTGTTTCTCAATAATAAATAGGCCTTCAAGCCTCATTGTAAAGACACTTCGAAACAGTTCAGAGGCATGTAGCCGACACATCTCTTCTCAGAGATAAGCTACCATCGCCCTAGCTGGGTTATTTCTATTTGTAAGCATATTTCAGTATTCTCCATTAACGAAATGAAGTATTATTTCCGCTGCTTCTCTGTTTTTATGGTTATCGCATCTCTGTATTTATGGTTATCTCTGTAATCTATTGCATTCCTGTTTAAATCCGGATCACTTGGAGCAAAGAAGAGAGATCATTGGGCCAAATTGCTAAGAACTCATTTTTTCTGCCCACGAAGCATCCTGTAGAATATAAAAATGGGGTTGGAATAACCAGCTTGCCTCCTCTCTAGAGTGAAGTTAGTTTTCAAATTATGAAGTAGGGAGGTTTAGCATTATCTATGGATATCATTTCAAGTTGCTGTGTGAATTAAGGCATGGGATTGACTTGCCTCTAGCCAAGAAGCTGAGAATCCCATATTTCCTTCTTTAGTCCCTAATTTAATGTGGTACAAAGTTAAATGAAGGGATCCTAGATCAGTTGGCCCATCATGGGCTCATCAAACTATTAGTGGAAGATGCTTTGCACACCTACACTGTCCCCATATCTTGGGAAATCTTCAGAAACATGTCCAGGGATGGAAACATTAGAACTTTGGCTGAAAACATCACCCCATCCAGCAGTGAGGAGGAAGAACACACTGACGAAGGTGAGAAAAATAATGATGAAGGAAAATAGGACATTCAAGCACAGAAAGAACAGAAAGAAAAAGGGGAAATGGGCCAGATTGCTGAGCCTAAAACAGAGGAAGAAACAACAACAAAATCACCAAGGGAAAAGAAGATGCAGAGTAGAAAGGAAAAGGCTAAGAAATCCCAAATGAAGGCTGCTATAGCCAAAGCGGGCACACAGAAACAAAATGAAAATACACACCTTGAGATATCAGCAACACAGACAGAAACAGTGGACACAGGGATTTCTACGAGAAGCAAGGAAAGATAACAACAAGAGGAGAAATCACCTGAGATGTTGGAAAGGGAGGCAGCAGTTGTTCTTGCTACCTTAAGCACACCTACAAAACAAAAAGGAAAGAGAAAGAGGAAAACCTCCATGTACTTTAAAGCAAGGAGAAGCACAAGGATCAAGGCAGGCAAACCTCAGCCACCATCCAAGGAACCGATTGTCATGGAGGACTCACTCCAAGATATCCTCATTCCAAGATATCCATCACCCATGAAAGAGGAAGCCCAAAAACCTCTACATGGAAAGAGAAAAATAAGTCGATGGACTCAAAGGCAGTTCTACAGGAAGCTACAACATCTCTATAGGAAACTCTATCCAAGTTAAAAGAGACTGAGAAATTGGAGGAGAAAGTAGCTAAACAATCACAAGGGGAGAGAAAAACCGAAGAAATACCTGAACCTACCCCTCAGCCTAGCTTGGGCTCATATTACAATCTGTTAGAGGGTGGGAAAATCATCCCACAGAAATTTGTTGTGCCACTCTTCTTTGCATTGGAACAAGAGAGGATCAGAACACACACATGGATGAAAATTGCCAAATCTAAGGGAATTGAGGACATAGGCCACATGGAGGAGAAGTTAAAAGAATTGAGAGGAGAACTGGCCATGGTAAGGCATGTAGAAAGCTGCAAAAGAACCCGGCTGCAGGAGGAGAATGAGCTATTGAAAAAACAGTTGCAGCTACAGGAAGTCCACAAGGAAGGTAGGTTGTCCATTTTGGGAGGGCAACAACAGTAAGAAGGACCTCCAGCAGACAAGGACACAACTGAGAAACAACAGAAGGAGGAAGAGCTACAAGCTAATGTGGAGATGCTCACAAAATTGTTGCAAGAACAGGAGTCTCAAGCAGTAGAAAAGATACAAGGTTTAAAACAACAGTTGTAGAAGCCTTACAATGTAGGAAACCTGCTAAGTCACATGCCTTATATCTTAAAGATCAATGGTTGCAATTTAAAATTAACACATTGGCCCAAAGGGGCACCATTCCATTTCAGAATTACCATCAGTTTATGGACTTATGTGACAGTAGCTCAGCAGAAGAGAAGGCCAAGTTATCAGAATTCTATTTACACAACTTGGCCCTTCCAAACATGAATCTGTGGGACCGCAATGCTACATTGGGAGATGTGCAACTCATGGCCATGGCCTCTTGGTTAAACCATGAGGAAAAGAGGGCAGTAGAGATTTGGAATGTTATGAACTGGGAACTAAGTGATCCACTCATGATCAGAGACAAACCAGAAGATCCCTCAGCTTTACTGTAGCCCATCAGCACCTTGCTAACAACCCGCAGGTTCTCCTAGACTACATTGAAAAGAAAGCTCAGGCCAATGCTTACTTTGAGGACATGGAAAAACAGTTGGGTGATAACTGCATTCATGCTTGCACAAGGAGATGGAACACATTGTCCCACAGTCTGAAAATCAGAGAGTACCACTCCCCAACAAGGATGAGGGAGGCCTTGGCAAGGGTACCACTTTATAAATAGTCAATGCAAACTCTGCAGGCCAACTGGATCGGCCTAAAGTTCAGTCCTCCATTGCTTTTGGGACTGCTGGAAGGGGTCAAAGAAGAAGAAGAGCACAAGCAATGGGAAGAAGTAGAGAGAAAAACAAGGTTTCATGACCGAGAAGAGGAAATCACCTCAGAAGCTTCGGATGTTAGAGAGGCAGTCAAAGAAATCAAATATGATGAGCTGGATTAGTTGCTCAGAGGATGAGAAACACATTTAGTAGGGGGGTGATGATGAGCCCCAAAAATGGGTAACTTATTGGGCTCATTTTGCCTATGATTCTCGATTAATCCACCATTCTTCATAGTTTATGCATGTTTTTGAATATATTTATGTTAATTGAATGAATGAGAATAGTCACTTGACCATGAAGTCTAATACGTGCTTATTGCAGATTTTTGGACATCTTTTGGACCAAGGTCAAGCATTTATGAGCTAGTTGATAGCCAAATATGAGGGAACAAGGCTGAGGATTAGTAGGAAGGGTGTCTCCTGCACTAAATGGCCCCTTCCTCGAGTTCTCCACCATCAGCTCAGAGTTCAACAGCCCACCAAAGATGATTTCCAAGGGCAGCCAAGCAGCTTTTGTGAAGTGGCTGATTACTTGCAGTTTTGAGCAGCCAAGCCCCTCAAGTTAAGGAGGGCTATTGGAGGTCCTTGTGGTGCATAAGTAGGAAGGCTTCAAGCCTTGGTAGTTTAGCTCTTGAACAGTTGTTTTTCACACTTTGGTGTTGCTCTGCCTTTCAGCTCATTTTCGAGCTTTTGCTGTAAACATTTTTGTGACATGGTTATTTTTTGAGTAATGGAGATAAATTTCACTTTGCACCAGCTCTGAGCTTTTCTTAGGAGGTTGTAGCTCTTGGGGTTGGGCCCAACCCAAGTGCCAATACTTCCTTTGTGTACTATTATGTGTTCTTTTTGCATTCATAGAATAATTTCTACTATTTAGGTTAAGATCTTGCTTTGTTACTTAGGTTGTTTTTGATGATTAAAATAGCTTTCCATGCTTCAGTTTGATTTGACAGTTTGATAACAGAAAATATCTGCAAAGAGGCCACCGAGCAATCCTTGGTCTCATCTCTCCCTCCTTGGGACCATGAACTAAGACCAAGGCATACTTGCTGCCACAAAAACAC
The DNA here is from genome assembly GCA_031772625.1 of Pinus tabuliformis. NCBI lineage: Eukaryota > Viridiplantae > Streptophyta > Pinopsida > Pinales > Pinaceae > Pinus > Pinus tabuliformis. The sequence continues at coordinate 233,796,183 of CM062815.1, forward strand.
TGTTTTGCCTTTCAATGCAATTGCTAGCGTTAGATTTTTAGTTGGAAAAGTTGATACCAGTTGTGCTTGCATATTTAGATCTATTCTTTCTTAGGTTTCCATAGTTATCTTGCATAATTTCCTATTCATAACTTGTTGTTCATCATGCTTATTGTTTTTAGGTCAGATTAGGTCAAAGTAGATAGATCTTTGATTTTTCTAGTCTTTCTTTGATCAGTTTTGAGAAATGGTGTGCAGATCACCTATAATACATCCCTACCTATCCTTCCTTCATCACACAGCCTGCTCCAGCCCCAAATTCCAGATTATTTCCCTTCAGTTGCCACACTTTTCCAATTTGACCTAATTTCTACATTTTTGTGCAACATTGCTCCCTCCATCCTTGAACAAATCCAACCATCTTCATCACTCCTTAGCCTCATTTACCAAGTCCTAGACCTCTTCACATCCTCATCCAACCTCCATTTCCACTTTCCCACGATTTTTCCTCCATCAACCCTCAAAAATCCTCTCTCGGCTCTTCCTGTAGAACATCTTGTAGAACCCCTGCAGACTTCCTGTAGAAGATTATGTGAGCAGTTTCTCAAGATCTGATTGTTGTGAAACTCTCTCGAAGGGTGCTAGGGAACCCTTATGCCCTCTTCTCACCTTCCCAACCTCCTACAAGTGCCCGCTCCATTTCCTTTCACCAATCAACCTCTGCACAACCAAAAACAGTTAAAGCACATGCATAATAATTCTGCAAGATTACTCAAAAATACAAAAAGATGTTTTTCCAAATTTTACTTCAGAGGTAGCTTAGTCACATGCATTTCACCTTTCCAAGAGTAAATGGCATCCATTTTGGCAGTTTTTATCTCTTTTCTTGCACCAGTAGGGTTAGTCGGTAAAGCTAGGGTTTGCATTTCCTTTCAGCTTTCGGCTTCTTTCTGCAAGTAGATTAGCCTCCTTTGAGTTAGCTTTTGTCCATCATAGTTAAAAGCTTCTTCTAAGAGCTCATAGAAGTTGGCTTAAGCTCCTAGTGGACTTGTGCCAGCTGATCAAGTGACAGCCTGCGGCAAGAGCTAGTACTTGTGCATACAACACCGTCACTTCCAAGTTTGTTACGAACTACCGGGTTGATAAAAGTAAAGAAAGGAGTCCCAGGAGTTGCAACATCATTGTTGCAATACTGGAGCCCACCAATAGCCTACAAGAAGAGTATCACAACATAGGAAGCTTCAAAACTCTTCTTTGAACAAGTATGGGTACATTTTGGGATCCCACAGACCATTATATCAGAGTAGGATAACAGGTTCCTCAGCACATTCTAGTTAGGACTCTAGACACTATTTCAAAGGCCTAGGATTTCAACCATTGTGTCTGATTAATGTTTCCATGCCTAATGCAACTACACAGGTAGAATCCACACATGTATTGTCTGAGGTTAATAAAGTGACCAAATTTATTGAATGCATCCAGCACATCCACCAGTAGGTTCACAACATCTTAGAGAATTTAAATGCCAAGTACAAGAAATAACATGATCAACATTGGGTGCCACACAAGTTTTAGGTGGGCGACAATGTTTTGTTACATTTTCAGAAAGAACGCCTTATCGAATCCCATCGGAAGCTCAGAACACTCATATATAGTCCTTACACCATTACCAAGGTTTCGGGAGACAATGATTTTGAGCACAATATTCCCCCATTCCTTTTCCTGCACCTAGTGTTTAATGTGGATCACCTTCGACCATACTTCCCACCATTACTGGACACATCAGACATTAGAGAACAAGTCACACCAACAAAGTTAAACCCAGACTGCATGGAACATGCCACAACTGATCAGATTATGGACACACAGGTCAAGAACACTTGCCAACAGAAGATCCAACTAGATCAAGTTATCAAATTTGGCCAACTATTGCACCAAGGCAAGTGTCTCACCAGGGACCAAGTTCAACAGAAGTTTCCCCATCTCATGGAGGTAGTCAACGCAATGGGTACCATTGCTTCCTAAGGGGGCAAGAATGATCCAAATGGATGTTGGTCACCACCTCCTATTCCACTTGGACCCCCACCACTATCTCTATCATTTTTTCATTTTCCTTAAGTGTAGCAAAATTTACTATTTTTCGCAGTTTTTTCAGGTCTTGAACTTCTCGAGCCGGTTTGAGGCCGTAAAGGACATTTTTGGGAAAACCGAGGCCAACATGGGTAGTTTACCCATGTTGGCCACTCAAAAGTTGTATTTATTGGATAGATATTTCTGACGAGGTATTTTTCGCATCAAACAGAGATTGTATGCCAAACTTACAACCCTGGGAAGTTGATGTACCAATTTACCCAAACAAGGCCCATAGTTTTGGCGCTTCATCTCCTAGGGCTAGGTTTTTGGATGTTTATGATTTTCCATTATTTCTTAGTAATAAATAGGCCTCCGAGCCTCATTGTAACACAGTTTAGAGGCATGTAGCCACCATATCTCTTCTTAGAGATAAGCTATCATCGCCCGAGCTAGTATTATTTCCATTTTGTTTGTAAGCATATTTCAATATTTGATATTAATGAAATGAAGTGTTATTTTTGCTTCTTCTCTGTATTTATGGTTATATCTGTAATTTTTTGCATTCCTATTTAAGATTGGATCGCTTATTCATATCACATGACTAGGTGCATATAGTGTTCATCTGCCTATTCCACTTGGACCCACAACAATGTTTCCTATCAATTTCCTATTTTTTAGCAATTTCCTCTTTTGGCAATTTTCTATTTTTTTGGCAATTTTTGGGTCCTAAACTTTTGGAGCTGTTACGAGGCCCTAAATGATAGTTTTAGGGAAACAAGAAAACATTAGCCAATCAATACATTTGTAGTAGAAAGTTGTTGTCCTTGAATAGACCTTTCTAATGGGGTATCATGCATGCCAAACGAAGATCATATTTCAAAGTTACGACCTTGAGGAGTTGACTTTCCAACTAACCCCATTGAGGCTCATAAGCTTTGGGCACTTCATCTCCTATGGTTAGGTTTTTAGATTTTTTGGGTTTCTCATTATTTCTTTATGATAAAAATGCCTTAGAGCCTCATTGTAACATAGTTTAGAAGGCATGTAGTTGTCATTTCCCTTCTCAGATATAAGCTACCATTGTTCGAGCTAGTCTACTTTCATTCTACATGTAAAAAAATTTCAACACTTGCTATTAATTTATTGAAGCTTTGTCTCACTATATCTCTATGTTTTTGTTTAAATCTATATTGTTTTTTCGTTCCTTCATAAATCTAGATAAGTGGTATCAGAGCAGTCTGCTCTTTCTCTCTCTCTTTTTTTTTTTGTGCATATCCATAACGAGGTCTAGGAACAAGGAGTTAGGACTTGAACTCCTTGATCCCTTGCAAGACCAACCTCGTTGACCTCAATGACCTCACATGATAGATGAAAATAAATGCAAGGGAGTGGGAGATCCTATCAAATTGTTTCTCGAAGAATCCCTTGAGTGATAAAGGAACGAGATGATGGATACTTTTTTCTAGATTCTTTGGCGAAGGCCAATGGGTGATACATCTTCATCCAATAGTCACTTAGGAGGCACCACCCCCTTTAATGTACAAGTTAATTTGACATTCCTATATTTGAAGGCCAGATAGACCCAAATGCTTTAGATAAATGGTTCAATCTACTAGAAGGATATTTTCAATCAATAATTTTTCCAATAGAAAAAAGATTTATTTTGCACTCCTAAAGGTCCCCCCCCCCCATCTCAATGACTGGTGGGAAACTTATTGTGAGAAAATATTCGATGAGGAATCCTCACTATTTTTAGTCACACCCTATTGGGGCTCTTTTTGAGATGTTAAGGAAGAATATTACCCTATTGGGAGCTATGAAGACAAGTACATAAAATGGACCAAACTATGACAAAAAAGGGACTAAGAAGTGTCAGAGTTAATGAATACCTTTCATACCCTATGCACGAATTTGGGTATCAAGGAATATAAATGACATTTGGTGCTCAAATATCATGTTTATCTACAAAAAAACAGCAAGGCATAATTGGAGTTCTTGGACATCTCCTCGCTTGGTGCAACATAACGATATGTTTTCAAGATTGAGCAAAAATTTAAACAAAAGAAGTGAGAATTTGGATCTATGACCCCGAAGCAGGGAAAGGGAAACTCCAAACTATAGAACAAAGGATGGAGCCAAGGTGGAATGATATAGGACAATCTGTTGAAGCCACAAGAAAAAATTAACAATGGGAAGATGAAGACATAAATAGGAAATTGGTGTGAGTTCCACAAGATCCCAACTCACAACACAAATGAATGTCACACAAAGCATTCACTGGTGGTTGAATTAAAATATTCAAAGTTAGATGCATGTTCCAAATCTGAGCCAGAACTCAATAAGGGGAAATAAATCATTGATGCAAAACCCAGTGCCACTATTGTGATGAGTCTCTGTATTGCAACGAGAATGTTGTAACTCCGAAGACTACCAACTTTAATTATCAACTTGGGGTCTGTACAAACTTAAGAGGTATCAACACTATATGTGCAACATACAATGTGTCATTCCTTTGATATCATTATGTAATGGAGTGAATGTAATAAAATCAAATCCTAAACTAATTGTAGAAAATGAAATGCTCGAAATGGAAACCTTAACCTATTGCAAAAAAGGAAATATAAGGAAAGAAACCTGTTCTAATTGCATAAAGTAAATATAAATGTAAACCATTACATTTCAAATAGTTTAGATCCATTAATAAAGTTTATTGGATGTGGCAATCAAGAAAATCATCACTGTATTAGCCAACTCATAAATTTGTTCATTAACCAAAATCGTTGAAATGTTTTGCATGGGTAAAGAGGCAAGTCCTAAGCGGTGTTTAGTATTTCCTAATAATTGAATTAAAACCTAGGGGTATTGATTCAACCCTAATGGATAATATCCAAGATTCTTGAGTGAATCTCTGCAAGTATATACATGTTAGAAGGCTGCTACAGGGTTTCTTGTAGTTTACTCCAAGAAACATCAGATTTTATATAAGAAGTTATAATTCACAGAATGACTAACCAAATCAAATAAAAATTGGATGGGACAATTTTTTTTATTGAATAGGATGTCTTATGTCTCGATTCCAAGTGGAATCACTCAAAAATACCTCTGTTAACCCATGCTAAGAAATGGCAGAAAATTACTAGTCTAAAATCTAGAAATTAGAGAACTAGTGGGCTAGTAAATCTATCAAATGCATAACCTAATCAAGTGAAAATGAATTGGGGTAATTTTTGTTATTAAATAGAATATTTTTTTGATCTAATGCAAGTGGAATAAACTCGATTGAAACTCATTATCATGCTTGAAAAAATAGCAGAAATTTATTGTTATTTGCCACAAGGGACTTCCATAAATCTAGATTTGGGAATAAATAAGATAATCCAAGTAGCTCAATGATTACTATGACCTTCCAAAGCTATTACAATGATCAAATGATGCTTGTGATCCTGTAAAATAACTTACTTCAACCATTTTACCCAATCCTACAATAAGAAATCATTAATACTAAATGTAGAAATAGAAAAAAGACAAGAACAAGAGATGGCCAAGCCCAAGTAAACTCATATTCCTATGGCAGATACCAAGATCTAGAAGCTGAACATGGCACCAATCTTCATTATATCCATAAATACAATTACATCCCTACAAAAAATGACAGTGGAGTTGCAAAAATACGAGTTCTCTCCACAAGAAGACTAATAAAAATCAACCCCTAGAGGCAAATTTGACTTGGTACTTATAAAAAAATAATTAGGAATCATTCCCCATGAAAGGAGGAATATTTCCCCACCAAAATCCATTGATTAGTGGATGTGGCTCCCAATACTAGGAATTTGCATTAAATGGCAAGGAACACATTCCTAGATTTTCTCTATCATTGGAGCTCCACAATCTGTGCCATAATTCTAGAATATCTTGTTAATTTATTATTTAATATTGATCCTCCTGTAGTAGGGAGAAATCCCTTAAATTATCTCCTCCTCCAAATCTTCATAATCTACCCAATATTCTCACAATATTCCACAAAAATAAATAATATTAGGCACAATTATGCAATTATCCATAAACCTTCCTAATGAACATATTAAAGTTAAAAATACATTATCTAATGCAAAAAGAGAGGTTTAATGTGCTGAAGGATGGTCAGATGGGCCTTAATTTATGTCTAATTTAAAGGCCCATCATACCCCTTGCTGAAAGTGTTGATCATCCTCTGAGCAACTTAGTGACCTAATTGTGCCTCATTCATGGTCTTGGTGGTCTCTCTCTTGTGAATTCCTCAGTCCTTTCTCTTAAGAATCTTGGCTATAAGTTCTGCAAGGATAAACACAAAAATGCAGTTGTTCTTTTCATGTTTGTTTAACAATCTTTCAAGTAAAAAAAAAAAAACATAACTTTCCTCTTTGCAAGTGGACTCTGCTGGCTTGTCGATCCATTTCATTCATATCTTCTCCCTTGAAACCTTCATTCTATTTTCACTCATTTTTCCGAAACTGTTTGTGCATAGAAAAAATCATAATGTTTCTTGAGACCATTAGCCTGCCTTCTTTCCCTTATTCAATATGGGTCCTTGAATATTTTTCGATTTGGCAAGTTATTCCACATCCTTTTCCAACCTTATGCTACCTTTTTCCACCATTTGGACACCTCTGAAACCTTCAAAATGCGTTTATATGAGAACTAGGACATTCTATAGTAAATTTGTGTTTCCTATAGTAAACTATAGGAAACCCTGTAGCGGTTCTTGTAGTACTACAAGAAACGCTGTACCAGTTCTTATAGTACTACAGGGAACCCTGTTTAAACTTGTTTTGAGTAGAAATGATAGTCTAAGCCTAGGGTAGGCTCTCAACTTGACGTCCATGCCTTTCTCCCATCTCTATAACATCTTTTAAGCCTTGGACAAAAGTTAGAAAGATATTAGAGACCTCTTGGAAAGCCTCTTTTCATCACTGTAGTTTGAGTTCTATTTTGATAGTGATTTCCTTCTTTCCTTTTGCTGCCTTCTTCTCTTTTGTGGCTTAGATAATTGCCTAATGGCCTTGAAGTTCTCTATTTTGATTTGGTCTATCTTAGGCACTCCCATTTTGGGTTTTATCACAATTTTTTTCTTTCTTCCCTCTTGTAGAAGCATTTTTCCTTCTTGTAGCAATCATTCCTCCTCTTTCAGGGTCTTCTAACTGTATGGGGATGATGAGAAATGATGTAGAGGGTTTGGAGGATGATGCTAAGGCTCAGAGGGAGTAGTGTAGGTTTGTGAAAAGGGAGAGGATGTGCTCTATGTGTTTTTTCAAGAACTTTTCAGGGTGAGACAAAGTGTAAGGTTTGTTCTTGAAAAATATTAATTTTTTTCTAATGAAATTGGATGGATGAATGATGGATAGATAGTGGATATGAAGTAGATGGAGGGCTTGGAGTACTGTGGTGACTTGGCCTTTGTAATTTTTTTTTCTTTTAACCATTGTCCCCATTCCTCGAAATCATCACCCTTCCTAATTTGGCTTTTCAACATTGCATGAGTGAAGGAGTGAGCTTCAATTAACTAGTTGAAGGCAGTCATGAGTGCTGACCCATCCTTAGCTTATAAAACCTCATCTCTCATGCATTGACAACAAATGTCTAACTATAATATGCTCAAGAGAAGAGGTCAAGAATATTGCATACCTGTACCTACCTAATGGTTGTAAGAGAGGAATGCATGCTTTTTCTGAGTTGATGATAAATCCATGGTCCTCTGGAGGTAATAATTTCCTTTGTTTGCTTCTACACAAGTCTTCATAGCTTGGTGATTCTAAACCTTTGTCTTCTAGTTACCATAAGCAAGTTATCTTAGTCAAATCCAGCCTTCTTGGAGTGTTGGGCTTTGCCATGGGTGATGTTCACCTTCCTTATACCTTATTCCACCATTAGGCACCTTTCCCAAACTTGATTTCACCTTTTTTACCTTCCTATAGCTTTCAGCCTGTTTCCTGTAGTAAACTAGGACTCCTGTAGTACTAAAGGAAACCCTGTAGCAGCCTTGTTTTGCCCATATCTCCCAAACGGTAGAATGGATTGACATGAAATTTTCTAGTCATGTTTACATAATCCTTATGCACCTCCCCATAAAAACATTTTGGCCAATGGATGCATGAATCATGAGAAAAAGTAAAAATGAATGAAGTTGATGGAGGCCAATTTCTTGGAAACCGTGTAGTGAAATTTTCTGAAATTTCTTAGGCATGTTATCATCATCCATATGCATCTCCCCATGAAACAACTTTGCAAATGGATGCAATAATATGGAGAAAATTAAAAATCACTGTAGGTGATGGACGCTAATTTGACGAAACCTGTGCACTAGAATTTTCTGAAATCGCTTGAGCATGTTACCATCATCCATATTCATCTCCACTTGAAACATCTTGGAAAATGGATGCATAATGTTCAAGATATGACAAAAATAATTTTCTTTTCTATGTATTTCTGTTTCCTATAGTAAAACAAAGCCTTCCTGTAGTATTTTAGGGCAACAAGGAAAATGAATGGGAAAAACTTGGGAATGATAGGTGGTTGGTGGAAATAGATGAGGGTGATGGATTGGCATGGCCTTGGTCTTTCTGGAGCATCTGAGAAAATGAGGAGAAAGTCCAAGTTTGACTTCCTTTGACTAGAATTTTGACCAATTTTTTCTTTTTTTGGTGCTAACTTACTTTCGTTGCTTACAGATGTTGGAGAGCACTTGAATTCATCAGAGAGATACATGGAGAAAATATTTTTTATTTTTTCCTTTTTTTTTTCTTCTAAGTCTACTAGCCACCTCAATGAGGTTTTCAACTAGTAGCTCTACCTAGGCGCCTCAAAGGAGGTTTGCACCTAGGATATTTTCTTTTTCTCTTTTTTTCCAACCCATTGCCCACCTCATGAAGGTTTTCAATCAATGAGCCAATCTAAGGCGCCTCAAAGGATATTTTCACCTGAGATTTTATTTTTTCTCTTATTTTTCATTTTTTTTTTCCTATCCTACTCTATTTGAAAAAACAAAATCCTTTTCAAGAGTAGGAATACTTCCAATGGAGCCACTTGGATAACTAGATGACATATAAAATCATGTGTAGGCTCGAAACATATTTTTTGACATGTATTTGAATGAAATAGACCAAATGCTTTGAATTTGATGATATCAAACACAGTTGAAGAAGAGAGTATTTTTGCAACTTAGTGACTATCTAGAACCATATTTCAATATAGTTGTGATGCCCCTGGTCCACTTGCTGATTTGGATCATCTTGGATGTGTTATTCTTCCATGAAACTTAGATCTTCTTCTTTTTGCTGAGTATTCTCTTGAACGCATGGAGGATTTGATGGTAAACATGAGGCCACTTTTCCAATCTTTGACTCTGATGTCTACTCTTCGTCCAGTGCATCCCATGATTCTTTGGTCTTCTCATTTGAATCTTATTTTTCTACATGTTGTCCTTTATTGGCATCGAGTGAATCTCCTTTTTGCAATACTCATCCTGATCTAAGATGAATACCATTTAGATCAAGAGGATATTTTTGGAAGTTTTGTGCCTCAGCATTATAAGTGGGTTGAACTACTTCCTTGTGTGGGTTTGGAAATGGTGGTCCAGGCAGTTCAGTGGTAGTGGATATTTGAAATGGATGTGGTTTGGGTTGTGATTTTGGTGGAGGTGAATGATAGGGATAACATGGAGTTGGGTATGGAGGATTTTGAGGAAAATATTGAGGATATTGTGGATGGCTCCCATAAGTTCCTTGCCAACCTTGTTGCAAAGATTGTTTTTGGGGTTGAGATGGCCAAGGTTGTCAAGGAAAGGGTGTGTTCCAATTACTTTGAGATGGATATGCATAAGCTGGAAATTGTGAATTAAACTCCTACATCATATCAAGTTTAATAGGTTTCCATGGTCCTCTTGGAGCTAAATAACATAGCTGCATTGACAATTGACTTGCTCATTTGTCCTCTTAGTAAACTTCCTTCAACCTTGGTAATGAGGGGAAATATTTAACATCGTGAGAATCTGCATGGACAACAAAAATATCAACATATTCTTTTTTCTCATTTTGTATACTTAACATTTCTATTTGTTCAATTAGATTGCTAAGAATTTCTGTTTTAAAATTATCAAGAAAATTTCCAAGTTTAGTTTGACTTACCAATCTTGATGCTGATTGACTTACTCTTGCCCTTCCTCTTGATATGTGTTTGCATGTTTTACAAATTTCTTCAAATGATAATTGGTATACATCACCTCAACTCATGAAATCAAGGAGATCAATCCATTCATCCCTAATTGTTCTAAGTAAGAGGGTTTTTAGTGTGTTGGATCCTAAATAATGTAGTTTTCACCTCTTAAAATTATACATGAACCTCTCTATTAGATCCTGAAGGATCTCATTTTCTTTTTGATTCATTCTAAATATTTCGTCTTTAATATCATGATCTTTATATTTTTCTAGAAATATATTTTGCACCTCACTCCATAATCTTATTGAATTAGTCCCTAAACTCATGAACCATTTAAGAGCTCTATCCTTCAATGCTGCCAGAAACAATCTCAATTTTTGAGTGTTTAATAAGTAACCATAAGATCTACAAAAGATTTCAAATTCAAAGAGAAAGGTTTCCAGATCCTCTGACCTTAGACCATGAAATTTTGGAAGAAAAGATGGAGAGATGTTCTTCATATGCGCACTGACATCAGTATCTTGAATGAGAGATCCAATAGGATCTTCTTCATTGCCATCATCTCCATTCGTTTCTTCTATCTTCTTCTTCCGCCTACAAAAATGGATGGTGATGTGGCTCTTACCACACCACGTGATCAAATGGGGGTGGGTTGGTGTTGGAGAAGTATTTTTAATTATTATTTTTTGAATAAGAATGCTAATGAAATGATTTTTTTTGTTTATGCAAAAAGTAAAATAAATGAATCAACTAAAGAAGAAAACAATGCATACTTTGACACCTCCTTGACAACGACGCCAAAAAGTGATGAGCCTCAGTATTGTAACAAGAATGCTACAACTCCCAAGGCTACCAACTTTAATTATCAATCCAGGGTTCATACAAACTTAAGAGGTATCGGCACTATATGTGCAGCATACAATGTGTGCTTCCTTTGATGTCATGATGTAATGGAGTGAATGTAATAAAATCAAATCCTAAACTAATTGCAGAAAATGAAATGCTAGAAATGGGAACCTTAACGGAAAGAAACCTATTCTAATTGCATAAAGTAAAGATGAATGTAAACCATTACATTTCAAAGAGTTTATATCCATTAATAGATTTTATTGGATGTGGCAATCAAGAAAATCATCATTGTTCTATCCAATTCATAAATGTATCCATTAACCCAAATCACTGAAATATTTTGTACAGGTAAAGATGAAGGTTCTAAGCCACCTTTAGTCTTCTCTAATAATTGAGTGAATCTAAGCAAGTATATACATGATAGAAGGCTGCTACATGGTTTCTAGTAGTTTACTATAGGAAACAATAGATTTTCTATAGGGACTTATAATTCACCGAATGACCAACCAAATCAAATCCAAATTGGATGGGACAAAATTTTTTATCGACTAAGATGTATTAGGTCTCCATTCCAAGTGGAATCACTAAAAAATACCTATGTTAACCCATGCTAAAAAATGGCAGAAAATTACTAGTCTAAAATCTAGAAATTCAAGAACTAGTGGGCTAGTAAATCTATCAAATGTCTAACCTAATCAAGTGCAAATGTAACGGGGTAATTTTATTTATTAACTAGAATGTTTTTTTGATCTAATTCAAGTGGAATAAACTTGATTTAAGCTCATTATCATGCTAAAAATAATAATAGAAATTTATAGTTATTTGCCACAAGGGACTTCCAGAAATCTAGATTTGGGAATAAGCAAGCTAATCCAAGTAGCTCAATGATTACTATGACCTTCAAAATTTGTTACAATGATGAAATTATGCTTGTGATATTGCAAAATAGCTTACTTCAACCATTTAACCCAATCCTACAACAAGAAATCTTTAATACTAAGTGCAGAAATAGAAAAAAGATAAGAACAAGAGATGCATGTGAATAAGAAGTGAAAAGAAGAAAAGTAAATTATACAAAAGGGATCTGAGGCTCCTAGGATGGCCAAGCCCAAGGAAACTCAGAGTCCTATGGAGGAGATCAAGATTTACAATTTGAACATGGCACCAATCTTCATTATTTCCATTAGTACAATTACATCCTTGTAAGAAATGACAGTGGAGTTGCGGAAATACAGGTTTTCTCCACAAGAAGACTAATAAAAATCAACCCCTAGAGGAAAATTCAACTTGGTACTTATTAAAAATGATTAGGAATCATTCCCCATGAAAGGAGGAAGCTTTCCCCACCAAAATCCCTTGATTAGTGGATCTGGTTCCCAATACTAGGAATCTGCATTAAATGGCAGGGAACACATTCCTATATTTTCTCAATCATTGGAGCTCCACAATCTGTGCCATAATTCTATAATATCTTGTTGATTTATTATTTAATATTGATCCTCCTATAGTAGGAAGAAAGTCCCTAAATTATCTCTTCCAAATATTCATAATCTTCCCAATATTCTCACAATATTCCACAAAAATAAATAATATTAGGCACAAATATGAAATTATCCATAAACCTTCATAATGAACATATTAAAGTTAAAAATACATTATCTAATGCAAAAATAGAGGTTTAATGTGCTGAAGGATGGTCAGATGGGCCTTAATTTATGTCTAATTTAGAGGCCCATCATACCCCTGCTGAAAGTGTTGATCATCCTCTAAGAAACTTAGTGACTTCATTGTGCCTCATTCATGGCCCGGTGGCATCTCTCTTGTGAATTCCTCAGTCCTTCCTCTTAAGAATATTGGCTATTAGTTCTGCAAGGACAAACACAAAAATTCAGTTGTTCTTTTCATGTTTCTTTAACAATCTTTCAAGCAAAAACAAAACATAACTTTCCTCTTTGCAAGTGAACTCTATTGGTTTGCAGATCCATTTCATTCATATCCTCTCCCTGGAAACCTTCTTTCCATTTTCACTCATTTTTCCAAAATTGTTTGTGTATAGAAAAAATCGTAGTGTTTCTTGAGACCGTTAGCCTTCCTTCTTTCCCTTATTCAAGATGGGTTCTTGAATATTTTTTAGTTTGGCAAGGTCTTCCACATCCTTTTCCAACCTTCTGCTACCTTTTTCCACCATTTGGACACCTATGAAATCTTCAAAACACCTTTAGATGAGAACAAGGACATTCTGTAGTAAATCAATGTCTCCTGTAGTAAACTACATGAAACCCTTTAGCGTTTCCTGTAGTAATAAAGGAAACCTTGTAGCAGTTCCTGTAGTACTACAAGAAACCCTGTTTAAACCTATTTTGAGCAGAAATGATAGTCTAAGCCTAGGGTAGGCCCTCAACTTGACTTTCATGCCTTTATCCTATTTCTATAACATCTTTTAGGCCCTAGAAAAAAGCTAGAAAGAGATTAGAGACCTCTTGGAAAGCCTCCTTTCATTACTGCAGTTTGAGTTCTATTTTGATGGTGACTGCATTCTTTCCTTTTGTTGCCTTCTTCTTCTCTTTTGTGGACTAGATGATTGCCTAATGGCCTTGGAGTTCTCTATTTTGATTAGGCCTCTCTTAGGCATTGCCATTTTGGATTTTAGTGCAATTTGTTCCTTTCTTCCTTCTTGTAGCAGCATTTTGCCTTGCTGTAGCAGTCATTCCTCCTCTTTATGGGTCTTCTAACTGTATGAGAGTGATGAGAAATGATGCAGAGGATTTGGAGGATGATGCTAGGGCTCAGAGGGAGTAGTGTAGGTTTGTGAAAATGGAGAGGATGTGCTCTATGTATCTTTTCAAGAAATTTTCAGGGTGAGACAGAGTGTAGGGTTTGTTCTTGAAAAATATTAATTTTTTTCTTATGAAATTGGATAGATGAATGATGGATAGATAGTGGATATGAAGCGGATGGAGGGCTTGGAGTACTGTGGTGACTTGGAGTTTGCACAATATTTTTCTTTTAACTGTTGTCCCCATTCCTCGAAATCATCACCCTTCCTAATTTGGATTTTCCACATTGCATGAGTGAAGGAATGAGCTTCAATTAACTAGTTGAAGGTGGCCGAGACTGCTAACCCATCCTTAGCTTATAAAACCTCATCTCTCATCCATTGACAACAAATTTCTAACTATAATATGCTCAAGAGAAGAGGTCAAGAATATTGCATACCTGTACCTACCTGATGGTTGTTGGAGAGACATGCATATTGTTGCTGAGTTGATGATCGATCCATGGTCATCTGGAGGTGATAATTTCCTTTGTTTGCTTCTAAACAGGTCTTCATAGCTTGGTGATTCTAAACCTTTGTCTTCTATTTACCATGAGCAAGTTATCTTAGTCAAATAGGCCTTCTTGGAGTGTTTGGATTTTCCATGGGTGATGTTCACCTTCCATATACCTTATTCCACAATTAGACACCTTTCCCACACTTTATTTTACCTTTCATACCTTCCTATAGCTTTTAGCCTGTTTCCTGTAGTAAACTAGGACTCCTATAGTACTACAAGAAACCCTGTAGCAACCTTGTTTTGTCCATATCTCCCAAACATTGGAATCTATTGACCTGAAATTTTGTGAGCATGTTGCCATCATCCTTATGCACCTCCCCAAAAAATAATTTTAGCCAATGGATGCACGAATCTCGAGAAAAAATAAAAATGATTGAAGTTTATGGAGGTCAATTTCTTGGAAACTGTGCACTAGAATTTGATGAAATTTCTTGGGCATGTTACTATCATCCATATGCATCTCCCCATTAAACAACTTTTTAAATGGATGCACGAATATCGAGAAAATTTAAAAATCGTTGTAGGTGATGGAGGCTGATTTCACGAAAACTGTTCACTAGAATTTTCTGAAATTGCTTGAGCACATTACCATCATCCATATGCATCTCCACCTGAAACAGCTTGGTAAATGGATGCAAGGTTTTCAAGGTATGACAAAAATAATTTTCTGCTCTATGTATTTTTGTTTCCTGTAGTAAAACAAAGCCTTCCTGTAGTATTTTAGGACAACAAGAATAATGAATGGGAAAAACTTGGGAATGATAGTTGATGGTGGAAATAGATGAGGGTGATTGATTGGCATGATCTTGGTCCTTCTAGAGAATTTGATCAAAGGAAGGGAAAGTCCAAGTTTGACTTCCTTTGACTAGAATTTTGACCAATTTTTTTTTGTTTTTTGGTGCCAAGTTGTTTTTGTTGCTTGTAGATGTTGGAGAGCACTTGCATTCATTAGAGACATACATGGAGAATTTTTTTTTTTTTTTTTTAGACCCACTAACCACCTCAATGATGTTTTCAACTAGTATGTCTGCCTAGGTGCCTCAAAGGAGGTTTTCACCTATGATTTTTTTTTCT
Source organism: Pinus tabuliformis (assembly GCA_031772625.1). Classification (NCBI taxonomy): domain Eukaryota; kingdom Viridiplantae; phylum Streptophyta; class Pinopsida; order Pinales; family Pinaceae; genus Pinus; species Pinus tabuliformis. Next base: position 233,811,683 of record CM062815.1, read on the forward strand.
CTTTTTTTTCTCCTTTTTTCAAACCATTGACCGCCTCATGAAGGTTTTCAATAAATGAGCCAATCTCAGGGGCCTCAAAGGAGATTTTCACTTGAGATTTTATTTTTTCTCTTATTTTTCATTTTTTCTCTTTTCCTATCTTACTTTACTTGAAAAAACAAAATAATTTTCAAGTGTATGAATACTTCCAATGGAGCCACTTGCATAACTAGATGAGAGATAAAATCATGTGTAGGCTCAAAACATATTCTTTGACATGTACCTGAATGTAAGAGACTAAATGATTTGAATTTGATGATATCAAGAAAAATTGAAGAAGAGAGTATTACTACAACTTAGTGACTATCTGGAACCATATTTCAATATAATTGTGATGCCCCTAGTCCACTTGCTAATTTGGATCATCTTGGATGTATTCTTCTTCCATGAAATTCAGATATTCCTATTTTTGCTGATTATTATCTTGAACACATAGAGGATTTGATGGTAAACATGAGGGAACATTCCCAATATCTGATTATGATGTCTTCTCTTCGTCAAGTGCAACCCATGATTCTTTGGTCTTCTCATTTGAATCTTCTTTTTCTGCATGTTGTCCTTCAATGGCATCGAGTGAATATCCTTTTTGCAATACTCTTCCCGACCTAGGATGAATATCATTTTGATCAAGAGGAGATGCTTGGAAGTTTTGTGCCTCAACATTGTAAGTGGGCTGAGCTACCTCCTTGTGTGGGTTTGGAAATGGTGGTCCAAGTAGTTGAGTGGGAGTGGATATTTGAAATGGATGTGGTTGGGGTTGTGGTTGTGGTGGAGGTGAACGATAGGGATAACATGGAGTTGGATATGGAGGATATTGAGGATGTCAGGCTAGGAGGTAACTCCTTAAATCAGTTGTGCTTCTTCATTAAGATTACTCATAGTTATATACATGAGGGAGTGACTCTTAGGTTTCACCTCTCAATGACTCTTCCTTTTCAATTTTTTGCTATTTACATTATTTATAAGTGTTCACCCAATCCCCATGATTAGGTGTCAACATTCCCCCCCTTAATATGAAGGGATGCTGGTGAGTCCAAGCATCGTTTTAAATCTTTGAAGCTTTTCTCTTCCAAGTGTTTTGGTGAAGATATATGCAATATTCTCATTAGTGGAACAATGGCATAGATGGATTGTCTTGTACTCAACATGATGTCAAATCAGATGGTATTTTGTATTGATTTACTTCGTTCGATCATGGAACTTTGGATTCTTGGCCGACTTTATTGTAGAGGTGTTGCCAATCATGAGTGGAGTTGAATGTATTTGTTTTACTTGCAAATCTTCTAGAATTTTCCTGAGCTACACAATTTCTTTTGTTGCCTCAGTTGCTACCACATATTCTGCCTCTGTTGTGGAATCTGCTGGAACTGATTGTTTGTGTGATCTCCGGGAGACAGCTCCTACTCCAAGACTCATAACATAACCAGAAGTAGATACCCCGATTTCTTTGTCTCCATCAAAGTCTGAATCAGAGTATCCAATCAAGCTAAAGTCACCCACCTGTGTATACTTGAGTCCAAAGTCTTGAGTTCCATTGAAGTACTTTCCTCAATTCCTTCTTTATGGATGAAATATAGCTCTCATTGTTTTGTGTGATCAAAAATATCATCTACATATACCACAAGATATACAATTGTTTTGCTATTTTTCTTGACAAACAAATTTGCATCATCAAGATCATAATGTTTGAAGTTGAGTTTCATAAGATGCTCAATTAACTTTTCATACTAGGCTCGCGGTGCTTGCTTGAGGCCATACAAGGATTTCACAAGTTTGCATAATTTATGTTTATGTCCTTTCACAACAAATCCTTCAAGCTGGGACATAAAAACATTCTCTTTTAGATTTCCATTCAAGAATGCAATTTTTACATCCATTTGATGGACTTTCCAACCGTTATAAGCTGCTAGGGAAAAGAGTGTTTGGATGGTAGCCCATTTTGTTGTGGGGGCAAAAGTATTGTCATAATTGACCCCTTCCTTCTGTGAAGTACCTTTTTCCACAAGCCTGGCTTTATGCTTGTAAATTGAGCCATCAACTTTATACTTGTTCTTGTAGACCCACTTGCAACCAATTGGTTTGGTTCCCAATGGAGGATCAACCAGCTTCCAAGTGCCATTATTTATCAAGGCATAATACTCCTTTTGCATCACTTCTTTCCATTCATCATGAGAAGTGGCTTATTTGAAGGAAGTTGGTTCAAAATCTATAGACAAATCTAGTTCACAATCACAAGAAACATCCATATTGTAGGTTTTAACCCCGTACAGAAATTACTTGCATACGAATTCTAAAACACAGAAAATAAACAATGCAAGAGCATAACACATAAAACACATATACATAGATATTTTCCCTTGGATCCCAAAACCGGAATTACTAGCTTGATTTTTCATTATATTCCTTTCAATGTTACAATACATATTTATACATGCTGAACCATGGACCGAAAACCATCGCGTCCAAAACCATGTGCAAAAATCATGCACAAAACCATAGGTAGGTCCGCCCAACGTAACATAGAGTCCAAAACCAAAATTTTCCGGGGCGTTGCCCCAAACCCCATAGAGTGGGGTTACATGCACCCCTCAAACCCCCTATGACTCCCCCTGCTACGCAATTAGCGCAACGAAGGGGGGGCTCTGCCCCCCTTCTACCCCCCCAGTTAACTACGTGGGCTAATCATGGAAAGAATATAATGTAACCCAACATTCTCTCACTTGTTGTTTTCTTTCCACAGGGGGCCACAAGAGAGCTTAGTCATTTATCCAACCCTGCAATGCCCATTGTTTCTCTACACCAAGATAACTTTTCAGAGCTCACAAATTTTGTCAATGCATCTGTTGTATTCTTCAAAGTGTCCACCTTTACTAGCAACACCTTTTTTTCTTCTATCATATCCCTCACAAAGTGATATTGAAAATCAATGTGCTTTGTCTTTGAATGATATGTAGGGTTCTTTTCCAAGAAAATTGCACTTTGGCTATCACAGTCTATCCTTATAGCTCCCTGTACTAACCCCATACTTGAACACAATCTCTGCAACCAAACTGCTTCCTTGCTTGCATGAGTGGCTACCATGTATTCTACCTCTGTAGTTGATAATGCCACTATAGATTGTTTCTTACTCATCCAACTGACTGCACCTCCAAACAAGTTAAACACAAACCCACTTGTAGATCTTCTCTGATCTAGATCTCCAGCCCAATCTGCATCAACAAAGCCACAAATATCCAACACTCTGTCCAATCTTGGTCTTCCTTGGTAGAACAAAACAATAATCACTAGTACCGCACAAACACCTAAAAACCTGCTTCACTGCTGTCCAGTGCTCCTTCCCTGGTTTTGACATAAGCCTGTTGAATACTCCCACTGCATGTGCAATGTCTAGTCTAGTACATAACATTGCATACATGAGGCTACCGACTGCACTTGAATATGGAACACGGGACATGTCCTCTTCCTCTTCTTGTGTCTTGGGACACTATTCAACAGATAACTTTACACCCACAGGAATAGGAACCTTCACCGGTTTACTATCCTGCATATTAAACCTTTACAATATTGTCTTGACATACTTCTTGTGGTTTAACCAGAGCTTCCTCTTTTTACGATCTCTTTTAATTTCCATGCCCAAAATATAGCTTGCAGCACCAAGATCTTTCATGTCGAATTTGGAGGACAAATGGGTCTTCAAATCCTGGATAATTTCTTTGTCATTTCCAACCAACAACATATCATCCACATATAAGACTAGATAAATAACACGGTCACCAATTAATTTAAAATACACATAGTGATCTGCTTTGCTTCTGGTGAAGCCAAGTCCCCATATAAATGTATCAAATTTATGATACCACATCCTTGGTTACTATTTTAACCCATACAGAGACTTCTTTAACTTGCATACCAGTTCTTTCTTACCCTTCACCGCAAAACCTTCAGGTTGCTTCATGTAGATCTCCTCTTCCAGATCCCGTGAAGAAATTTTGTCTTCACATCCATCTATTCTACCTCAAAATCAAAAGCAGCAACAACAGATAAAAGTAATCTAATAGAAGTTACCTTGGCAACAAGAGAGAAAATATCACCAAAATCAATTCCCGGCACTTGGGAATAACCTTTTGCTACTAATCGAGCTTTGTATTTCTCCACCTTTCCTTCTGCATTTGTCTTCTTCTTGAACACCCATTTTCTACCAATGGGTTTCCTTCCAGCCGGCAACTCTAGTATATCCCAAGCCTCATTTTTGTGCAAAGATGCCATTTCATCAACCATGGCCTCTTTCTAGAGTTTTCCATCCTCTCAATCTACTGCTTCCTTCACAGTTCTAGGATCATCATCGGTAATAGATAAAGAAAATTTTGAATAGAAAACAGATGGACTATACCTTTATGGATGCCTTCTTTCTTGAACTGATATTCTCACACTTAGAGTTTGTGGCTCTTCATCTTCTGATTCCTCCTTTGCTGTAGAGTCTGATTCTTCCTCCTTTAGTTCAAACTCTATCTTCTAAGATTCCTTTGGTTGGAATTCATGTTTAATAACATATTTCACCTCTCTGAACACCACATCTCGGCTGTACAAAACCTTCCCTGTTACTGGGTTCCAAAGCTTATAACCCTTTAAACCATCCTTATACCCAATAAAGATGCACTTTTCAGATTTATTATCCAACTTTGTTCTTTTCTCCTTTGGAACATGTACATATGCATCACATCCAAATACCCTCAAATGTGAAAGAGAGGGTTTCTTACCAGTCCATACCTCTTGTGGAGTCTTATCCTCCAACGTTGATGAAGGTGAGCTGTTGACCAGGTAACATGCAGTCTCCACCGGCTCTGCCTAGAATTCTTGTCCTAACCCAGCACCACTGAGCATGCTTCTTGCCCTTTCCATCAACATCTTGTTAATTCTTTTTGCAACTCCATTTTGCTGAGGTGTATATGGAGTAGTCTTCTGCCGTGCTATACCACACTTCTTACAAAATTCTTCAAATTCCTTACTACAAAACTCTTCACCGTTATCTATCCTCAGCACCTTTATCTTCTTCTCTGTCTAGTTTTACACTAGAACCTTAATTCTTTAAACCTGTCAAAGACATCAGATTTATTCTTAAGGAAATATATCCATATATTCCTTGAGAAGTCATCTATAAATGATACATAGTACACAAACTTACCCAATGATGGAACCTTCACAAGTCCATACACATCACTATGCACAAGCTCTAATATTTGTTTCACCCTCTTACCACCAAAGGGGAAAGTTACCCGATTCTGCTTCCCATATACACAATTTTCACAGAAATAAAAATCTAGAGAGCTATTACTCATACGTTCTACCATACCTTTACCATGAAGTATTCAAAGGCCCTTCTCTCCAATATGTCGAAGCCTTTGATGCCACAACATGGTCTTCACTCCAGAGACCACTAGATTTTCTGCTCCACTTTCAGGAACCACAGAACTGGTGCATCCATCAATAACAGTGCTACCTTGCAGCTTGTACAAAGTTCCATTTCGAACTCCCCGCATCAATACCAGTGCCCCCCGAACCATCTTGCAGGTATCCTTCTCGAACACTGTTTTTGTACCTACATCATCCAGCTTGCTTACAGAAATTAGATTTCTAGCTAATGCAAGAATATGCAGAACACTCAGAAGTGTTCTAACCCTTCCACCTTGAAACTTCAACTATACCTTTCGACGACCAATGATTCTAACCTTCCTGTCATCCCCCAAGAAGACATCACCACCATCATATTTCTCATACTCGCAGAACCACTCTCTATGGGGAGTGAAGTGAAAGGATGCACCTAATTCAATCAACCATGCCTCATGATCTACATGTGTACTTGAAGAAGCCAAGTACACATACCCACCTTCATCTGAGGTGGTTTTCGCCTCTAAAGAAGGAGCATCATCAGATCCCTTTCCTTTATCAGGAGCTTTAGATTTACAGTCCCTTTTCTAGTGCCCTTCCTTTCCACATTTCCAGCACACCACCTTTACAGGTTTTCCTAGAGTTTTAGATCTCCCTCTAGATTTAGACCTCCCACTCGATGAATTATTTTTGTTTCTATTTTGGGACCGTCCTCATACAGACAAGGTATCACCATTCTGGCTCTCCATATTTTTCCATCTCATTTCCTCCGTCAGCAAGGATGAGACTATTTCATCGAACTGCATGGTAGTTTCATTGCTACCTATTGCAATAACTAGACTATCCCACGAATCTGGTAGAGAACACAACAAACTAATGCACTTATCTTCATCTAAAATTTTAATATCAACAGATAATAATTGACTTACCACAGTATAAATGTGTTCAGATGCTCTATCACTGAGTCTCCATCTTTCATCTTCGGGTTATACAACTTTTTCCGTAGGAATATTTTATTCACCAGAGACTTAGATTGGTACAAAGCCCCTAACTTGTCCCACAAAGCCTTCCTCGTAGATTCCCCTGATACATTCAACAATACTGAATCTGAGACACACAATCGTATTGTGCTCTTTGCCTTCCAATCCAACTTCTTCCATTCTTCATCGAACACTCCCATTGGTTTAGTACCTAGATCTATCACAATCCACTGATCTTTATCCACCAATAGATCCTCCATCTTGACTTTCCATAACTCAAAACTCTAACCATTAAATTTCTTGATCTCTATCTTTCCACTCTTCGCCATCTTCTTTCACCACCAGAATCGATTTCGTAGATCTCCCACTGAACAAGGTCTACCACAGGCCCAAGCGAAACCCCTCAGCAACAAAGGCATCCCCTTGAAGCCAAAACAACTCCAATAACAAATGTAGGTTTTAACCCCGTACAGAAATTACCTGCATACGAATTCTAAAACACAGAAAATAAACAATGCGAGAGCATAACACATAAAACACATATACATAGAGATTTTCACATGGATCCCAAAACTGGGACTACTAGCTTGATTTTTCATTATATTTCTTTTAATGATACAATACATATTTATACATGCCGAAGCATCCAATACCATGGACCGAAAACCATCGTGTCCAAAACCATGGACCGAAAACCATTGCATCCAAACCATGTGCGAAAATCATGCACAAAACCATAGGTAGGTCCGCCCAACCTAACATAGGGTCCAACACCAAAATTTTCTGGGGCATTGCCCCAGACCCCATACAATGGGGTTACTTGCACCCCTCAAACCCCCTGTGACTCCCCCCACTACATAATCGGTGCAACGAAGCGGGGGCTCCACCCCCTTTCTAACCCCCCAGTTAACTACATGGGCTAGTCGTGGAAAGAATATAACACAACCCAACACATATCAACAAGTGAGTTAGAATCATCTACATCACCTCCATTTTTCCTGGTTGAATTTCTTGCTCCTGTCTTTCCAACCTCATCAGGATGAACACTTTCAATTGTCTTTGTCAGCCACTTTGGGGGACCTTTCTGAGATGGTATAGGCTGCTTATTTGATTGAGTTGGGACTGAATCAAGATTGAGTCTCCCAATTCTGTCAATTAAATCACTCAAAGTATCATCAATGATTGGAGTTTCATGTGGGGGAGAGAGTACTTCAGAAGAATATTCCACAGATTGATCTAGTATAGGAATCCTCGGTTCAAGATGAGGAATTTGAATATCAAATTCTTGAAATTATTTTTCATGTCCGAATTTATCCAAGCGATCAAGTTGCCGCTCAACAACATTGTTAGTTTTGGAAGATTCAAGAAAGATTACATCTCTAGATACAACAAAATTTTTATTAACTTCATCATAGAGATGGTATGCTTTGGAGGTATTTTAATACCTCAAGAAGATACATTTACGACTCGTTACACCAAGTTTGTTTCTATGTACTTTTGTTATCAAGGTATAATAGGTGGAACCAAAGACCCTAAGATGCTTTACCGAAGGAATGTGGCCATACCATATTTCATAAGGAGTCTTGTTCCTAATAGCATTAAATGGATATTTATTCTTTACATATACAACACATAGAACTGCATCAGTCCAAAACATCAATTTTACATTCTTGAAAAACATCATCGAGCGTACCATATTTAAAATTGTCCTATTCATTCTTTCAGCTACTTCGTTCTGTTGGGGATGATAAGGCACAATTATCTGATGTTTGATCCCATGCTGGCGAAGATAGTTTTAAAATTCATTTGAAGTGTATTATTTTCCATTATCAGTGCGAATAAAGCCAATATGATATTGTGCATCATTTTCAATCCATGTATAAAATTTCTTGAATGTTTGAAAAGCATCATATTTGTTCTTCAATAAATAAACCCAACAAATTATGGTGTAGTCATCAATAAACATGATCATATATTTATTTCCATTTGCAGAAGGAACAAGCATTGGACCACATAAATCTGAATGAATGAGTTCAAGTTTTCTATGTGCTCTGGAATGTGAATCATGAAAACACTGTTTTCTATGCTTTCCTAGAATGCAAGCATCACATTCCATAAGTTTCCTAGGAATTGCAGGAAAACTAGTAACACCATTTTTCTTCAACAAGAGAAGGTCGCCATAGTTCAAGTGTCCAAATATAGCATGACTTAATAGACTGGATGGAAATGTACCTTCATCATAATGAGAACTGTATGAGAAATTTTGTGTGCGAGCAGAGGTACCTTGCAACTTGAGAAGCCTTTCTTCTTCTATCCCCGTCATGACAAGTGAGTGATTTGATGCTTTTCTGACCTCAACCTTGCCATAAAACATATGAATGGAGTGTCCTTGCTAGTGGATGTGGACCAAGGACAAGTTTGTCCTTAGCTGTGGGAGATATAAAACATTATGCAGAAGAAAGTCTGGAAGACCAAGAAATTTGAGCTTGATTGTGCCAAGCCCTGATGGCTTGAGTTTTGATTTATCTACAAAATATATTTCTCCATCAACAATGTCAGTAAATTCTTCAAAAAAATATTTTCTAAAATTCATGTGGTGAGTTTCTCCTGAATCAAGAAACCAATAATTTTTCCAAGAAGCAAGTGAAGCATTAACCAAGTCTTCATTTACTCCAATATTACAATGTACCACAACATAGTGAGCGAATTCAGGTGCTTTACCTTTCTCTTTGTCATTAGTTTTACCTTTGGGTTGATTTCTTTCTTGCTTAATTCTGTCCCAAGGAAACTTGCATGTGGATGCATCATGTGATCCATCTCTATTGCAACGTATGCAATGTAAGTCAGACTTTTCTCCTTGAGATTGTCTACCCCCTGCTTATGAAATTTCTTCTTCCTCTTCCTCTTCGAGCACCTCTTCCTCTGGAAGAATCTTGAGCATGATTCTTTTCTCTATGTGCAAGACACACAATTTCTTCAAAAGACTGAGGATCTATCTTCTTCCCAAAAGCTTTCTCTCTCTTAGCAAATTTATTCATAAGGGAGTCAAAGGTAATTTCTTTGAGGTTTCCATTTTCTTGCAATGACTCAATATAATTTGAATAAGTGGGATAAAGTGTCTTGGAAAAATCTATCAAAGGAATGTCTAGTTCAACATTAGTGACTTTGATATCATGCATAATAGATTTTACTTCTGATGCAAGAGCAAAAGGAACATCATTTTGTAATTCAAGACTGAACAATTTAATCATCAATTGGACGACTTCAAGTAGGAGTGTGATTCATAGAGTTCCTTAAATTTTTGTAAGGCTTCAAAAGAATTTGAAAATGGTGAAATATGGTGACTCACCTCTTCATTTATAGATGCTGCAATAAAGGCATATGCCATGCTTTTTTTGTTTTCCCAAATGGCGAACTCCTTGTCTGAGGTAGGCTTTGCTAGTTCATTGTCTCCTTCTACAACACAAACTCCTTTCCACAGCTCATTAAAAATGAGAGTGTGTTTGATCTTCCACAACCAATCAGGATAGTTCTCCTTCCCATTGAGAACCACTCCCACAATAGAAATTAGTGAATTCATTATAAAAAATTGATTTGGCCTCAAAACATTTCAGTGGTTGCACAAAAATGTTGATGTATTTGTAATAAAATTAAGTGGCTATGTCTCCAAAACATCATCACCTATATTATCCAAAAATATGCGGTCTTCAAAGATCATGTATTATATATGTACCATCCAATATATAATAATGCACATTCACACTATATTCCAACCAATACATTCACCATACAACAATTTCAGACCTCTATTATTCTCTATCATGCAATATATATCGACCAATGTTTTAAAAGGAAGTGTGGAAAATCATTCAAGATACCACTTAGACTAAAGAGAAAATTTCAACTAGTCATCCACACAACTAAAATACCAAATCTGCTATGCATTGAAGGTAACTGTAAGGTGTTGCACATGTGTAGAGGGTCGCAAGCTAATGTGTGGAATTATGAACTGGGGTGCAGATTATGAACCAGGGGTGCAGATTATGAACAAGGGGTACGGTTCCATTGCTAGAGGAGTGGTTGCCACATAATATGGGTAATCGTACTATGAGCCAACCAGAGTTGCATTACCGTGGAGGGAGGTATTGTAACCACAAACTGGGAGCAGGTTGGTAATCGAGAGGACTGAACCATAGAGACAATACACAATGGTATACACAGCGAAGGGTACGACGACTATTGCGTATGGAGGGGAGGATGTTGTGGACAAGTATGGTGATTTTTGCGTATGGAGGAAGTGTTAATATATGTGGTAGACTCGAGGTATGGTGCATATGGTAGAGTCCACTGTGTTAAAAAAATGCAGTGAATAATACATTGCTATAACACAAACAAAGGAGTAGATTTAAAAAAATGGAAGTGGGTATGGAGTGGTATTAAATCGAACTGGATTCGAACAACGTGTATGGGGAATATCATAAGTGCATAAGACAGTATTCATAGATATAAAAACCGCAGTGTTCAACACATTCACATGTTGCAACAAAATGCACAATGGTATTTAAAATTAACACATAAAACTTTCACGCTTAGTCCAGACCAACCTCATTGCCCAGTTAAGCGCTCAAATCGTCCTTCTCATCATTCACACCATCTTCCACACAAAGGGACAAATAATATGGCATACTGTAGAAATGAGAAGAATGCAGAAATTGTAGAAGGGAGTTACAAGGGAAAGAAAGCTAAAAATGGAGTTGGCTCTGATACCATGTTAGGCTAGGAGGTAACTCCTACAATCACTTCTTAATTAAGATTACTCATGGTAATATACATTAGGGAGTGACTCTTGGGTTTCACCTCCTGATGAGTCTTCCTTTTCCATTATTTAATATTTATATTATTTACAAGTGTTCACCCAATCCCCATGATTAGGTGTCAACAGAGGAAAATATTAAGGATATTGTGGATGCCTCCAATAAGTTCCTTTCTAACCTTGTTGTGAAGATTGGTTTTGGGGTTGTGATGGCCAAGGTTACCAAGGAAATGGCGTGTTCCAATTCCTTTGAGATGGATATGCATAAGCTAGAAATTTTGAATTAGGCTCCTACATCATATCAGGTTGAATAGGTGGCATGGTCCTCTTGGAGCTACATAACATAGATGCATTGGAAATTGACTTGCTCCTTAATCCTCTTGGTAAAATTCCTTCAACCTTGGTAATGAGGGGAAATATTTAACATCATGTGATTCTTCATGGACAACAAAAATATCAACATTTTTTTTTCTCATTTTGTATTCTTAACATTTCTACTTTTTCACTTAGATTGCTAAGAATTTATATTTTAAAATTATCAAGAAAATTTCCAAGTTTAGTTTGACTTACCAATCTTGATGTTGATTGACTTACTCTTGCCCTTCCTCTTGATATGTGTTTGCATGTTTCACAAATTTATTCAAATGATAATTGGTATACATCACCTCTACTCATGAGATCAAGGAGATCAATGCGTTCATCCCTAATTGTTCTAAGTAAGAGGATTTTTAGTATGTCAGATCCTAAATGATGTAAATTTCCCCTTTTAGCATTATACATGAACCTATCTATTATATCCTCAAGGAACTGAATAAAATCATAATAAGGAATAGATACTCGATCCCACGGATTAATTACCTTTTTGACCAGCTCAAGGGGGTCAAGTACTTCAACAAGATTGATTTGAAGTCCAACTATCACCAAGTTCTAGTAGAACCCATGGATATATGGATGACTTCCTTGAAGTCTAAGGAGGGTCCGTTTGTGTGGTTGGTCATGCCTTCTGGTTGGAAAATGCCCCCACAACTTTTATGAAGCTGATGGATAACATATTGCAGCCATTCATCAACTCATTCATGGTTGTATATATGGATGATATCCCCATCATTAGAAAGAGTTGGAAAAAGCACTTGCAACATATTCTACGGGTCCTTCAAACTCTAGGAAAACACAAGCTATGTGCCAATCTAGAGAAATGCTTCTTTGGCTTAGACTAGGTCCAATATCTAGGTTACATACTTGATGAGAAAAGAATGCATGTGGATCCAGCTAAGATACAAGTCATTTGGGATTGGTTAGCCTTGATAACTCTAACAGAGCTTCCCAGCTTCTTGGGCCTTCCTAATTTCTATCATAGATTTGTGTTGTGGTTCTCTCATATCACTTGGACCTTAAGTCAAGTTACCAAGGGTAGCCAAAAATAAAGTTTTTTTGGTCTGAGTCACAATAGAAGGAATTCATTGAACTAAAACATTGTCTTTTCTTTGCACCATTCCTCACCTTGTCAAACCTACAACATCCATTTTTGATTTAGACATATGCATATGATTATGCTATTGGTACAATCCTCACTCAATAAGGGCATCCAATAGCCTATCATGGTGAGACACTCTCTAATATTGTTCAAAGGTACTGATGAGCCCCAATTTTGGTACAATTTGGGCTCATTTTTGGCCTATTTTGCTTGCTCAAACCATTCATTTTTATTGTTTATGCATACACTTCCTAGTTTATTCATGTTGTTTGTAGGAGAAAGGATAGGCACTTTATCTACGTAGCTAATGCATTGTGATTCCAGGTTTTGGCATTAAAAGGGAGCAAAAGACAACGAAAAGGTGGCAAGGAGACAACGAGTTGGCACTGCTGACGTAAGGAGAGGTTGTCCACGGTCTTGGGGGACATTCCTCGTGATCCTCACCAAGAACTCCGAGCCCCACTCCATCCTCCCTCCGAGCTTAATACACGGCCAGCTGTTCTACAGGAACAACAGTTCAAAACTGCTCTACAGGAAACAGCATTTATGATCATCCTACAGGATCAGCAGTTAAACTATAGATTGAACAGCCGAGCTCCTAGAATCATGGATACTTGTTGGAGCCTCGTTTTGTATAAGTATAGAGGCCTTAGCCTTGGTTAGGTTGTTGAAACTCTCGTATTACTATTGTAATTTTGGAGCACAGCTCAAGTTTCATTCTCTTTTGTAAGCTAATTTGGCATGTTATCAGATCATGAATAAAGAAGGCCACTTTTGAGTTAGTTCTGAGTTTTCTCAAGGAGCTATAGCTCTCAAGTTAGGGCCCAACCTGAGAGCCATAGACCTCCTCAGTGTTGTAATGCATTTACCATTAGTTCCAGCACTTGAGTTCGTTTAGTTTCCTATGCAATTCGGATTTCCAGCTTGTTAGTTTAATTGTTTTCATTAGCATAGATCGGACTGGTATGATGCTTTGCTTTCAGTATTCAAGTTTGATAGGTTGGTAGAATAAATCTCTTGGAGCTCCAACAAAAACAGGTTGTAAAGGTTCACTGCCATCTCACTGTTTGGGATTGGGGTGTAGACCATGATCAGCCACCAAAAAGAACAGCAGTCGTTTCATCTCCACGCAAGTTGCCACATGAACGTTTTTCATTAAGGATTTATTCATACATTCTCGATATTGATCCATACTGCACTCTCACGCATTAGTTTTATTGCTTGGTTTCCATTTTGGATTTATAGGTTTCATGGCATAATAGGTTAACGAATTCCTTGTTTTCATGCACAGGTCATTTGTTTTATTTACACTGCTTTTGCTCAAGTGATTTCCTTCGTCGTTTCCTTCATCCACCTACAAGTTCTATTCACCCTCTATCTCACTCACGTGCCCTCCAACTCTCTCATTTCACGTACAGCTCCATCTCCTTCACTCTCGTTGATTCCACCTTTCCAAAACATCAACCCATTGCATGCACCCTTCCTTCGTCTGACTTTCCATTGCCTGAGACATCATCAGGTCCATCTCCATCTCCTTTAGCCTCCCACACCACTCCAACACTCCATCAACTCCTAAAAACCTCCACGGCCAACCATCCTGTAGACGTGCACAACCATCTTGTAGAAAACAGAGTATCATGTAGGATCCCCTGCAGCCTTCCTGTAGGAGGCCATTCACTTCGTTGCCGAGCTTCTGAACGTGAGGGACCTCTGTGGATGGGTGCTAAGGATCCTTAGGAACCTCTCCTAGCCTCCCCAACCTGTCCCACACTTTCCTTCCTTCTACATCCCACCTGCACAATCAAACCCTAATTAGGCCAAGTTCACACTCATTCCACACACCTAAAGGAAAAACACAAAAACACATTTCTCATGATGCAAGTAGCTTAGACCCATGCATTTACACTTGTTAGAGGTAATGACAGCATTCATAAGAGTTGCATCCACATTCTTTGCATTATAGAGGATAGACTAGTTAAATTAGGGTTTCATAGATTTACATGCTTTAAATTGCTTTTGATTCAGTTTGTCAAGTAGAGTAGCCTTCCTTTGAGTTAGCTTTCGTCCATCATTGATAAAGCTTCTTCTGTGAGCCTATAGAAGTTGGCTTAAGCCCTAGCGGACTTGTGCCAGCTGACCAAGTGACAGCTGCGACAAGGGCTAGTACTTGTGCATACAGCACCGTCGCTTCCAAGTTTGTACGAACTACCGGGTTGATAAAATTAAGAGACAGGAAGCCCCAGGAGTTGTAGCATTATTGCTACAATACTGGATCTCACCATCTTTTTGGCGCCGTTGCCGGGGAAGCGTGAGAGTATTAGTAATTGTTGCTTTTCTTCTACTTTCCTACTCTTACTTCTGCTAAGTAGTTTGCTTCATTTCCATTCTGCAAAAGTAGCATAGACTTTCCTGCTTTCCTAGACTAATCTTTCCTGCTTTCTTAGATTAGTATTTCCTGCTTTCCTAGATTAATCTTTCCTGCTTTCCTAGATTAATATTTCCCGCTTTCCTAGATTAATCTTTCCTGCTTTCCTAGATTAATATTTCCTGCTTTCCTAGATTAATATTTCCAATTCCGCAAATTTCATTTGAGTAATCTATTTAGTTGTAGATCACTTTGTTTCAGTTTTGCAGGTGCACAGAGAAAAACAAAAGCAATCAAAAAAGAGAATTCTTTTCCATTTCATGCCTCGTAGGAACCGAGATAGATCAGGCAAATTCCTACCAAACACCCCCACCACATCACTTAGTCACCCTTCACTCTTCGGTGGTGACAGTGATTCAGAGGAAACTATAGGTGAACATCCCAAGACATACCGAAATCCTATAGAAGAAGAAGAGTTAGAGACCACTCCACCTAAAGCTATGGCTGACAATAGAGAGGATGAGAGGATAGAAGGAGCTTTCCCCATCCGAGAGACCAATGGTGAGATGAAAATGAAAAACATTAGCCCCTCTGCTTTGCCTCACTTCCATGGAATGACCACTGAGGATCCTGATACCTTCCTATTTGAGTTTGCTGTCCTCTGTAGGACCTATGACTATACTGAGGATGAACAAAAGCTAAAACTTTTCCCTTCTACTCTCAAGGATGCAGCACTACGCTGGTTCATGGGTTTGCCTGGGAATAGTATCACCACATGGGCTCAGATGCAGCAAGCCTTCAACACCAAGTACCGGGATTATTGTAGGTCCAAGGAAACAAAGGGGGAAATCTTTCGGATGACCATGGGAAACGATGAATCTTTAGAGGACTATGAGGAAAGGTTCCAACTTAGTTACAAGCGGGCCAGGTGCACACTTGACCCTGAATCCCTTAAGTTGGTTCTGCTCCGAGGAGTACCTGAAGATCTCTTAGATACCCTTCACATGTTAGCTGGGGGGGACATTTACCAACTGCCTTATGAGGACATCAAAACTGTGTTTAGAAATCATTCTAGGGCAGCTAGGAAACGAGGTAGAGGAAACCTCCTCTCCACTGGTGTCCCTTTCTCCAAACATGAGTTTACAAACCAATTAGAAGATCTTAAGAGTGAGGTGAGACATACCATCGCCATGCAGCTGGACACATTCAGGATCCAGCAAAAGAAAGAAGAAGCTGAGAGAGCCCTGGCTGTCTTCTGCCCTAGGTGCACAAGAAGACATCCTAAGAACGAATGCCCATTGCATTCGGTTGAAGTGTGCTTTGTTTGTGAGGAGGACCATCCTACCAATCAGTGTCCTACCTTACCTGGGTTTAAAGCCATGTACCAAGGGACTGAAGCCCCCTCTGAACCTCTCTACTTCATCAACCAAAGGAGGCCACAAGGATCTAGATCCTATCAGCAGGGAATGCAAGGGGCACCACAAGCCTATTACAACCCCAACCAATCGATTCCTATGCCTTCCTGGGGTCCCCCTGCTCATCCTTCTTGGTCCATGCCTCCGCCATGGTCTTATCCACCTCAGTATCCTACTCAACCCACTACTCATTCATATCACTCACATGCCCAGTCACAGCCTCAGTGGAGTGCACCTCAGTCGGGGTGGAGGCCCCAGTACAACAATCCTCCTGCCATTCTACCTCCACCTCCAGTTCAGCCACAACCATTACCTCCTGCTCCTCCAAGGCAACCTCAAATGCCTGCTCAACCGAACCCGAACCCCAACAATAGACAGGCTCAGCAGGTATATACTGGGGAGACCTCATGCCCTACCTATGCTGTGGAGATCTAGGAGATCAATCTTAGATCTGGAAAGACTCTTCCAGATCGCCAACCTCCTCCCCCAGGGGAAGAGGAAGACCATCAGGAAAGTGAACCAAAACCTATTCCACCCTTTCCTGAGAGACTTACAGCCACCACACAACCCAACCAGGAGGAAGATGAGCTTCTGGGAGAGCTCAAGCAGTTGTGTGTGAAGATACCCCTTCTCCAGGCCATCAAGGATGTGCCAATCTATAACAAGCTGGTTAAGGAGAAGTGTTTCAAACATCCAGGCAGACGGAAGAAAGATGCTTCAACTATCAATGTCATAGGACAACTGTCTAACCTTATGCTAGGACAAGTCATCTGCCCAAAGTACTTAGATCCTGGAAGCCCTGTAGTAGATGTCCACATCAATGGCACCATTATCCCCCACACCTTGATTGATCTGGGGGCAGCCATTAATGTAATGACCAGGGATACCATGTGCAAGCTCAATCTTCAAGGTTCCTTGAGGAAGACCTCGACAGTACTGCAATTAGCAGATCGCTCCACTGTGACTCCCGAAGGAATTGTGGAGGATGTCTTGGTCTCTATTGACTCTTGGGAGTATCCTGCAGACTTCCTGGTTCTGCAACCAAAGGCAAAGCTTACTGGATATCCCCTCATTTTGGGAAGGCCTTGGTTAGCCACTGCAGATGCCTATATCAGTTGTCGTGCCGGAAATATGACCATCAAAAATGGTCCTATGTCCAAGCAACTTGTCCTATACCCTCCTGCCCAACCCTCTTTAGAGCATGACTTACCACTCTGGTTGGAAGAAGGAGAAGAAGACGAGGTGTATTCAGCACCTCTATGTACCATAGAAACCAATAGAAGAAATCCCCCAACCGAGGATGATTTGATCGAGAACTTGATCCAAAACCCACCTACCAGTGCACTACCTTTAGAAAAATTGGTGGAGGATGCCCAAGCCAGCACCTTAGTGGATCTTTGTACAACCAACCCTGTCACTCCCAGAGTTAAGAACGTGGAGTTCGGCCCTGAGAGAGCATTGAAAATCAGCTCCTCCCTATCTCCTTCTCAGGAAAAGGAGCTGTGCAACCTGTTGGCCAGCCACTTAGATGCTTTTGCTTGGAGCTATAAGGAGATGAAAGGAGTCCATCCCTCGGTCTGTACTCATCATATATACATCAAAGAGGACTGTAAACCGGTTAGGCAACCGCAAAGGAGAATGAATCCAGCCCTTAAAGACATTGTCAAGGAAGAATTGCAAAAACTGTTAGATGCCGGATTCATCTACCCCATCTCAAATAGTGAATGGGTGTCCCCTCTAGTGTTGGTTCCCAAGAAGAATGGGAAGTGGAGGATCTATGTAGATTACCGGGAGCTGAACAAAGCTACCAAGAAAGACCATTTCCCTCTACCTTTCATAGATCAAGTGTTGGATGGACTGGCAGGAAAGAAGTTCTTCTCTTTCCTGGATGGGTTTAGCGGGTACAATCAAATCCAAATCAGCCCAGAAGACCAAGATAAGACCACCTTCACTTGCCCTTGGGGTACCTTTGCCTACCGAGTCCTTCCCTTTGGGCTATGCAATGCTCCTGCTACTTTCCAGAGAGCTGTCCTAAGCATCTTCTCGGAGCTGGTCCATGATACAGTGGAAATCTATATGGATGACTTTACTCCTTATGGGGCCAACTTCCAGGAAGCATTGTCCAATTTGGGAAAAGTCCTCACCAAATGCATTGAGATGAACCTGTCCCTCAGTCCCGAAAAATGTGAATTCCTGATTACTGAAGGGACCGTGCTAGGCCACACCATCTCTAGCCAAGGATTACAGGTGGATCCTAACAAAATTGCTCTAATCAAGAAGGTTCCACCTCCACAAAAGGTAAGGGATGTTAGGAGTTTTTTGGGATTAGCGGGATACTACAGGAGATTCATTAAGGACTTCAGCAAGCTCGCCTCGCCATTGTTTGGCTTGTTGGCAAAAGATGTGGAGTTTAAGTGGACTGACGCTTGTCAGAAGAGTTTGAATGAGTTAAAGGACAAGTTGGTGTCAGCACCAATCTTGAGAGGTCCAAACTGGGCCCTACCTTTCCACATCCACACTGATGCCTCAAACAAAGCCATAGGGGCAGCTTTAGGACAAATTGAGGAAAAACTTCCATATGCCATTTACTTCGTTAGTAAGAACTTGTCCAAAGCTGAGCTGAATTACACTGTAACCGAGAAAGAGTTCTTAGCTGTAGTCCATGCACTAAACAAGTTCCGACATTACATTATTGGTTACCAGACTTTTGTACATACTGACCATGCTGCTATTAGATACTTGATGAATAAACCAGATGTGAATGCTCGTATTATTAGATGGTTACTTTTATTGCAGCAGTTTGATCTAACCATTGTTGATAAACCAGGAAAAGAAAATGTTGTTGCTGACTTCTTGTCTAGATTGGATTTGTCTGCAGATGAAGATGGGACGGTGGATGACCAGATGCCTGATGAGCATCTGTTTGCTATCTCAGTACTCTCTCCATGGTTTGCTGATATAGCAAACTACCTTGTTTCAGCTCAGTTCCCTCCGCACCTCTCTTCAAAAGAGAAGATCAAAATCATCAGAAAGAGTGCCTCATTTACATGGATTGGGGGCAACCTGTTCAAGCTTGGCCCCGATCAGATCTTAAGGCGTTGTGTAAGGGAGGAGGAAGTCTTTGAAATTCTCCTCACCTGTCATGATGGGCCTTGTGGAGGACATTTTGCATCAAAGAGAACTACCTTCAAGATCCTGCAGGCAGGCTACTATTGGCCCACACTTCATCAAGATGTCAGAAGATATGTTAGCCAGTGTGACCAATGCCAAAGAATGGGGAAACCGACCCAAAGGGATGAGATGCCTCTCCAACCTCAAGTGACTCTCGAGCCATTTGAGAAGTGGGGCATGGACTTTGTGGGCCCAATCAATCCCTCTTCGAGGCAAAGATCCTACATCATTGTGTGTACTGACTACTTGACAAAGTGGGCAGAGACTAAAGAAATCAAAGCAGCAACAGAAGAAAAGGTGGTCGAGTTCTTAAGAGAGAACATCTTCTACAAGTTTGGCTACCCAAGAGAGCTGGTGACCGATCAAGGGAGCCAGTTCACCTCCAACTTGGTTGAAGATCTATTAGCTCATCACAAGATCAAGCATAGGACTTCCACCCCCTATCATCCTCAAGCAAATGGGCAGGTGGAAGTCACCAATAGAGCATTAGAAGGGATCTTGACCAAAGTGGTGAGCAGCAGCAGAAAAGACTGGGCAGATCGCCTAGTTGAGGCCACATGGGCTTACAACACCACTTGGAAGACCACCACCGGCTTCACACCTTATGAGCTGGTCTATGGGAAGAAAGCTTTGTTGTCCATTGAGTTTGAGTATAACACTTTGAGGTTGGCAGCTCAACTGGACCTAGATCTCAGCCATGCACAGCAAGAAAGGTTATTGCAGCTGAATGGACTGGATGAGCACCGCATGCAGGCCCTCCTTCACTCAGAAGTGGTTCAACTTCAGAGGAAGGTGTGGCATGACCAACATCTCCATGACAAGCAATTTCAGCCGGGAGATTGGGCCTTTTTGTATGACTCTAGATTCAAAGATTTCAAGGGGAAGTTGAGAACCAGATGGCTAGGACCTTATGTGGTGGAACAGTGCCATGACAATGGATCTGTCCTCATTCGAACCATTGATGAGGAATCCATTCCCATGCTTGTCAATGGGCACCGATTGAAGATCTATAGAAGACCTCTCTCAAGACAAGAGTTTATCAGCACTATGGAGAAATCTGTTTTGGTCATAGAGAAGGGTTCTGCCTCCACTTTGGGCATACCCTGAAAGATCTAAAACACACAAAAAAAAAAAAAAAAAAAAAAAAGAAAAAAAAATAAAGATCCTTGGGTGAAAACCTCTCTGAGGCGCCCAAGGCAGGCAGTAGGGGTGAAAACCTCATTGAGGCGCTCCTATTGACTTTCGAAAAAAGAAAAGAGAGAAAAATAAAGATCCTTGCGTGAAAACCTCTTTGAGGCGCCCAAGGCAGGCAGTAAGGGTGAAAACCTCATTGAGGCGCTCCTATTGTCTCTCTAAAAAAAAAAAGAAAAAAAAGAAAAAAAAAGGAAAAAGCAATCAACACCATAAAAGGTTTGCATGCAGATGTTCTATGGAGGAGAAGAAGCCTCTCCACTCCAAGCCAGGGGCCTTCATCATGCTAGCAAAGGATGTCATCAGCACCACCTCCAAGAACAGCAATGTTTTTTAAGGTATGTGCAATTATTATCATGCTTTGGATCTTCTACAGGAGGATATAGTTTTTCTACAGGAACAGACAGTCTTCCTACAGGAAGACGCAGATCTTCTACAGGAAAGTGCCAATTTTCTACAGGAAGCTCTGTGTTCTACAGGAAACTTCCTGTAGAAGGTTACGATGGCCGAAATGTGTTTCAAATGAAGATCTAGCGACTGAGGAGTGGATTGAATGCATGCATGCCAATGATGGCACCCCTGAACATTGCCATTATCGTCCTCCACCATCCTCGTCGCCATGCAACCAAGATCCCTGCAGCAGCACAACAAAGTAATCAGTTCTCGTGAGAAAGCATCTGTCAAAGAAAAACTAGGCACCGAGAACCATACCACATCCACGTTGATACATCAGAAGCGCTGGGATCGTGATCGAGAAGCCAGAACCGCCAGCATGCAGCATACACCCGAGGAGAAAGAACGGTGACAAGACCCCTCGCGGGGATCCTGTAACAGTTCAACCTGCTCAAGTGAAGACCGTTCACAGCACCGCCATCTGAGATCAAACACGGGCGCATGAACGCAGAACCATTCACTCCATCGCCAGCATCCTGTAACCACGAGCCTACAGGAATGTGCAGCCACATGCGGCAGGTAGATCCATCGCTCAAAAAACTGGAAATCATGTGCAGCCGCGCGCAGGTAAGTGTTCTAATCCTTCTCTCCATCAAACTGCATGATTATTACTTCGATTTGTTTTGCATGGCATAAAGGTGAATGGTTGAGCAGCCTAAAGGCCAGTGATTGGCCACGTCGGTTAGTAAAGGGATAGTCAGAGGATGAGGTGGCAGCCACGACGAAAGAAACACGCAGCAAGCACGTGAAGATCAGTCCCGTCAACCGAGAAGTGAAGTTTAACCGAAAAGGGCGGCGGCAGATCTGTGGGAATGAATGCGGCAACAAACGAATGTGCAGGCGGATGATGGGTGACGTCACCCAACGGTCCGGCGGGGACAGCTCACCCCCGCGCCACGAGCTGCGCCGATTCAAAATCTAATCGGCTCGATTAAGCGTGTATCTCCATCAACCTCACTTCAAAACTCGAGTAGATCCTCTGCTTACCTCTGCATGTTGATACACCGAGCTCTTGGCTACCTGAACGCTGGTAAAGCACCTCTCGACCGCCAGCCAACTAAAGCTCTTCCCGAAGCCTGCGCACTGCTCCTACAGGAAGCAGTTTCTACAGGAACATGGCTCTACAGGAAGGTGAAGTCTTCACGTGAAAAAAGGTGGCAGAAAAGAGGTAACCCTGCAACTCCTTCTGCAATTGGTTTTTTAAAGGTGGCAAGGCCTTTAGTCACAGTGTGGTCATAAAAAAATTGGATTGCCGTGCCTATACTATCGCTCCTACAGGATAGCTGTATAATCAACTGTGGTCTGAAAATTCATTGCATGTTCTGTCTTTAGACCGAATTTCCTGTGTATCCACCACCTCTGGTATAAACCACTGTGTTCATCATGCCTGGCGGGTTTATCAGGCGAGAGCCCACTAATTCAAATGCATTAAGGAGAAACCCGGCAGTGGTTGAGCTCTTCACTAGAGCGCAATGAATGCCTTTTTGTGATAAACTACAGGGCTACGATGATGAAGTAGCCGAGGAATTTTTGCAGGCTCTACAGCCTAAATCACAGACATTGGCCACGGTAACCTTCAGAGGTCTCAGCCTCAAACTCACCCCAGAGCATATCATTCGGATTACAGAGCTGCCCATGGGTCTGCCGTGGGACAAAGAAGAGCGGAAGATGAGCCAGCAAGCAAAGAAGGATTTCTTCCCACCTGAGGAAGAATTCTCAGAGGATAAAAATGGGGTAAGAAGGACGAGCCTAACACCACCGTGGAATGAAGTCAGTTTGCAAATAATGAAGTATATTACGTGTGAAGGCCGGTTCAATATAGTATATGCATATCATTTCCAGCTCCTCACTGAGTTAAGGCACGGAATTGACGATCATGTAGACCAAAAACTAAGCATCCCTTATTATCTTCTACAGTCCCTCATGGAGTGTGCTACCAAACTAAGAAAGGGCATCCCTGATCAGATAGCCCATCATGGGTTAATAAAATTGCTTGTGGAAGATGCCTTGCACTCATATAAAGTTCCCCTCTCCTGGGAGTCATTTAGGAATCTGACACGAGATGGAGACATTAAAATGCTGATCGAAGAGAGTGGCTCCTCCAGCACTGAAGACAAGGAAGAGGTGGCTGAGGAAGAAGAGGCTAAAGAAAAAGCTGACTCCCCCATCCTGTCAGCAAGAGAAATAAGGTCAAAAAGCAGAAGAGACAGAGTCGGGGAAAGCCACGTCAGCCCAATTACCTCTCCAGCACTCGCAAGCAAACATAAGGATCAAACCCCTGTAGAAAAAAGAGAAAAAGGGAAGACACCTACCGCTACAGGAAAGGAAAAGCAGGCTTCTATAGGAAGCCCAAAAGCAAAGACCAAGGCTTCTACAGGAAGCCCAAAAGCAAAGACCAAGGCTTCTACAGGAAGCCCGACACCAGCGTCTACAGGAAGCACAAGGGTGCAAGAACAGGCTTCTACAGGAAGCCATGCACAACCAAAATCTGAGAAGCAGAAGGTGGATGTTTTAGCCAGAGAGGCAGCGGCTGTATTAGCTGGCCTCAGTACACCACCTAAGCCAAAGGGAAAAAGGAAGAGGGACCCTCCTCTCTACTTAAAAGCACGGAGGAGTGTTCGGATAAAAACAGGAAAACCACAGCAGCAGTCCAGCAGCCCAATTGTCATTGAGGACACCCCTGTTTCTCCCAAAGACAAATCTCCCTCAAAGGTCACAGTTACCTATGAAAAGGGCAGCCCGAAGAAGAGCACATGGCAAGACCGAGTGGACCTGTTGGACGAGAAAACCAGGCTACAGGAAGCTGAGAACGTCCTACAGGATACCTTAGCTCGACTACAGGAAACCGAACAGAAAGAAGAAGGAGGACCTTCATCACCCAGGGTGGATGAGGCAGAACCCCCTCAAGAAACAGCAAGAGAGCATATACCTGAACCTAGTCCTTCACCCAATCTGAATTCATATTACACTTTCTTGGAGGCAGGCAAGATCATCCCACAAAAATTCACCGTACCTCTATTCTTCGAATTGGAGAAAGAAAGAGTCCGCTCCCATACCTGGATGCAAATTTCCAAATCAAAGGGGGTGGGGGACATAGGCCCTCTACAAGATCAACTCAGGGAGGTCAGAAGTGAGTTCACTATGGCTAAACATGTGGCTAGCTGCCAGCAGGCACTTCTACAAAAAGAAAACCAAAAGCTACGGTTGCAGCTGCAAGAACTCCAGGCAAAGGCAGGACTATCCTCCAAGGGCATCACATCTGAACAAGAAGGCAAGAAGGAGCTGACCACCAATATTGAAGGACCAAAAACAGTTCTACAGGAAGAAGAACAGCAGCTAAGAATTGAGGTGCAAGCCTTAAAGGAGCAGCTGCAACAAAAGGGGACGCAATTGGCTTGCATGGCTAGTTGGGCCATCGAAGCCTTGCAGTGCAGACATCCTGCAAAGTCCTATGGGCTGTACTTAAAGGATCAGTGGCTACAATTCCAGATCAACACCCTAGCACAAAGAGGTATTGAGCAAATTCATGACCCACAGCAGTTTACTGAAGTATGCAACACTAGCTCAGCAGAGGATAAAGCTAAGCTAGCAGAATTTTATATCCACAATCTAATTCTGCCCAATGAGGTCTCTTGGGATCCCAATATCGCCTTGGGCGATATGCAACTAATGGCTTTTGCATCATGGCTGAATCATGAGGATCAGAGAGCCACTGAAGAGAAATCGGTCATGAACCGGGAAGTGAGTGAACCACTGTATATTCGGGCAGAACTAGAAGATCCGGTTGCCCTCACCTCAGCCCACCAATAGTTATCCAATGATCCTGCAGCTTCCTTGAGATTTATAGACCAGCAAGCCCAAGCAATAGCCCATTTTGAAGACATGGACAGACTCTTGGGAGAAACTGCTGGCCATGCTTGTGCACGTAGGTGGCATACTTTGGCACATAGCTTGAAAATCAGGGAATACCATACCCCGACCAGAATGAGGGAAGCATTTGCAAGGGTGGACCTGTACAAGAAATCACTGCAAAGACTTCAGGCCAGCTGGATTGGCCTCAAACTCAGCCCTCCATTGTTGCTAGGATTAGCTGAAGGAGGTACAGGAAAGGAAGAAAGGGCACAATGGGAAAAAGTGGAAAATACAGCAGGGTTTCATATCAACCATGAAGACATCACCACAGAAGCTTGGGATGTAAGGGGAGCAGTAAGGGCCATGAAGGATGAGGATCTTGACTAAGTTGCTCAAGGATGAGCAAATGGTTCAGCTGGGGGGTGATGATGAGCCCCAATTTTGGTACAATTTGGGCTCATTTTTGGCCTATTTTGCTTGCTCAAACCATTCATTTTTATTGTTTATACATACACTTCCTAGTTTATTCATGTTGTTTGTAGGAGAAAGGATAGGCACTTTATCTACGTAGCTAATGCATTGTGATTCCAGGTTTTGGCATTAAAAGGGAGCAAAAGACAACGAAAAGGTGGCAAGGAGACAACGAGTTGGCACTGCTGACGTAAGGAGAGGTTGTCCACGGTCTTGGGGGACATTCCTCGTGATCCTCACCAAGAACTCCGAGCCCCACTCCATCCTCCCTCCGAGCTTAATACACGGCCAGCTGTTCTACAGGAACAGCAGTTCAAAACTGCTCTACAGGAAACAGCATTTATGATCATCCTACAGGATCAGCAGTTAAACTATAGATTGAACAGCTGAGCTCCTAGAATCATGGATACTTGTTGGAGCCTCGTTTTGTATAAGTATAGAGGCCTTAGCCTTGGTTAGGTTGTTGAAACTCTCGTATTACTATTGTAATTTTGGAGCACAGCTCAAGTTTCGTTCTCTTTTGTAAGCCAATTTGGCATGTTATCAGATCATGAATAAAGAAGGCCACTTTTGAGTTAGTTCTGAGTTTTCTCAAGGAGCTATAGCTCTCAGGTTAGGGCCCAACCTGAGAGCCATAGACCTCCTCAGTGTTGTAATGCATTTACCATTAGTTCCAGCACTTGAGTTTGTTTAGTTTCCTATGCAATTCGGATTTCCAGCTTGTTAGTTTAATTGTTTTCATTAGCATAGATAGGACTGGTATGATGCTTTGCTTTCAGTATTCAAGTTTGATAGGTTGGTAGAATAAATCTCTTGGAGCTCCAACAAAAACAGGTTGTAAAGGTTCACTGCCATCTCACTGTTTGGGATTGGGGTGTAGACCATGATCAGCCACCAAAAAGAACAGCAGTCGTTTCATCTCCACGCAAGTTGCCACATGAACGTTTTTCATTAAGGATTTATTCATACATTCTCGACATTGATCCATACTGCACTCTCACGCATTAGTTTTATTGCTTGGTTTCCATTTTGGATTTATAGGTTTCATGGCATAATAGGTTAACGAATTCCTTGTTTTCATGCACAGGTCATTTGTTTTATTTACACTGCTTTTGCTCAAGTGATTTCCTTCGTCGTTTCCTTTATCCACCTGCAAGTTCTATTCACCCTCTATCTCACTCACGTGCCCTCCAACTCTCTCATTTCACGTACAGCTCCATCTCCTTCACTCTCGTTGATTCCACCTTTCCAAAACATCAACCCATTGCATGCACCCTTCCTTCGTCTGACTTTCCATTGCCTGAGACATCATCAGGTCCATCTCCATCTCCTTTAGCCTCCCACACCACTCCAACACTCCATCAACTCCTAAAAACCTCCACGGCCAACCATCCTGTAGACGTGCACAGCCATCCTGTAGAAAACAGAGTATCCTGTAGGATCCCCTGCAGCCTTCCTGTAGGAGGCCATTCACTTTGTTGCCGAGCTTCTGAACGTGAGGGACCTCTGTGGATGGGTGCTAAGGATCCTTAGGAACCTCTCCTAGCCTCCCCAACCTGTCCCACACTTTCCTTCCTTCTACATCCCACCTGCACAATCAAACCCTAAATAGGCCAAGTTCACACTCATTCCACACACCTAAAGGAAAAACACAAAAACACATTTCTCATGATGCAAGTAGCTTAGACCCATGCATTTACACTTGTTAGAGGTAATGACAACATTCATAAGAGTTGCATCCACATTCTTTGCATTATAGAGGATAGACTAGTTAAATTAGGGTTTCATAGATTTACATGCTTTAAATTGCTTTTGATTCAGTTTGTCAAGTAGAGTAGCCTTCCTTTGAGTTAGCTTTCGTCCATCATTGATAAAGCTTCTTCTGTGAGCCTATAGAAGTTGGCTTAAGCCCTAGCGGACTTGTGCCAGCTGACCAAGTGACAGCTGCGACAAGGGCTAGTACTTGTGCATACAGCACCGTCGCTTCCAAGTTTGTACGAACTACCGGGTTGATAAAATTAAGAGACAGGAAGCCCCAGGAGTTGTAGCATTATTGCTACAATACTGGAGCTCACCAGGTACCCCACTTATGACAAGGAAACATATTCTATTATGCAGGCCTACAGGCAATGGAAACATTATATTCTGGGGAAGGAGATGATCCACAACGATCATTGACCTATTTAGTTTATGTAGACAGAAGAGAAGTTGTAGAATGATCACCATCAGAAATGGTCCACATATCTGCAACAATTCCATTTTAACATCAAATACAGGAAGGGTAGCACCAACCAGGTCATGTATTTCATTTCATTGAGCACAATTCTAAACTCTTATGGGCACGAGACCTCTAGATGTCCACAACTATATGTCAATGAATCAAAATTCACTTCCATCTACAATAGGTTGATGGATGGAAATTCCAAAATTCCACCTTTAAGATGGATTGTTGTGTTATTTGCGACATAATTGGGTTGCTTCAAGTGAGAATGCCAAACTGATTTGGGAGGCACATTACAAATGAGTTGCAAGACACTTTGGTGTGGAGAAGATAATGGAAATACTGAAAATTTATTTTTATTAGAAAAACTCTAACAGGATGTTGGAAAATATTTCATATCCTTCACTTCTTGTGTCGTCGCCAAGCCAACCATTAAGAAGTAAGGTCTGTATACCCCTTTGGCTACCCCTAGCTAGCCTTGGGAATCTATCTCCATGGACCATATGTCTAGTATTCCTTCTGCCAAGAATGGAATGACTGTGCTTTTGGTCACTGATATATTTTCTAATATGGCCATATTGGCTGCTATTGGGTTCAGTATAGGGCTTATAAATGTACCAACATTTAATTTTTCAATTCGGAAATTTTGTGAACTTTGAGATACAACACTGGAAATGCCAGAGAGAGTCCCTGGTAACCTGAAAAACAAATTCTAGTCCAACTTGCGCAATAAATGAAATCCTGCACTTAAAAGGGAACTTGAGAAAACATCAATCCAGGCAATCAAAAGCATGCGGGAAATAAAAGGAAATCTTGTACTATTTAACAATGTGAAAGGAAATTCTAAGTATGAGCAAACATAAGGGAAATCAGAACTGGAAACCAAGCATGCCAACACAATATAAAAAAGACTGTAAATGCTAGAATAAATTCAAGAGCAATTCAAAATCATTATGCCTGCACTAATTCTACTACATCTACCTCTGTGTAAAATTAACCTAAATTCATTGGCAATATTTACTATGTAAAACTTATGAAAGAAATGGATTCAATATAGATTCTCTCGCCTTCCTTGTCCCTAGAAATAAATCTTGTAAACTTGTCCAGAACTACAATGGAAAATAAACATTATCGTTTTTAAACATGAGACAACTTCATTTTCATAAATGTTGGCTCTACAAGAATCATGATGGAAATATATATGTGATCTTTGGTTCTGAGTAATATATGGTTTCTTGTAAGCATAGACTGAATGAGTGCGTTAATACCCTGAAACCATAAACACTTAAATTGATCTTCAGGTTCTGGAATATAAATTAAACATATCTGAATCAATTCAAAGGATTCAAGTTGCACATTACAGCTCATAAAGGTAGAGTTTCAATGCATAAGCCGATCTTGTAAATTCAGGTGTTCTAAAGGGACATAATCCTTATTTGATATAAAGAAAGATTTTAGGTGCAAGAAAAATTTCTAATGCAGAAAACCAAATCAATCTTGCAGTCGAAAGGAAAACATTACAACAAATTAAATAACATTAGTTTGGAGGAGGAAAGAGACTGAAGGCAATTAAATCCTATGATAATAATTTCAGACAACAAATAATTTAAATATAATTTAATCTAAAAATATACAGAATGGTGTATAGATGGTTTGGTAGCCAACCCAGATAGCTCACACCCTTTATTAGTAACCTGGTTCACACAGGAATTAAAATCATTAGATGCAACAAACAAATAAACAGGCCATGGCTAGAAATGCTTTTAATCAATTCTTGAAAACTCAGTATTTACATCGTGAGGCAACACTTAACTCTAGCGAATAAGAGGAGTGATCCACAAGTTATAAGTGCGTGATGCTACATTGGGACCGACTCCTCCCTTCCATGCATTCCTTCTGTGCTTGTGTGTGTCTTTGTCTCTATGCGTGTATATCTATCGACTGAATCTTCCATTCCCCGCTCTAGGTAGTCTCTTAAACTTATATAGGAATTGAATTACAAATTGTGGATTTTAACAACCAATCGAAATACAAGAGGGGTAGATTGTGAATCTTAACAATTTTCTAGGAATAAAATGGAGTTTGTAACTAAATTTCGAAATAGGAATTGTTTCTGTCAATTCATTCCTCTTTTCCTAGAATGATGATGTGGGTGGACCAACTTCTTTGTCGAGTTGCTAGAAACATTGTCATCCATCATTGTATGTTTCACAACTGCCAAAATGCTATGTGGAAAGTCATCTGCTTTTGATCCAGGATAATCATGCATTTGGGTAGAGACTTTAAAGCTCACAACGTACTCTGGATGGATATGAGTATTCATGTGTGTGCTCCAAATAATAAAATGTTTTGGATTTTTTATATCATCAACACCACTGTCACAATGTTCATTGCTAGGATGAAATTGTTGAGAGCCAGGTTGAACCTGCTCCATGTTTCCCATTATTACTCGGCATAATACCATGTGTCGTAAGCCATTTTCATCAACATCTGAATAGCCAGCACTGACATGTGAACAATATTCTGGATAAAGATAAAGACCAATGCCATAAGCTGCCCCATTGTTGGGTGTATTGGTTTGGCCAAACAAATGTAATACGAGTCTAGCTACATCCTTCTGAGAAGTACCATAACAGAATATCTGATATTAGATTTGCCACAGAATTTTCTAGTAATCTCAATGTGATTTTGAAATGCCTGCAATCGAGCTTGTGTCGAAGAACTTGATGGCACACATTGATAAATACCAACAATGTTGCTAAATGTTATAGGTGTACTAAGACCAGCTAGAAACTTGTTCCTCACAGCTATGTATGATTACCATTCTCTAATTTAATTAGTTTGTCAGCTAACTTACGATACCCAAAAGTTTTAGAACTATTAATACAAAGGATAGATTGTGATTCACACACACCCATTCCATAATCTGCATTTGTTGCATTTGTTTCTTTAGACAGAAAACCCTTGCTCAGGTTCCCAGTGTCGCTGGAGTCTTGCTCCAATTCAATGGACTCCGTATCCAATGAGTGGGACTAATATTCCTCTGATTGGAAATTAGTACTGTTCCAGATGGAGTCTCAGATGGTGCTATAAAAGTGTCAATCTATTGGAATGATTTAATTGACACTAAATACAAACTTCTCGGAACACTCTCTTTCCAAGTTCATACTTTGCCAATACATTTTCCATGTGCTTTATAGCAATGAATTGTGAAGTACCACTTATCAATTCCTTGAACCTTTTGTAGAAATCAAGGCAGTTGAAAGAAAAGACTGGTATTGTTTTTGGAGGAAGCATAACAAGTGGATACAATAGATCATCTCTTCTATACCACTAATAAACTCCAACCACATGTAACACAAAAACCAATATGATGCCGATGATAAGTGAAAATGAGTGTAGCCCAAAAACTCTTCAGAGTGTAGGAATCCCACTATAACTAGTGCAGGAATCCCAATTGGTACAAGAATTTGTTGCATGGTACAAGAATCTATTGCATAGTGTAGGAATCTGCTACACTGTCCAAGAAGGTAAATGCAGGACCAAAGCCTGTATAAAGGCATGATCGAACCAGTTTTAAACCTGAAACATACAAACCTTTATTAATAATGTTTTAATCCTGATAAAACAAGGGAAGTAACAAATACTCTCGAAAATAATCATTTAGCCAAACAACAACATGAGAGATTCCGAGTAATAATAGGACAAAATGGAGGCCAAAAATCCCCCCATGATGACCATATTTCATTTCCACATGCAAGGAATTCTGGTACTGTCACTCCCTTGAAGAAACAAAATTAGAAACATTTGTAGGCATTCAAAAGAATGTTCCTGTAATTATATGTGATCACATTTTCTATGCTGAATAAGACTTGTTAAAAACAAAGTGTCTATTGGATTGTTTATTTACTTAGACTGATTTCAAGAAAATCTAAAACAAAATTTGCCATGGAAAAACTAAATTGCAAGGATGGTGTTATTACTTGAATAAAAAATAGCTATCTTTTAAAATTTCCAAAAAATATCTCAGAGGCATCCCTAATCATAAGTTACACTTTAAAATCCTCATTGTAAATATGAGTGACATGATTTAAAAGGCATGGTATTAAAAGAAAACATAGTAATACCTTCCCACAGTGACCATTTTACTATTATCAATGTATAGTTGAAGCTACTTGTGTCTGGGCATAGCGAATTACCTGCACTAAGGGTCCCACGTCCATAAAAATCATTCCAAAAAGATAGAACTCCTAGGTATAACAACATAAGGATTTTAAAACCATTCTCAAAGATATTGATGATGAGTTCAGGGAAAGCAAAAACAACCAACTAAATTATAGTGTAGAATTAACTTTAATACCACATGCATGGCCATGCTGCTAGCAGGCATCTATAGCCTCGACAGGGATACCTTTTAACCTCATGAAATGCTTGTGTCCCACCTATTAGATATAGACTCAGAGTTATTTAAGAGAATTTACTTTTTCTCTTTCTATAAGTTAATTGAAAGCCACTGTCCTAGCTTGGTAACCAGCTAACAACAGTGCTTTCATAGGAACTAACAAGAATGAAGACACTGACTCACGTTGAGACCTCTTGTTTTCCAGCTTCTTCAACTGAAAGCCGTTACCCTGTCTTGGTGACCAATGTGGTAATGTCATTCTCCTTAGGAGCCATGATCATAGTAGGTCAGCTCATAATGGGACCTCCTATCCCTCAATTAATTCGTTTATGTTTATAACAAAAACTCTGATTATGATTAACCTCAGATGGGTTACTTAATAGGTGGGGAAGCAAATCTACTCCTTAAGAGTGTAGGATGTTGTGAAAAGTTTTTAATTACTATTCTTTACTGGTTGGTCATGCTACCCTAAAGACTTTAAAAAAAGAAAACATCTGAGATAATGACTAAAAATATTCCTTGAGTTGGTCATGTCAAGGTTCTTTATGAAAGATTATTAGAGTTTTGTAGGCATGGTCCACCATAGGAGGTTTTTCACTGGTCCCTTCAAAGAGGAACTTGAAAATATTTTTTGGATGATAGTTTGTTAGAATAGGAGAGAAGTATTATATGTAATTTATAACAATACCCTTCACCGGTATATTGATAAACAATCAAAGTCACCTTAAAATATGAGGCATTAAGTGTAAATTTCTTCTGACAAGTCATACCATGAGAGTGCATAATAATAGAAATTTCAAAAGCTGCACTTTTAGGGAATCACAAGTTTAAGAGCATTATTATGCATCTTTATTCATTATTTTCATATTACCCTACCCTATTTTTAAAAAGAGAAATATCACCTTTAAGTGTAGGCGTACTTCCAATGAAGCCATGTGCGTAACAAAATGTTGATTATACTCACACTTAGTTTTAAAGAATAGACTTCAAGACATACCAAAGCATGAGAAACAAATTGCTTCAATTGACATGGTATCAATAATTTCCGAATGATGAGGAAATAAGGTGGGCCGATGACTCCTCGAAACCAGGATTCAATGGAATCCACATATTTATGATTCTCCAACTAGTGCAAGTCTTCCACAGTTTGATAGTCACTCTCCTGGAGGCACAAAGAATATGGTGAAAGACAAAAGATAAATCCCTCAAGTTCAAGCTCAAATATTTGATTTTCAAATTGACAAAAATGGTTGAGAGAGATTCTAGGGTTTTGAATTTTAACAACATTTTGAGAACAAGTTCCAATGAAAGATTTCTCATCTAGTGGTCTTTGAATTATATGTTCCTTGGGTAAATGTTTTGTGGTAATGGGGGAAGTTTCCAAATTCATTCCCTTTCCCAACATGGAAGATGTGACATTTTGTTCAATAGCGGGAAGAATAGGTGTTTCAAACTATTGTGCAACCTGATGGTTTAGATTAGGGTTTAAGATATGGTTTGGGCTAGGGTTTTGATTAAGGCTTGGACTAAGCTTTGGATTTGGATTGGGATTAAGCTTTGGACTAGGGTTAGGACTATGTTTTGGATTAGGACTAGGGTTAGGCCTAGGGTATGGATTAGGGTTAGGGTACGGACTAAGGCTAGGATAAGGGTATGGACTAGGGTTAGCGTATGGACTAAGGCTAGGATAAGGGTATGGAGTAGGGTTAGGGCAAGGATTAGGGTAAGGTTTCACATGCAGTTGAGACCATGGAGGAGGATAACTTGATGGTGCATTGGAAATAAATTGTGGTTGTTGTTGACGCTCAAGTGATTGAATTTTCTTGGGAGATTGTTGTAGAGAGAATTATCCAAACGATTCTTAAGGCCATGGAGATATCTGGCTCGAGGATGAGGGCCAAGGAGAGGGAAACTATGGCCATGAAGCAGGGTGTTCAATTGGAGGAGGATTAAAAGTTTTCCATGAAACTACAAGATTATAAACATGTTGAGGAACCTGCTCAAGATAATTATAAAAATTATTCCAAGTATCCGATAGTGATGGGTTTTGAGTTATACTTGGTAGTCAATTTGATTCCTTAATTGATTTCATGAGTGCCTTTAGTAATCCTGGTAGTGATGGGTAATTTTCTGTTGAATGGTCCTCTTCACAAATTTTACAAACTTCCAAGCTATTAAGTGGACACTTTCCAAGGAAGTGTTTCTTTCTGTAGTTGGCGCAAAAGATAAACAATGGTTTGTCATCCTTCTTCTGCTCTTCCTACAAATCATCCAATTTTGAAATCAAAGATTTAATAATATCATTCTTATGTTCAATCAAAATATTAAATTTTTCACTTCTTATTTCTTCGTTGGATGAATTGTATGTCTCTGTAGCAACATAAAAACTCCTCATTAGATGATTCCTCAAAATACCATTTTCTTGTTTTTAACAAGCCAATTGGTACATTCATTAACACATGAATAGTGTATGTATATATATGTAGGGTGGGGAGTTCTTACAACATAAGAGAAAATGAGAAACCTTAAAGAAACGAAGATATGCAGGAAATAAATGAATTCAAAGATCATAAAATTGCGAGAAAAACTAGGTGAAGGAAAAAATAAATGCAACAGGTCACCAAGGTCAATCCCTAAGTGCCTCCCCGAAAATGGTGCCAAAATGTTGGGTGCAGTATAGGGCTTATAAATGTACCAACATTTAATTTTTCAATCCTGAAAGTTTGTGAACTTCGAGACACGTCACTGGAAATCCCAGAGAGAGTCCCTGGTAATCTACAAAACAAATTCTAGTCCAACTTGTGCAATAAATGAAATCCTTCACTTAAAAGGGAACTTGAGAAAACATCAATCCAGGCAATCAAAAGCATGCGGGAAATAAAATGAAATCCTGTACTATTTAATAATGCGAAAGGAAATTATAAGTACGAGCAAACAGAAGGGAAATCAGAACTGGAAACAAAGCATGTTGGCATAATATCAAAAATACTATAAATGTTGGAATAAAATCAAGAGCAATTCAAAACCATTCTACCTACACTAATTCTACTGCATATACCTCTATGTAAAATTAACCTGGAAGCATTGGAAATATTTACTGTGTAAATATTATGAAAGAAATGGATTCAATATAGATTCTCTCACCTTCCTTGTCCCTAGAAATAAATCTTGTAAACTTGTCTAGAACTTCAATGGAAAATAAACATTATCATTTTTAAACATGAGGCAATTTCATTTTCATAAATGTTGGCTCTGCAAGAATCATGACGGAAATATATATGCGATCTCTGCTTCTGAGTAATATATGGTTCCTTGTAAGCATAGATTGAATGAGTGCGTTAATACCCTGAAACCATAAACACTTAAATTGATCTTCAGGTTTTGGAATATAAATTAAATGGATATGAATCAATTCAAAGGATTCAAGTTGCACATTACATAAAGGAAGAGTATCAATGCATAAGTCGATCTTGTAAATTCAGATGTTCTGAAGGGACACAACCCTTATTTGATATAAAAAAATATTTCGGGTGCGAGAGCAATTTCTAATGCAGAAAACCAAATCAATCTTACACTCGAAAGGAAAACATTACAGCAAATTAAATAACATTAGTTTGGAGGAGGAAAGAGACTAAAGGTAATTAAATCCTCCATAAGAATTTCACACAACAAATAATTTAAATATAATTTAATCTAAAAATATGCAGAGTGGTGTCAAGCTGGTCTGGGAGCTAACCCAGACAGCTTAGACCCTCTATTAGTAACCTCGTTCACATAGGAATTAAAATCATTAGATTCAACAAACAAATAAACAAAGCATGTATAGAAATGCTTTTAATTAATTATTGAAAACTCAGTCTTTACATCATGAGGCAACACTTAACTCCAGCAAATAAGAGGAGCGATCCACAGGTTATAATTGCGTGATGCTACATTAGGACCAACTCCTCCCTTCCACGCATTCCTTTTGTGCTTGTGCATGTCCCTGTCTCTATGCGTGTATATCGATCGACTGATCTCTTCCATCCCCTGCTCTAGGCAGTCTCTTAAAATTATATAGGAATCAAATTACAAATTGGGGCTTTTAACGGCCAATTGAAATACAAGAGGGGTATATTGTGAATCTTAACAATTTTCCAGGAATGAAATGGAGTTTGTAACTAAATTTAGAAATAGGAATTGTTTTTGGCAAGTTATTTGTCTTTTCCTGGAATGCTATTGTGGGTGGACTGGCTTCTTCCTCGAGTTGCCAGATGTAGTGTTGTTTTAATCAATCCTAATTAACCGAGACTGCAACATTTAATTTTCAACCCAAGGTAGGTCTTTTTGTTTCAATGGAGTTCACATTGTCTGTTTCGATACACTACAACCAAGAATAATAAAATGCAGAAAACAGTAAAAGATGTCACTGGACCAAATTGCTGAATCAAACCATTCATGTAGACACAAAAAAAAAACTCTACATAATTAATCACACTTGTGATCCGGATTTAAACAGGAACACAACAAATTACAGAGATAACCATATACACAAAGATGCAGTGGAAATAATACTTCATTTCATTAATGGAAAATACTGAAATATGCTTACAAACAGAAATGGAAATAAACTAGCTAGGGCGATGGTAGCTTATCTCTGAGAAGAGATGTGATGGCTACATGCCTCTGAACTGTGTTACAATGAGGCTCGAAGGCCTATTTATTGTTGAGAAACAATGGAAAAACCCTTAACATTCCAAAACCTAACCCTAGGAGATGAAACGCCAAACTGTGGGCCCCGTTTGGGGGTAAGTTGGTACATCAACTTCCCGGGGTCGTAACTTTGGCATATGATCTCCGTTTGACGCGTATAATAGCTCATTAGAAAGATCTATCCGAGCACTATCATTGTTGGAACGGGAAACACCAGTCCATTCCATGGACTCGTGTTGCCCCCGGATTCCCCAAAAAGCATCGTTTAGGGCCTCAAAACGGCTCCGGAAGTTCAGGACCCGAAAAACTGCTAAAAATAGTAAGTTGTGCTACAATTAAGGAAACTGAAAATGCTGAGAAAGACAATGGTGGGGGTCTAGGTGGACTTGGCAAGTGGCCACCAATATCCACCTGGATCATTCCTCCCCCCTTAGGAAGCAATGGTCCCCATTGCGTTGAGCTCCTCCATGAGATGAGGAAACTTCTACTGAACTTGTTCCCTGGTGAGCCACTTGCCTTGCTGAAGGAGTTGGCCCGCTTTGACAACTCGATACAGTTGGATATTTTGTTGGCGAGTGTTCTTGATCTGTGTGTCCATGATCCGATCAGTTGCAGCTTGTTCCATGCAATCTGGATTTAATTCTGTGGGTTTGAGCTGTTCTGCAATGTCGGATGTGTCTAGCAATGGTGGAAAGTATGGCCGAAGGCGGTCCACATTGAATATTGGGTGCAGGCCAAGGAATGGGGGAATGCTGAGCTCAAATGCATTGTCTCCCATAGCCTTAGTAATGGTGTAAGGACCATATCGGAGTGGTCTCAATTTCCGATAGGCTCCAGTAAGGCGTTCCTTTTGCAAATGCAACCAGACTTTGTCACCCACCTGAAACTTGTGTGGCACCCGATGTTGATCATGTCGCTGCTTGTACTTGGCATTTGATTTCTCAAGAATGTCATGGACCTGCTGGCGAATATGTTGGATGCGCTCAATGAAGTTGGTGGCCTTATCTGTTTCGGACTGGACATGAGCTGAATTCATGTGAGTAGCTGCAAGTGGCATGGCCACATCAATGGGGCATAGTGGCTGGAATCCCAAACCCACCTGAAAAGGGCTATGGCCAGTGGAGCTGTGAAGAGCTCGGTTGTAGCTGTGCTGAACGTAGGGGAGGCTCTCGTCCCATGTGCGTGGATGCTTTGAGTTATACATGCGCAGAATGTGCACAATCATCCTATTGACAACCTCTGTCTGGCCATCAGTTTGAGGATGGAAGGCTGTGGACTTCGTGAGTTTGGTGTCCAGCATTGACCAGAGACTGGACCAAAAGGTGCTGAGAAACCGACTGTCCCGATCTGAGATGATAGACTGTGGGATCCCAAAGTGCACCCACACTCGTTCAAAGAAGAGTTTAGCAGTGGCTTCTGCTGTGATATTCTTCTTGCAGGCCATCATAATGGCCATCTTTGAGAACCTGTCGACGACCACAAAAACACAGTCATTTCCATGCTTAGTGGAAGGAAGGCCTGACATGTAATCCATGGAGATGGATTCCCAAGGTCGACTAGGGGTAGGCAACGGGGTATAGAGGCCTTGCTTCTTAATGGTCGGTTTGGCAATGGCACAGGCAGTACATGATCGGATGTACTTCCCAACATCCTGTCGAAGATTCGGCCAATAGAAATAGTTTTGCAGTACTGCCACTGTTTTCTCGACCCCGAAATGCCCAGCAGCCCGACTGTAGTGTGCTTCCCAAATCATCTTGGCACGCTCGCTTGAAGGAACACAAAGGTGACCGAGGTGGCATAATAGGGCATCTTGGAGGTGAAAATCTGCAACCTGCCGACCCTCCAAGAGTGTCTGGTATGTGTGGCCAAATTCTGGGTCGCTTTTGTAGAGAAGTGGCCAATCAGAAGTCTCGTGCCCGCAAGAGTTGAGCACGGTGGTTAGCGCCATGATCGGTGGTCGACTGAGGCAATCTGCAACATTATTGGTGCTGCCCTTTTTATACTTGATATTCAAGTGAAACTGTTGCAGGTATGTAGACCACTTCTGATGGCGATCATTCTGCAATTTCCCTTGGGTCTGTATGAACTGCAGAGGTCGGTGGTCTGTGTGGATGACCGTTTCCTTCCCCAAAATGTAATGCTTCCATTGTCGGCAGGCCTGTACAATGGAATACATCTCTTTATCATAAGTGGGGTACTTCCGGACTGTGTCTGAAAGTGTTTCACTGTGATATGCCACTGGATGTCCATGTTGAGTAAGGACTGCCCCAATAGCATAGTCAGAGGCATCTGTCTCGACCTCAAATGGTTGTTGTAAATCTGGTAACGCGAGCACTGGTGCCGTGCAGAGGCGATCCTTCAACTCCCTGAATGCCTTCTGTTGAGATTCAGACCAAAAGAATTTTGCTTTCGCCCCGCCCTTGGTGACTTGACTCAAGGGCCAAGAAATATGAGAAAATCCCAACACAAACCTGCGGTAGAAGTTGGCAAGACCTAGAAAGCTGCGGAGCTCTGTTAGAGTGGTTGGAGAGGGCCAATCCCGAATGACTTGGACCTTGGCTGGATCGACATGCACCCCCTGTTCATCAATGATGTATCCCAGATACTGAACCTCGGTCATGCCAAAAGTGCATTTCTCCAAATTGGCACATAGCTTGTGTTGCCGCAGTGTTTGGAGAACCTGTCGGATGTGTTGGAGGTGCTCTTCCCAACTCTGGCTGAAGATCAGAATGTCATCCAAGTATACTACTACAAAGGAGTTGGTGAATGGCCGCAAGATGTCATCCATTAGCCTCATAAAGGTTGCAGGAGCATTCGTCAATCCGAAAGGCATGACCAACCATTCGAAGAGGCCCTCCTTGGATTTGAAGGCAGTCTTCCACACATCTGAGGGTTCAATTGGTACCTGGTGATATCCTGACTTCAGATCGATCTTGCTGAAATATTTCGCCCCCTTTAGTTGGTCTAGGAGGTCATCAATCCGCGGGATCGGGTACCTATTACGGACAGTGATCTTGTTCAGCGCCCGATAGTCAATACAGAGTCTCCACGTCCCATCCTTCTTCTGTACCAACACTATCGGGCTCCCACAGGGCGAAGAACTCGGACGGATG
Organism: Pinus tabuliformis; assembly: GCA_031772625.1. Classification (NCBI taxonomy): domain Eukaryota; kingdom Viridiplantae; phylum Streptophyta; class Pinopsida; order Pinales; family Pinaceae; genus Pinus; species Pinus tabuliformis. Next base: position 233,851,720 of record CM062815.1, read on the forward strand.
TGACCTTTCTGCAGGAGCTCCTGAATCTGCCTCTTGATTTCATTGTTCTCCAGAACGGAGCGCCGATAAATTGGTCCATTGGGTAGCGGCGCACCTGCGGTCAGATCGATGGAGTGCTTGACTTGACAGTGCAGAGGAACCCCTGCCGGGGAGGTGAAGATGTCTTCGTACTCCTCCACAATCTTGTCCATCTGTAGCTGCCGTGCAGAGGGACCCCGTTTGGAGGCCGCGGCCACTGTCTTCTTCTTCCCTTGAGGGCGTATCATCAGGAAAACAAATTTCCTAGTTTTGGAAATGATCTTACTGCATTGTTTTGCAGTAATCAAAGAGATGGCGGCAGGTGGTGCTACCTCTGGTATCCTGAACAACTTATTTCCCAATGTAATAATAATAGCACGGGGCCTTGATTCATACACAGCATGTCGCTTCCACAAGTATGGTTGTCCTAGTAATACATCACAAACTTCAAGGGGAGCAATGTCACACAATACCTCATCCGTGAAGGGCTTGATGTTGTATGGAAGGCGACACTGCTGGCTCATGCGAAGATCTCGCCCTTGGTGAAGCCACCCAATGGTGTATGGTTGTGGATGTGCTGTGGTCGGTAAGCCCAACCGCTTCACGACCTCTGCCGAAATGAGGTTCTTTTGACTCCCGCTATCAACAATGAACTGTATCGGGGAGCCCTTTACCCACATCTGGGAGTGGAAGAGACGCTCCTCCTCCTCTGGATCTTCGGGTTCATTTTTCTAGATCTTTGTGGTAGCAACAGTGGCGCTGGGATCCGCATCAATGATCTGCTTCCCTTTTTCATACCCCTTATCAGGTTCTGACTCAGAGTCAGAACATGCATCTGATTCTGAAACCTTTAGCTCAGCCACCATTGACTGCTTGGCCCGACACTCACTTGTGTGTGAGTGGAGCTCTTATGGAACTCGCACCATTTTCCAGTGTCCTTTCTCGGCTTCGCGGCATTGCTCTTTTCTTGCAGCTTCGGCTGGTTGTCTTGGGCTGTCTCGCCTTGGCTTTGTCCTTTGTTCTGTGGTTTAGGGGCACCTTTCCCCTGCTTTGGATTCGCAGATCCAAAGTCTCGCTTCTTTTGTTTAAACTTCTGCTCGACCTTGACGGCATACCGGTATGCTGCGCCGAGCGAGGGGATGTTTAGGAATTGTATTTCTTCCTGGATGTACTTGTGCAGGCAGCCACAGTATTTGAGTATCAAATGTTGCTCCGAATCCTTGATACCCAACTTTGTGCGAAGGGTATGGAAAAGATTGGTGAACTCCGGCACATCTTGGTCCCTTCCCTGCCGCAGCGTGGTCCACTTTATGTATTCATCCTCATAGCTTCCGACAGGGTAGTACTGCTCCTTGATGGCATCCTAGAACGAATCCCAGGTGGGTGCGGCTGAAAATAGTGAGCCAGTACTTTCATCCTTCTGCTCGTAGTAGGTTTCCCACCAGTCCTTGACGTGGGGGGCTGCTTTGAGAAGAGCAAAAACAATCTTTTCCCGACTCGAAAATTCATGAACAGAAAAATAACCCTCTAGCAGATTTAACCATTTATCTATGGCATCGGCGTCTATCTGACCCTCGAATATGGGGATTTCAAAATTAACTTGTACCTTAAAGGGTGTGGCGTTTCTAGAGGAGCTGCTGGAAGCCGATGCGCTGCTTCTGGGTAGCCACTGAAGGATCTGCGCAAAGCTGTCCATCATCGCGTTCCGTTGTCGCTCGAGCACTTCTTCGAGCAAGATTTTGATGGGATCTCCTGCCCCCTCGTCTTTCTTCTCGTCCGCCATGGGAGGCCATCGGGATTTGCGAGGCTGGTCTTGCAAAGGTTCAACCAGTTCAAGCCCTAACTCCTTATATCCCGACCTTGTTGGGGACATGCAAAGAAAAACAGAGAAAAAGCAGACCGCTCTGATACCACTGATCCGGATTTAAACAGGAACGCAACAAATTACAGAGATAACCATATACACAAAGATGCAGCGGAAATAATACTTCATTTCATTAATGGAAAATACTGAAATATGCTTACAAACAGAAATGGAAATAAACTAGCTAGGGCGATCGTAGCTTATCTCTGAGAAGAGATGTGATGGCTACATGCCTCTGAACTGTGTTACAATGAGGCTCGAAGGCCTATTTATTGTTGAGAAACAATGGAAAAACCCTTAACATTCCAAAACCTAACCCTAGGAGATGAAACGCCAAACTGTGGGCCCCGTTTGGGGGTAAGTTGGTACATCAACTTCCCGGGGTCGTAACTTTGGCATATGATCTCCGTTTGACGCGTACAATAGCTCATTAGAAAGATCTATCCGAGCACTATCATTATTGGAACGGGCAACACCAGTCCATTCCATGGACTCGTGTTGCCCCCGGATTCCCCAAAAATTGTCTTTTAGGGCCTCAAAACGGCTCCGGAAGTCCAGGACCCGAAAAACTGCTAAAAATAGTAAGTTGTGCTACAATTAAGGAAACTGAAAATGCTGAGAAAGACAATGGTGGGGGTCCAGGTGGACTTGGCAGGTGGCCACCAATATCCACCTGGATCAACTTCGCAACTATCAAAGTAAAGGCATGCCACACAGGAAATAATATCTACTCCAACTGGTTACTACCATTCTGTTGATTAACACAGTGTAACAACATAATATAAATGGAAACAATAGTGAATGCAATCCACAATTTGTACAGCAACAACGAGAAGCCATAAATCAATTAGCTAAACTAGAATGTACACTACCTCTATCACTACAGTCCCTGCTAAAGAGGAGGGCCCTTCCTCCTCAGCAAGGTGTAGGAATAACACAAAAGTAATTAACGAATCATCCGAAGAGAAGTAACAGCATCACCGTGCTGATTAATATTAAAAATAAACTCAAAATTACAGAAGTATAGTAACAATACTTTTCTATATGTCGTGTCCTTGTACATGAAAAATTGAGTTCCTTTATAGTTATTACAACCCGAAATTAGAAATAGATCAGTCATGAGAATCTCATGATTCTCATGATGATAAAAAATAAAAGTAGTTACAACCTATTTCGAAATACAAATATATAGTAGTTAGGATTGCAACTCCTTGGGTATGTTTCTTCCAAAATAAACAATCCCTACTGCTGACAGTTGTTACGTAGAATAGTGAATAATGGTTTGGGATGTCATGACATCACTGACGACAATAATTTTGGTGTGACAACGAACTCTTGTATCAGCGCGTAGTGTAACAACATCATGTAACAGCATCCAATGTGTAACAACAGACTGTAATAGCATCCAGTGTGTAACAAAAACCTGTGACAACATCCAAGGTGTAACAACAAACTACACTATCCTTCTTTATAGTTAATCCGTGCTTCCTGTCTGCTTCATGGCTTTGTTCTCACAATAAATCACCTGAAACGAAGAAGAGCTTCCTAAAATACTTCTTTAATACTCTCCCATTTAGCCACAAAAAGGAATAAAGCATTGTATTATTCAGTAAAATATGGAAAAGTAACATGACAGTAGAATAGGTTATAAAGGTGAGAAAACAAGGAAATTGATCATGTAAAGTCATAGGCCTGGGGAACAAAAGGGTCAAAACTAGGGAAAGAATTTGCAGAAAATAGGTAAAAAAACACACCCAACATCTCCCCTCGACTGAAGCAACTTCATGTCCCAATGCAAAATCTTAGCTCCTCCTACTGTACCCCCAATGCAAGTCTGTGAAATTGTAGGCACTAGCAGTGTCTTCACCCAAAGCTCTGTACCCTTGAATGGCCATCAATTGACATGGACAAGATTCCTCTTCGTAGTAATATAGGTGGTAGTCCAACTGATACTCCTCTACTGGCAACCAAATCAAAGGAAATTTGAATCTGAGGCCAATCTAGAATGCCCCTGATGTCTGCACAATTCGAGCATACTCAAGCAACCGTGTAACAACAACCATAAATTTCCTGTACTCAAAAGGATCCCCTTCTTATAACTCAACACTACAGGCCTCAATGCGCTTAAGACATCCTGCTAGCGCTCGTCTTTTCATAATTTCATACAGGTTGAGGCAGATCCTCATGATCCTTTTCCTATAGGTGGTCGACTGTTCTCTGATTTCTGGAGTGCTCAAGAATAGCTTAAACTCATGCCTGAGTTCGTAAACCATCCTTGCTTCGAATCTGACCCACGATGTTACTCTCTCCTCGTTAGCTTCTGCTGATTTCATGGCTAGATGACACTCAATCAAATTCCTCATAAATGAAAGGAAGGCCCGCAACTGCAAATCTCCCATATAGGAGAAGACAATTGCTACCATATTCTTGCTGACATATTCACACATGATATTATGCAAAACAACTTACACAACAAGCTCTAGTCATCAAAGTTGCAGGAGCAAAAAATATCAAGAAAAGTACGTGGTTAAAGAACCCAAATAGGACCTATTCTCAAAAACCACTTTTAATTGAAATAAATAATAACATTCCCAAAGGAACATTGGATATGACAGGGATGGCGGCCTGCATGCTAGTAGGTTTAGGGCGAGGTCATGGAGCTTGGTTTTGTCATCCGTTAGATCCAGGACCTGTCGATTTAGCTGATACAATTGTTAATCCTTCTTTCTCATAGCTTCCTTGTGCCTCCGTGCTTCCAATTCTCTTTCCAATTCTTCCTTTATCCATCTCTCTCTAAGGGAATCTATCATCTTCTTGTGAGCTTGGAGTGATATTGGTGGGCTCCAGTATTGCAGCAATGATGCTGCAACTCCTGGGACTCCCTTCTTTACTTTTATCAACCTGGTTGTTCGTAACAAACTTGGAAGCGACAGTGCTATATGCACAAGTACTAGCTCTTGCTGCAAGCTGTCACTTGATCAGTTGGCACAAGTCTACTAGGAGCTTAAGCCAACTTCTATGAGCTCTTGGAAGAAGCTTTTAACTGTGATAGATGAAATCTAACTCAAAGGAAGCTAGTCTACTTGCAGACAGAAGCTGAAAGTGGAAAAGAAATGCAAACCCTATCAAACCCTAGTTTTACCGACTAACTCTACCGGTGCAAGAAAAGTGATGAAAGCAGTGGAAATGGATGCCATTTACTTTTAGAAAGGTAAAATGAATGTGACTAAGCTACTTTTGCAGTAAAATCTGGAAAAAAAACGTCTTTTTGCATGATTAGACACTTTTGGTTGAGATAATTTCTCACCAGACACACACCAATATAGGAGTTACCTAAACTAACTCCTATCTTAGAGGAACAACCCTAGAGTTAGGCACAAATTCCTAACTTGGAATATTTAATTAATTAATTTATTTTTGGATTTATTATTGTTTTATGATTGTGCAGAGGTTGATTGCTGAAAGGAAATGGGGTAAGTAATTGCAGGAGGTTGGGAAGGTGAGAAGAGGGCCTAAGGGGTCCCTAACACCCTTCTAGAGAGTTTCACAATGATTGGATCTCGAAAAACTGCTCACGTGAACTTCTACAGGAAGATTGCAGGGGTTCTATAGGATGTTCTACAAGAAGATTTGAAAGAGGATTTTGGAGGGTTGATGGTGGAAAAATGGTGGGAAAGTGGAAATGGAGGTCAGATAAGGATGTTTAAGGGGTCTAGGACCTAGTGAATGAGGCTAAGGAGTGATTAAGGTGATTGGATTTTTTCAAGAATGGAGGGAGCAATGATGCACAAGAATGTAGAAATTAGGGCAAAGTGGGAAAATGTGCAAATGAAGGGAAGGAATCTTGAATTAGGGGTTGGAGCAGGTTGTATCATGGAGGAAGGGTAGGTAGGGAGGTATCACAGGTGTTCTGCACGCTATTTTCCAAAACTGATCAACAAAGACTAGGAAAACCAAAGATCTAGCTATTTTGACCTAATTTGACCTAAAAACCAGAAACATGATGAACATAAGTTTATTGGCAAAAAATCATGCAAGATAAATATGGAAGCTAAGCAAGAACAAATTCTAAACATGCAAGTACAACTGGTATCAACTTCCCTAACTAAAAATCTAACACTAGCAATTGCATGAAGAGGCAAAAACAGTGTTTTTGTGGTAGCAAGTATGCCTTGGTCTCAGCTCATGGTCCCAAGGAGGGAGAGATGAGATCAAGGATTGCTTGTTGGCCTTTTTGTAGATATTTTCTATTACCAAACTATCAAATCAACCTGAAGCATGAAAAACTATCTCAATCATCAAAACAACCTAAGTAACAAAGCAAGATTTTAACCCAAATAACAGAAATTATTCTATGATTGCAGCAAAGTCACATAAAAGTACACAAAGGAGGTATTGGCACTTGATTTGGGCCCAACCCCAAGAGCTACAGCCTCTTAAGAAACATCAGATTTGGTGCAAAGATGGATTCATCTTTATTGATAAAAAAAATAATAGTTACATCCTAAAAACTGTCTACAAGAAAAAGCTCGAAAATGTGCTGAAATGCAGAGCTAACCTACTAACTAAAATCTACCTAACATTTGACTAACTCCTGACTAAAATCTACCTAACATTTGACTAACTCCTGACTAAAATCTGACTAACATTTTTCCTAACTCCTAACTAACCAATCTGAGGCCCTAGGCCTTCTTATTTATACAAATTGAGGACCCCAACAGTCCTCATAAACTTTTGGAACTCGGCTGCCAAAACTTGCAGTTAACAACAACTTTACTAGCCCTGCTCGGCTGCCCTTGTGATCATTGATGTGGTGGCCATTGAACTCCGAGCTGCTGGTGGAGAATTTGACTTAAGGGCTCATAAATGAAGGGGACACCTTCCTACACATCCTCTCCCTTGTTCTTCCATGAATTTGGTTGCCAAGTGCTCATTAAACCTTTGATTTTGTCTCAATAATTGACCAAAAATATGTATAAAGCACACATTAGACTTTTTGGCATAATGACTAACCCAATTCACTCTATTAGCATAAATATAATCAAAAAAATGCAATAAACTAATGAGAATGGTGGATTAAGTTGAATTAGGAGGCTAAATGAGCCCATATAATTACCCATTTCTGGGACTCATCATCACCCCCTACTGAAAGTGCTGCTCATCCTCTGAGCAACTAATCTATCTCTTCATCTTTGATGGCCCTGGTGGCCTCCCTATCATCCCAAGCTTCTGATGTGGTCTACTTATGTGTGCCATAAAATTTTTCCTTCTTTCTCATGTCCTTCCACTGCTCCTCCTATTCTGATTGTTTGAATTATTGTGCTTTTCCTGGCCTTAAAATACATGGAGGCCTGCCTTTTTCTCTTTCTTTAGGCTTAATTGGTGTGCTCAGGGTAGTGAGACCAGTTGCTGCCTCCCTTGCCAACATTTCAGTATTGAAAATGAAAATAACTTAGAAAAATATATAAAGCACACATAATAAACCAGACACCAAATAATGGCTGAAAAGGCTTTAGCCTCATGGCTTCCTCAAGTATTCTCTCTCATTCTCATTCATTAAAATAATTGAATATAGTGTTACAAATAAATAGATGAGAGATAGTGTTCTCAAGATAGTGCGTGCTATCTTAGGCACTTTTGGTTGAGATAATTTCTCACCAGACACACACCAATATAGGAGTTACCTAAACTAACTCCTATCTTAGAGGAACAACCCAAGAGTTAGGCACAAATTCCTAACTTGGAATATTTAATTAATTAATTTATTTTTGGATTTATTATTGTTTTATGAGAGAGGCTAACATTCCCCCCTTCAATGATAAATCCAAAATAAGAACGAGGAACCATCTTCCAAGTTCTCATGTTGATCCTCAAAAACATTGCCCGGAAAAAACCGCCAAATCTGGATGCTGAAGAAACTGCAATATGAAGAGACTGAGTCAGCTACATGACTGATTCATCTCTAAATGATGCTTGACAACTCCATCATGTGCCAAGCCGCAAAAGGATCCAACTGTCCTTTGCTTGAAAACAGCATTTGGTGTCCACTGACACAATTTGATGAACGTCCACTGGCATATTTGCTGATGATGATCGCCCACTGGCTGAAGATGTCGAAAAACAACTCAATGTTGCTTTTGCTATGATGAAAGCTACTCACTGCTGCTTTGGCTGTCAATCTCCCACTGGCGAATTTGCTGATGCTCACTGCTGATGACAAATTCCCACTGGCTAATAAAGATGCCCACTGGCTGCTTCGCTGATGTTGTCGAGACATTCAGTCTGACAACCACTTGTCGATTTCATTGACATTTTCCCCCCTTTGTCAGCTGAAATGAGAGACAATCTTCTCCAAAAGATATTTAAACTCCCCCCCTTCAGGTGTAGGAGAGTTTCACTGTTGTACTCCCTCATTCAACTGCATGAGAGTACCATCGTCGGTTCATTGCTGGCTACACTATGTGTGATTGTAGTCGGTTGTAGAACTAAGACAATCTTTTGACTGTGGATAACCATTCCCAAGGATCGATCCATTCATAATGTATCTTCAATCTCGTTGATTTTTGTTGGTTGTGACATTTTTCTGAGGAATGATTGGGCTTGCCACAATGGCGACAAGGATGGAGATCAAAACATTGATCTTCCATATGACCAGTTCTTTGACAATGAGAACACTTCTGTTGGAGTTCAACTTCAGGTTGCGTGCAATTCTGTTTGACTGCAACTTTCTCAGAACTTGCTGAGGGGAGTTGTTCAAGAAATCCTACACTCACGAACTTAATTGGCTTGGAATAATCTGGGATATGTAAGTTGGTGTCATCAGTAACATATCCTAAGCCTCGTCGATTCTTGTTATTTTGAATTTCTTCCCAGGGCTTGATGATGGGTTTGGAAGAAATGTTAACTGGAACAACTTCGACGCTTGAAGTTTTTTGGATGAGTGATTTGGAATCAACATATTTATCTTCATCTGTATGGTTGAATGACTTGGAAGAAGCACTCTTCTATTGCAGCGCATCTCTTTGTAGTTGCGACTCTAGTTGAAGAAACTCAATGGTTTCATGTGTTTGTTGTAGATGCCATGAAAGATTAGCAAGATTTTCTTTGCTGATGTGCACCATGTCTTCATCACTAGAGATGATCAAACTGTGAAGAATGTTTAACAACTGAATATGTTGCGCCATCTGAACTTGCTCACTTGAAATCAGGCTCTCTTGTCGAAGATGTCATGCTGTGAACTGTTTTACAAAATTTTATTACTTGTATGACAGGCTCGCTTGCTATGGCACTTGAATGGCATGCTCGCTTGATTTGTTGCTTATTGCACTTGTTGGGAACACTTGCTAGAGTTGTAGAACTTTATTGCTTAAACTCTGGAATTCATGCTCGCTTGATGACGATTGCATTTGCGTGAATGCTCACTTGCCTTACTTGATGACTTTACGCACACTTGAAGGAATAGCCACACTCGCTTGATGTCGATCTCAACTTTCTTGATTGGTGTTAGAGTTGAACTTGTTTGGTTGCTTTGATGGTTACTGCAATGATCTTCACTCTGGCTCACTTGAAGGTTTGAACCTTGTACAGTTTGGACACAAATTGCTTGAATGAATACTCACGCTCGCTTGCAGGAGATGTGAACTTGTTGCTTGTTTGCGTTAGAGTTAAAATTCGTGCATTCACTTGAGTGTCGAACACTATCGAAAATGCACCCAAAAAGCTTACAATGTTTTTAATGACTCACATAAAACAAGGAATTCACTTGGCTTAATTTTGACTAAGTTGAAGAGAATTGACGTGCTTGACTTCTGATCCAATCAAAATGTGGGTGTCGGTTTCAACCGAGAATGCACCCTTACAATTCAATGCAATTGGAATTTGATTTACAAGTTCTTAAATTTGTTTGCAAAAATGTTGATGTAGACTTTGCTCTGACACATTGAAGTTTACAGATTCATTAACTTGATTGTAGTGATGTAGACTTTACTTTGAAATGCTGGAGTTTGCAGATTCATGAACTTGATTGTATTGAGTGAATTTGTTTGTTGAGGTAGAATGTCGATGTTGAAAACTTTGATTATTTGTTGTAGTGACGCAAATGCATGTGTTGAGCTTAATTATCCTTACTTGATGCTATTTTGTTACAAGTGTTGTGCTTGCTTGCATTGAAATTTATGTGTGTTAAGTGAGATCATTTATGTGTCAAAACTAGACACAAATCAAAAAGCAACAACATGAAGCATGCACCATCATCAACACACTCTTCGTGTACCTAAGATCCCCTTATTCAATTTCGGGCGGATCTAGGACACAAACACCAAAAAAAAAATGTCTTTATTAAATAGTGAATCAACCTTCACCTTCACACAACCCCTTGTCTTCAAAAAGTATACTCTTATCTGTCCAAAATTACAAAACACTTCTTACTTCTCACTCCAAAATAATTTGACAATTTAAAAAACATACCTTATCTCTCCATTAAAATAATTTATGATCACTCTTTAAAAAGTGCCTTTACATACTTCCCATTAAAATAATTATTAAAACTTTATGAAATCACTTGAATTCACGTTGCTTATGTATGTAAAAGTGTATGCGCCATTCCCTTTACGCATATAAAAATTTAAGGAGTGTTAACCATACATGTCTTCTCAAAAGATTCTCCAACTAAGGCTACTTTCACAATGCTAAATCACTCATTTGTAAATCGATTTACTTTTTCAACCTAGTGAGAGTGTTTACCTTTTAATCGTTTTGTCTTCTGTATGGACCGTCTATTCGCCTTTTTAAGTCACTTTGAATCTGAGATTGCACGTGGAAACTTTGGTCTTCATTTGTGTAGGCAGCTATTAATAACAACACGTTTTCTAGGTTGAGATCTCGGTAGAATCTTTGTTTCTTAACTGCGCTTAGCTCAGAAGTGAGCAAAAAATGGCTCAATAGTTGGTCAGGTTGCCTCTCTTTGGCCTTCTGTTGTCAAAGAGTAGCAGATGAAGAAATTTCATGTCCGAGTAGTGCCACTGGAAAATAAACATCAAAATTCTTTTCTGATCTAAGAAACTGCAATATGGAAAAGAATGCAACTTATTTGAATTGCCCAGCGCTTCGACTTGACTCGACCTCCTCTCTGGCTGCCTCAAATTTTCTCCAGCGTCCTTCACACATTCCTTCAGGCTTCAAAGTGCAATTAAACGGAAACTTTTCTCACAGCTTTGGTCATGAACATCAGTCATAAACTGTTACATTGAATTTATTGCCAGAAACCGATTTCACAAAACTTAACACCGCAATGTTGAAATCTCACTTGTAAGGCAAATAGAAAATAATTTCAAGAACAAAACGCTGTTGCAGAGCCACAGAAACACGAAATTTGTTGGGTGCAACCATCATTTTCTACGAACTCAATTGAGATCTTTTCCAAACATTTGCAGGCTATTCGGATCCAGAGGTTAAAGAATCAAACAAAACCGATTCAGGGCATAAAACATATAAGCCATAATTTGCAGAATTCGCAACTTCGCAGAAAATACGGCAAACTTACATTTGACTTCGTCGCTTGAGCTTCCAGAAAACAGCATAACACCAACCACTCTAGTCACACAGCTGCCTAAGTGTCTCCTGCAAAATCATTTCCATCTCTTCTCTCTAAAAACTGTATTAATCACAGCGAGTTTTATCTTCCTTGATTTTGATTATACACAGCACACGACAAAGTTTTCTGGGCCTCCTCACTAGCTGGCTCGGAACAAAGCTCTTCCAGCTTGCTTTCTGCGAACATCGGCTCTTTGTTTTCTTGAAGACTGGGCACCGCACAGCAACAAATGATCCATCTCCTTAAACTCTTATTTCTTCTCCATTTTCTCCTTATGGAAGAACTTGGTGAAAGACCTCGGTCTTTAAGCGAAAATTCAATAATGAATTCTTCTATGATTGGTATTGTAAATGATGCTGATAATCGTTCTTCCTAAAATCACTTCACATGTGTCCCTGTAAATTACAAGATACTCAATTGTTCTTTTAAAAAAATGCAAGAAGCCACGCATTTTTTTTTTCGCGAACATGGCAGCAAACATAAAGTTGACGTAATTGTTATGGAATTTTTTGATCCTTGAACTCAAGATATGCAGTCGCAGAAATTTTTCTGAAAAAAAATTCAGATGAATGCCCTTGTGCACGGTCTATGCTCTCACCGTGAATAAAAATGACCTTTAAACGAGCATGGAAGTGGAAGAAACCACGTGTTAATCGAAGTGCCCAAAGCCACTATGATCTACAACTGTAGGCCCTTCTTCACTCCCAGCCATATTAAACGATCAATGTTGCTCAACGCAGAGCCACTTTCCTTGTGCGCTCTGAATTTTCTCTTGTTTCCAGTGACAGTCCTCTGTGGATCTGTTCCTCCACAACTGTAGGCTCCCGTTGAAGGCTTTGAATGTAGCCTCCTGTAGCTCTCAAGCAGTCAATATAGGTATGTAGCCTCACACAAGTCTCACTAGCTCTGATACCACATATTGAAAATGAAATTAACTCAAACAGACAAATATATAAAGCACACATAATAAACCAGACACCAAATAATGGCTGAAAAGGCTTTAGCCTCATGGCTTCCTCAAGTATTCTCTCTCATTCTCATTCATTAAAATAATTGGATATAGTGTTACAAATAAATAGATGAGAGATAGTGTTCTCAAGATAGTGCATGCTATCTTAGACACTTTTGGTTGAGATAATTTCTCACCAGACACACACCAATATAGGAGTTACCTAAACTAACTCCTATCTTAGAGGAACAACCCTAGAGTTAGGCACAAATTCCTAACTTGGAATATTTAATTAATTAATTTATTTTTGGATTTGTTATTGTTTTATGAGAGAGGCTAACATTCAGGGGATTTCTCTTCCTACTGTTCTTTTTCTTCACTTCCTGTAGAAATTTCTATGCCCACTATTTCTACTTGTGCCACTGATATCTCAGGGTGTGTATCTTCTTCCTTTTTTCCCTCTTCTTTTGTCTTCTCTACCTCTGCTAGCTTTGCTTCCTCAAGCTCTGTTTTGGTTTTCTTATCATCTTGTTTAGTTTCTTCCTTCTCTGCTTTAGTCTCTTTCTTTTCTGTTTTGGGTCTTCCTTCTCATCTTCTGTTTTGATTTCCTCTGTTTCAAGTTCTTCTTTCTCCATTTTTGTCTTTTCCTCTTTTTCTATTTCCTCCTTATCTTCCTCTGCCATATTTCTAAAAATCTCCACATCATGATGTGTAGTGACTACTGGAAATGTTGAGGTGAGGAGGGAGGAAACAAATTTTCAAAATCGGAAATAGAGAAATGGCTGAGGTTTGTCTTTCTGGAATCAGGAATTTCTCATGTTCATAGAAAATTTTAGGGGCGAATGTTCGCCCTTTGGCGAAATTAAGGGGTTTTAAATTTTTAGTGGGCGAATATTTTGTATCATAGTACATTTTTACAAATCACCTCAAATAGCCCACCTTATTATAAGGGAGAGGGTAAAAAAGGTAAATTTAGCCCTTGAAATTAGGAGTTACAACCTTCCATTCGTCCATTTTCAAGAATAGGTTTTATTTAAGAGAATCCATTCGCCCATTTTCAAGAATAGGTTTTATTTAAGTGAATCTTATGGGCCAAAGGCCCAAATACCATATTTATAAAAGAGGTACATGGTAAATTAATAAAAATATAAATAAATGAGAGGTATGATAAATAAATAAAACATTTTTTATATTTACTCCATAAGTCACCTTATATACATGCAAGGGTGTAAACAAATAAAAATATAAGTAAAGTGGAGGTATGGTAAATAAATAAAACGTCTTTTATACTTACTCAAAAGGTATGGTAAATAAATAAAAATATAAATAAACTAGACACATGGTAAATAAATAAAACCTCTTTTTATATTTAGTCCATAACCCTCGTTCTATTTATGAAGGCTCAAGAAAGAGATTTTATTTAAGTGAATCCTATGGGCCAAATACCATATTTGTAAAAGAGGTATGGTAAATTAATAAAAATATAAATAAACGAGAGGTATGGTAAACAAATAAAACATTTTTTTATACTTACTCCATAAGTCACCTTATATTTACGAACACTCAAAAAATGCGTTATATTTAGGTGAAACCTATGGGCAAAATACTATGGGACAAATACCATGGACTAGATTGTTATTAATACCATGCAAAAAAACATTATTAACCCTAATATTAGTATAAATAAAAATAAAAATGGCACATGGTATTGACCCATGGTATTCACCAAAATGGCACATGGTATTGACCCATGGTATTCACCTGGAATGTAGCCTATTTAAATGGGGGAATTAAACCAGCATAGATCCATCTTTATTCTGGATCTACTAACCCCCGAGAGGTATCAAATATCGTGATATGCAAACTAGCATAGAGTGAAAAAATATTTGATCCGTAAAAATGGATGTTGTAATTAATGTATGTTAAACATTTTAGCTTGGTTAAAATAAAAAATAAAATAAAAATCAACTATTAATTTTATTAATTTTTATAAATTACTAATAGTAATTTTTAAGCTCCAGGTTTATGATAACCCATGGTATTGACCCATGGTAATACCATGGTATTCATGTGAGCATAGACTATTTAAAGGGGAAATTCTATCATCTTAGATCCATCTTAATTCTGGGTCTACCAAGTGCTCAGAGGGATAAATAGATTTCATCCCCCTAAGAGTGGTAGATGTGGAGTTAAGATGGATATAGGTTGGTTTTTATGATAATGAAGATATTAAATAGACTTAGGAAATTATATTGTAAAAACATCTTAAGGTGAATGGTTAAAGCATAGACATTGGACAAGTATACTTGTATACTTCTTTTTTAAACTGAAACAAATCCAGGGCTAAAAGGAATGGATTGATTGCACTAGTCATCCTTCTATAACTTTCCAACATATGCTGGAGTAAACAGATTGTAATTTGGGTAATTTTTCTAATTGCAAACAAGAACATACTTGTGTATTGGCAGGGTGGTTACGAGGTCCCTAGAAGTGATGAATTTGAATTTTTCTTGGTTTTATATATAGTATTAGGTTTTTTCTCATGATTTCTATGAATGGCACAGGTGAATTTTATCCTACACCCATTAGGTTATCGATATGTAATTTCTGTAATTTTGATTTCAAAAGATATTTTAAAGAAATGCAATGATTTCATTTGTGTATTCAATAAACACAAGATTTTATAATTGAGTAAAATATTTGCCATGCTTGGTGAGAGATTCGCCAAAAAATTATATATACATATCATATTATTGATAAAATCGCCTTCCATCTTTCCTATATACCATGGAGATTCGCCCATTTATTATATATGTAAATTTGGGGGGGTTCTTAAAATTTTCCCTGCTCATGTTCTTCTTTTTCACAACATCAATTTGCAGTTTTTTCTTCAAACTATTTCCAACTTGAATTTGCTTCTCGGTTTTTGAGAAAAATCAATAATTTTGATAGAACAGAGAATATTTATAACACAGTGTTTTTTCTTCAAAGAGTGGACAGTCTTGCAAATTTGGTTTTTCACAGGTTGGCTTCTATGGTTGCATCCCTTTTTTCAGAAGAATGTGAGAAAGAAAAAGGCATATTTTGGATGCAGAGCAGAAAAACGGAGAGACTGTGTAGAACTTAGAGAAGGGAAAAAAAAGCACAGGCAGACTTTTAAGCTTCACTTTCCTTTCTTTCAACCCAATACTGTGTTTTTAATCCTCCACCTTATATATATATATATATATATATATATCATATGTAGAGTAGTTTCCCGAGCCTACCTCTTTTCGAGTTCTAATTTTAACAAAAATCTCAAATTTTCTGGCTGCAGAACTACTCTCTGCCCTTCCTATAGAAATCTTCCTATAGACAGTGTTCCTGTAGAATGAAACTGTGCTTCCTGTAGAGCCCGATAGGCGGGAGATTTTCAAAAAAAAGGCAGAAATCTAGCAGAGGATGACTGAATAGATGCTCTGGAAGTGGTAGATGCGTACTCTAGTCGAGAACGTCGTGAAGGCACAGTAAACAAAGAGTGGTGAATGCATTCACTGAGCTGTCTTTTAACTGCTGGTGTGATTTGTGGTGAGGAGATGAGGTGGCCGGATGTACGTTGGCCCCATGTAGACTGCAGTGCTGTTATGAGCCTGTATGCTACTTGCCCGTAATCACTTCCATCAATTACGTTGGAGTTTAAACAACCACCACTACCTATTTTCAGTTTTCTTCCCGAGATGGCTGAGCACACGTGTCGATTGAACCCACTGAGCGTTGTTCGAACTAGACGAGGCGCTGTCTGAACTGGATGAGGGTGGCCAATTAGCTAGCCACTGATCTTGTTTAATCACAACCATCTCATTGTCCATGCAGTTCTTAAATTACATTCATGCAACAGAGGAATGGGTTTAGTCACGTACTTGGAAGTCAAATGCATTTGTTGTGAGGTGTTGTGGCCTTTCCTTCTGCTGCATGCCTTTGTTTCTGTGGATGCATGCTGGTCTGGTTGTTGATACATGGCTATTTTTCTTGTGCAGGTATCCTCTGGCTGGATCTAAGCTGCAGGAGTCTGTTTCAACGTTCAGATTTGCACCCTCATGCTGCTGATGCTAGATTTTTGTAGGATAGCGACTTGTTTTCTCCATAGCTCCCAAACGATAGATTGGATTGACCTAAAATTTTTTGATCATGTTTCTATCATCGTTATGCACCTCCCATAGCAAAATTGTGGTCAATGGATGAACAGATTTCGAGAAAAATGGAAAATAGCTGAAGGTGACAGAGGTCAATTTCTCGGAAACTGTGCACTGGAATTAGCTGAAATTGTTTGGGCAGGTTACTATCACCCATATGCATCTCCCCATGAAAAAGGTTTTGAAATGGATGCATGGATATGGAGAAAATGCAAAAATGCTTGAAGGTGATAGAGGCTGATTTCTTGGAAAGTGTGCACTAGAATTGGCTGAAATTTCTTGGGCATGTTGCCATCATCCCTATACAACTCCCCATAAAATAGTTTTTTAAATGGATGCAAAATTTTCAAGTTAGGGAAAAAACAAATTTTTTCTCTATGTATTTTTGTATCAGAGCATTCTGCAGTTTTTGCACAGTAAGGAAAAAATGAGCTTGGGCTGTAATGCAGACTTTGGTCTCAGCTGATGAGGAATCTAGATGAAGGGTAATAGGTATGGTGAGTGAAAAACTGCTATTTGATTTGTCATTAAGGAGTTTTTGCTGGCAGTATGAAGAAAGCAGGATTTCTGTGTGTGTCTGTGCAGGAACATAAAAAAATGAGTGCAATGGAGGTGTACGGAGATGGAAAAGGGTGACATGTGGCGATGGATGGAAGCAAGGATGTTTACAGGCCTCATGGATAGATTCCCAACCTTTGGGTCCTCCTCAGAGATCGATCTTGGCTTGTTTGTAGGCTTTACAGGATCTTCCTGTAGAAGACATGGAACTTCCTGTAGAAGATACAAAACTTCCTGTAGAAGGTGAAATCTCAGTCCGAATGAGACCAAATCTTGGGAAAGGGTAGTGGTCATGGAGGAATGGATTGTGAGGGATTCTTGCAGCCTGGTGCTGACCTCTGTCTTTGTTTTGTGCAATCCTCCTAACCTACAATGTCGTTCTTGCAACTTGTAATTATTCAACAGAAATTAGGTTTATTTTTCTTTTTCTCTTTTTTTCGAAAACAACTAGGGCACCTCATGGAGGTTTTCACCCTAATTGCCTGCCCTCGGCACCTCCAAGGGAGGTTTTCACCCAAGGATCTTATTCTCTTTTTCTTTTCTCTTCTTTCCAACCCATTGACCACCTCATGGAGGTTTTCAATCAATGAGCCAATCTGAGGCACCTCCGAGGAGGTTTTCAACTTAGTTTTTTATTTTCCTCTTATTTTCATTTTTTTCTTTTTTCTTTTTTTCTTTTTTTCCTACCCTACCCTACTTGAAAAACAAATTCATTTTCAAGTATAAGAATACTTCCAATGGAGCCATGTGCACATCGAGATGATAGACAAAATGATGTGGAGGCTTGAAATGCATGCTTTGACAGGTATCCAGATTTCAGAGACCAAATGATTTGACTTTTAAGGGATCAAGCATAGCTAAGGAAGAGAGTACTGCTGCAACTTAATGACCGTCTAGAACCATATCTCAATATATCTCTGATATCCTTGGTCCTTTTGCTGATCTAGATCATTCTTCATGTCACCTTCTACCATGACCTTCTCATCTTCCTCTTTTTGCTTAGTTTTCTCTTGAATACATGGAGGATTTGATGGTAACCATGAGGGAGCTCTCTCGATCTCTAATTCTGTTGCCTTCTCTTTATCAAGTGCAGCCCATGGTTCCTTGATCTCCTCTTTTGAATCTTCTTTTGCTAGATGTGGTCCTTCAATGTTGTCAATATAATCTCTTTTTTGCAATACTCTTCCTAAGCTATGGTGAATATCATTGAGCTCAAGAGGAGTTGTTTTGAAGTGTTGTACCTCAGCTTTGCAATTGGGTTGAGCTACTCGAATGTGTGGGTTTGGAAATGGTGGTACAGGTAGTTGAGTGGGGGTGTATATTTGAGATGGATGTGGGTGGGGTTGTGGTTAGGTAGGTGGTGGAGGCAAAGGAGGGGGAGGAGAGTTGTACTGGGGCCTCCACCCTTGATGAGGTGTATTCCACTAAGGCTGTGGCTGAGCATAGGGCTGAAATGGATGAGCAGCTAGTTGGGCATAATATGGAGATGTGAAGGACCAAGGAGGAGGTGTGGACCAGGAAGAATGAGTAGGGGGACCCCAAGAAGGAATGGAAGTGGCTTGATAGGGGTTGTAATAGGTCTGAGATGTCCCTTACATTCCCTGCTGGTAAGGTTTGGGTCCATGTGGCCTCCTTTGGTTCATGAAATAGAGTGGTTTAGTGGCTCCTTTGGCCCTCTGATATGCAACTTTGAGTCTGGGTAAGGAAGGGCACTGGTTCGTAGGATGGTCTCTTTCACAGACAAAACACACTTCTATGGAGTGCAATGGACATTCATTCCTAGGATGCTTTCTAGTGCACCTGGGACAAAAGATGGCCAAAGCCCTCTTGGCTTCCTCTTGCTTCCTCTGGATCCACAAGGGATCCAGTTGCATGGCAAGAAATTGTCTCACTTCAATCTTGAAATCTTCTATCTAATTTTCAAATTCGTTTTTGGATAAGGAACTGCTCCCAACATTTCTGTTTGTAGCCATTTGGTCTAGAATAATGTTTTCTTCTTCTTCTCCCCTAGAGGTTCTTCAAATATGTCTTGCTATCCACCTAGGGGTTCTTCTTAATCACAACC
The DNA here is from genome assembly GCA_031772625.1 of Pinus tabuliformis. Lineage (NCBI taxonomy): Eukaryota > Viridiplantae > Streptophyta > Pinopsida > Pinales > Pinaceae > Pinus > Pinus tabuliformis. The sequence continues at coordinate 233,870,938 of CM062815.1, forward strand.
ATCGAAGAAGAGAGAAGGTTGGATGTGTGAAGCAGTGGGGGTGTTGTGCAAACACTTTTCTAACTTATCTCTACTCCTACAAGGCATGAAAGGAAATATTTTTGGTTGATTTTTATTTTTATTTTTATTATTATTATTTTATTTTTTTCTGCTTGTACCTGCAAAACTGAAATAGATTGAACTGCAACTAACTAAAATCTATCTTGCTGAAATGAAAATGCAAAATGGAAATGAAAGTAGGAAATGACTAATGTATGCTGTTGAAATGAAATTGCAGAAATGAAATACTAAGCTACGCTTGCAGAATGGAAATTGCGGAATTGAAATGCTAATCTGCGCTTGCAAAATTGAAATTGCGGAATTGAAATGCTAATCTATGAAAGTGGGAAATATCTAATCTACGCTTGTTGAAATGAAATGAAAGTGGAAAATGTCTAATCTACTTTTGCGGAAATAAAATTGCAGAATGGAAATGAAACAACTACTCTACTCTTGCTGAAATAAACTACTTAGTAGAAGGTTGTAGTAGAAAATAGAATAAAAACAGTAATCACTAATACTCTGACACTTCCCCGGCAATGGCGCCAAAAATATGGTGGGCTCCAGTATTACAGCAATGATGCTGCAACTCCTGGGACTCCCTTCTTTACTTTTATCAACCCGGTTGTTCGTAACAAACTTGGAAGCGACGGTGCTATATGCACAAGTACTAGCTCTTGCCACAGGCTGTCACTTGATCAGCTGGCACAAGTCTACTAGGAGATTAAGCCAACTTCTATGAGCTCTTGGAAGAAGCTTTTAATTGTGATGGATGAAAGCTAACTCAAAGGAGGCTAGTCTACTTGCAGAAAGAAGCTGAAAGTGGAAAAGAAATGCAAACCCTAGCAAACCCTAGTTTTACAAACTAACCCTACCGGTGCAAGAAAAGCGATGAAAGCAGTGGAAATGGATGCCATTAAATTTTAGAAAGGTAAAATCATGTGACTAAGCTACTTTTGTAGTAAAATCTGGAAAAAACATCTTTTTGCATTTTTGAGTAATTTTGCAAAATGATTATGCATGTGCTCTAACTATTTTTGATTGTGCAGAGGTTGATTGATGAAAGGAAATGGGGTAAGTGATTGCAGGAGTTTGGGAAGGTAAGAATAGGGCCTGAGGGGTCCCTAACACCCTTCCAGAGAGTTTCACAGTGATCGAATCTCGAAAAACCACTCACGTGAACTTCTATAGGAAGTCTGTAGGGGTTCTACAGGATGTTCTACAGGAAGATCCAGAAGAGGATTTTGGAGGGTTGATGATGGAAAAATGGTGGGAAAGTGGAAATGGAGGTCAGATAATGATTTTTAAGGGGTCTAGGACCTGGTGAATGAGGCTAAGGAGTGATTAAGGTGATTAGATTTGTTCAAGGATGGAGGGAGCAATGATGCAAAAGAATGTAGAAATAGGGAAAAGTGGGAAAATGTGCAAATGAAGGGAAGGAATCTTGGATTAGGGGTTGGAGTAGGTTGTAACATGGAGGAAGGGTAGGCAGGGAGTTATCACAGGTGTTCTGCACACTATTTTCCAAAACTAATCAACAAAGACTAGGAAAACCAAAGATCTAGCTATTTTGACCTAATTTGACCTAAAAACCAGAAACATGATGAACATAAGTTTATTGGCAGAAAATCATGCAAGATAACTATGGAAGCTAAGCAAGAATAGATTCTAAACATGCAAGTACAACTGGTATCAACTTCCCTAACTAAAAATCTAACACTAGCAATTGCATGAAGAGGCAAAAACAATGTTTTTGTGGTAGCAAGTATGCCTTGGTCTCAGCTCATGGTCCCAAGGAGGGAGAGATGAGATCAAGGATTGCTTGATGGCCTTTTTGCAGATCTTTTCTATTACCAAAATATCAAATCAACCTGAAGCATGAAAAGCTATCTCAATTATCAAAACAACCTATGTAATAAAGCAAGATTTTAACCTAAATAACATAAATTATTCTATGAATGCAGCGAAGTCACATAAAAGTACACAACGGAGGTATTGGAACTTGAGTTGGGCCCAACCCAAGAGATACAACCTCCTAAGAAAGATTATAGTTGGTGCAAAGCTGGATTCATCTTTATTGATAAAGAAAATAATAGTTACATCCTAAAAACTGTATACAAGAAAAAGCTCGAAAATGTGCTGAAATGCAGAGCTAACCTACTGACTAAAATCTAACTAACATCTGACTAACTCCTCACTAAAATCTGACTAACATATACCTAACTCCTAACTAAACAAATTGAGGCCCTAGGCCTTCTTATTTATACAAATTGAGGACCCCAACAGTCCTCCTAAACTTTAGGAACTCGGCTGCCAAAACTTACAGTTAACAGCAACTTTACTAGCCCTGCTCGACTGCCCTTGTGATCATTGATGTGGTGGCCCTTGAACTCTAAGCTGCTGGTGGAGAATTCAACTTAAGGGCTCATAAATGAAGGGGAGACCTTCCTACAAATCCCATCCCTTGTTCTTCCACGAATTTGGCTGCCAAGTGCTCATTAAACCTTTGATTTTGTCTCAATAATTGACCAAAAATCTGTATAAAGCACACATTAGACTTTTTGGCATAATGACTAACCCAATTCACTCTATTAGCATAAATATAATAAAAAACATGCAATAAACTAATGAGAATGGTGGATTAAGTTGAATTAGGAGGCTAAATGAGCCCATATAATTACCCATTTCTGGGGCTCATCAGATATCACCCCCTCGTGTAGAGAGAGCGCCTGATACTTCCATTTTTGTAGCTCTAGTAACAACAACATCTTTTAAGAACAACATCCTTCATCAAGACCTGATGTTCTCCGACATGCACTATAATGAAGGTGTAAGAGCCTACTGAGGGTGAAACTGTTCCACTTCGGTTGCTGGTTCTTGTGTAATAGTAGCTTCATTAGTGGATTTTGCCATAGTTTCCTTATCTTCCTTGTCATCTACCATTTTCACTGCTGGTTCTTGTGTAATAGAAGTGTTATCCAAAGACTTCTATATATCGTTTTTCCCTGGGTAGGATTCTATCTCCATTGTTGGTTTTGGTGAAATAATAATGTCGACCATAGGCTCATGAATGTTGGCTTCTCCTTCCTTTCCTTGGCTGACTTCCTCCTCCACTGTTGGTTCTGGTGAAACAACAGTGTCAGCCAAGGGCTCCTATGTATCCATTACCTAATCACTTTCTATGGATTGTGCCATCTTGGTTGTTGGTTCTTGTGTAACAACAATGTCCTCAATGGGTTATTGTGTGTCAGCTTCCTAGATTTCAGTTTGTGTTTCCGTTGAGGTGGTGTCTATTGCACAGACTTTAAATCCTGCTGCCACTAACTTCTCAGCACATGTTGCACACACAGTGCCAGAAAAATCTCCCCTTCTAGCCCTGTTCATGGCCTTAGCCAAAGTATCTAGCCCTAGGGCTCTTGGCTCTGCCTTTCCCTTTGATAGTTGTTCCCTTAGCTCTCTATTTTCTTTTTCTAAATTTTCAATTCTTAACAACAAGGATTGGGTTTCGCTCTTACCAAGTGAAGAAGGTTCCTCTGGCTGAGCCTGCTCCTTGTCCTTTTGCTTTGCTTCTTCTTTGTGCTTCCTTGACATGGATGGGGACTTTGGTGCCCGGTAACACTTATCCTCTGCTTCAGTTGCCTGTCACAAATTGGTTTTCCAATTGGCCTCTTACCAACCCTAACTATCCCGGTTTTCCTCCTACGGGTGGTCCTGGCCTTCTTCCTAATGAATTCTTCCCAATTCCTACCTTGTCAGATCAAGGCATCCAACACAATGATCTTGATAATGCCATGGTTGGTGACCCACGTTTCTGGATGCGCAACTGTTTTCACAGTTGCGAGCATATGCCTAATGTTTCCCAGCAAGAAGTAAGGAAGATTGATCAACTGTTGATGCCAAAGGTGGTTCAACAATGGAAAGTGGTAATTGAACACAATTGTTGCCCTTCCCTCACAATTAATGTACTTGATGAGGTAGAGGGAAACATCAGCCCATGGCTAGGGGAGTGACAATCTATCAATTTCCCTTCCTTTCTTTACTAGCGACTCTTCTTCTTGGAGGAAATCCCCTTTTAGGAAGTGGTCATTAACCTTCCCGTTGAAGCACCTCTTTCCATCCACTGGTAATCCCATCACTCTAGCAATCACCTCTTCTATGATCTCTAGCTTCAGCCCTCTAACCTCTGTCTAGTTTCTTTCCAAAATATTTGCAAATTCCATGGTAACACCACCGTCTGATCCCTCCAACCTCCAGAAGAATTCAAACTAACCTGCATCCTTGAAAATGTGGCATGCTTCGGGGCAATTCTCCAAGGCTTCTGTGGACCCTCACTCATGTCATATTGCTATTCCACCCCTTTCTTATGCAAATTAAAAGTTGTTTCACCTCCTTATCCTTTCCTTTAGACACTCCGGGCTAGTTGACACACAACCTAGTTGTTTCAGCCTACACTGTTATCTTCCACTTCTCCGAGCACTCTGAATGGGGATTCAGTGCTTCCAGCAGGGGTAAATGGTGGGGTGGCATAGGTGAGTATTTCGAATTAGGATTTTGAACTCATGATTCGTACTGCACAGTAAATTTTCCTTATTAATGGTGAGTCATGGGAGGTCTCGTTGAAGGTACACTTCCCCTTTTTGGTATGATCGGGCATTAAGTAACAATAACTACTAGGTCATCATGCCTTAATTGCAATATTTTTTGAATAATCACAAATCATGTGACGGTCATATCGCAATATGATTTGCTTCCTCCCCAGCTTAAATGTGACAGCCGCCCTCAGCTGTTAAAAGTCATGTTAAGTTTCCATAATTACCAAATAAAGCGAATTCAATATTACCTTTTGATGACGTACCTGGGTGACGTGGGGAGAAGTCATGGGTGGCATGATGTGCAAACCAAGCTCCAGTAGCAGGACGCACGAACTTAATTCTGATGACGAGGATCATGGTGATGACTATTATTTATTACAATAAAATATCTCATTCATTTCTTAAAATTCGTCGGCTATTACAGGTGTAACAACCAAGACAACTAATATATATATTATTTTGATTTCTACCAGAAAATAAAGAAGAAAATATCATGTAACAAGACTTATCGTAAGGTATGCTTTGAAAAAATAGATGATGTTACCGAGTGTGTAATAGCCGCCATGATGTGGTTTTCAAGAGCTACAAAAAGTGTCTGCTTGTGCCCGGGAAAGGTTTTCAAAACTAGATTTATATATATATATATATATATATATATATATATATATATATATATATATATATATAGATATATATATATATATATATATATATATATAAATATATATATATATATATATATATATATATATATATATATATAATATATATATATATATATATATATATATATATAGATATCTATATCTATATCTATATCTATATCTATATCTATATCTATATATATATATATATAGAGAGAGAGAGAGAGAGAGATGTATATTTGAAGAGTTTGAAGGTGTAACAGCTGCCAATTATAGTTGATTTTCAATTGTTACATTTATTGGAAAAAAAAGAATTTCGATAGCACAAGGGGCTTTCCTCTATTCCTGTAATCTGAAGATTCGAATTTGTGCCAATGTCGACAAATGAATCCCTTGAAGCAGGTTTGTGATATAACGAAAGACGGTGCCCATTTGCAAGCAATGGTATCCTCGCATTGTCAATGGTCACCAAATTTACAGTCCCATTGTCAAAGACTACATCTACCTCATAGGGACCTAGCCATCTGGTTCAAAGCTTACCCTTGAAGTCTTTAAATCTTGATTGATATAAGAGAGCCCAATCTCCTTTCAGGAACTTCTTCTTCTTGATGAATTTGTCATGCCACTTAGCTCTTTGTTGCTGGATAATCTATGTTTTCTGGTTAGCAGCTAACCGTTTGTCCTCCAATTCATTGAGTTGGTTCAATCTCTGCTTATGTGCCGTAACCAAATCCAAATTGACATGCAATGCTGTTATTAGTGTCTTGATTTCAAATTCAATGGGGAATAAAGGGTTTTTACCATACACAAGTTCATATGGTGAGAATCGAGTTGTATTCCTTCATGTAGTCCTATATGCCCACAACACTTCTGGAAGTTTATCAACCCAATTTCTTTGGTGATTGACCACAGTCTTAGTAAGGATCCCCTCAATGACTTTGTTAGTGCTTTCCACTTGGCTATTTTCTTGTGGATGATAAGGTGTTGTGATTCTACGATGGATTTTATATTTTTCAACCAACTCCTAGATCTTATGAGATGTGAATTAGGGCCCTCCATATGTGGCTATCTCCCTAGGTATGCCAAACTAGACAAAGATGTATTCAAACAGAATGTCTGAGATAGCCTGCTTCGTGGCTCTGGTTAGTGCCTTTGCCTCAACCCATTTTGGGACATAGTCAGTGCAGACCAAGATGTAAGATTTCTGTCTATATGAGGGATTGATTGGTCCCACAAAATATAGAGCCCACTTCTGAAAAGGTTCTAAGACAATTTGGGGTTGTAATGGCATCTCATCTGATTGTAGTGGTTGGCCCATCCTTTGACAACTATCACATCCCTTCACAAACTTCTTAGCATCCTGAAATATTGTTGCCAATAATACCTTGTTGAAAGGACTTTGTATCTTGTTCATTTGTCTGCAAAGTGCCCTCCACAAGGTTCTTCTTGACAGGCCTTAAGGATGTCAAAGACCTCATCTTCTCTAACACAACATCTAAGCTGAAAACATGGTCCAGTGTGAGAGAGGTTCCCATCTAACTAGGTATATGTATCACTTTGCTGTATGATCTTTATTTTCTGGAGGATAAATACTGTGGAAACTTCCCTACAGCAAGATAATTGGCTATATCTGCATACCAAGGTGAGTAAGTAGAAATATAAAAAATATATTCATCTGGGAAAGAATCCTTAGTAGGAATGCGATTGTCATCAATAGTTAACCTAGAAAGAAAATCCACTACTACATTATCTTTTCCATCTTTATCGACAATTGTGATATCAAATTCTTGTAACAACAATAACCAGCATGTAATCCTACCATTGGTAATTGGATTATTCATTAAAAAATGAATGGTAGATTGGTCAGTGTGTACAAATACTTGATACCTGGTGATATAATGTCAGAATTTATTAATGGCATACACGTCTGCTAAGAACTCCTTCTTGGTCACTGTGTAGTTGAGCTCAGCCGAGGTTAGATTTTTGCTTATGTAGTAAATAGCATAAGGTTCCTTATCCTCTAGTTGGACCAAAACATCACCTACAACAATATGAGATGCATCTATAGCTATGTGAAATGACAGTTCCCAATTAGGTCCTCACAAGACTGGAGCTGCTGATACACAACATTTCAATTTTAAAAAGGCCTGCTCACACTTCCTTGTCAACAAATATTCGACATCCTTCATGAGTAAGGAAAATAACGGCGATGCAATTTTTGAAATATTTTCTACAAATCTTATGTAATACCCTGCAAGCCCCAAGAGACTATGTACCTCTTTTGTGTTTTGGGGGTTTGGATTTTCAAAGTTACCTCTATTTTTGTAGGGTCTGCCCTGATTCCTTCAACAAAAATGTAATGTCCAAGCACGATCCCTTCAGTCATCATCATGTGACATTTTTCAGTGCTCATAAAAACATTAGTCTGTACACAGCGTTCTAGAACTTTTTCTAGATTAACTAATGTTGTTTCAAAATAATCTCCATATGGTGTAAAATTGTTCATGAAGATTTCAAGATAGTCATTCAACAAGTCAAAAAAATTACCAGTATTTCCCTTTGAAAGGTTGTTGGTGCATTACAGAGTCCAAAAGGGAGTACCCAGTATCCGACGGTTCTCCAAGGGCAAGTAAAGGTTGTTTTATCCTGATTCTCTGGGTTATTCCGTATCTAATTGTAGCCACTAAATCTGTCCAAGAATGAAAATAATTTCTTTTTGGAAAGGGTATCAAGGACTTGATCTATAAAGGTAGGGGAAAATGGTCCTTTTGAGTGGCTTTATTGAGTTCTTTGTAATCTACAAAGTCTCCAGTTGCCATTCTTTTTAGGAATGATGAAAAGTAGTGACACCCACTAACTGTCAGATATTGGGTAAATAAAATTAGCACTCAGGAGTTTTTGTAGTTCTTCCTTTACCACCTCCTTCAGTGCAGGGTTCATGCGACACTGTGGTTGTCTGACAGGTTTGTAGCCATCCTTCAAATAAATCCAATGAGTGCATAGGTTAGGGTGGATCCCTTTCATATCCATATAGTCCCATGCAAATGCCTTTTTGTATTTTTGTAACAACTGTAACAGTAGTTGGTTTTTCTCAGCAGTCAAGTTCGGGTTAATATTCAAAGATTTTCTAGGTTCTATCTGAATTGAAATGTTGTCAATATTTGGAGCGGTTCTCATGTGTTCAAAATCTATATCTTCCAACTCTTCTTACTCATTCGCATTTCTATCAGAAGTGACAGAAAGTGAGTTACTAATAAGACCATTAATGCCATCATCTTTTGTCTCATCCTTGAAATACTGGGCATTCCCAAGAGTAAGGAGTGGTAGGGAAAGATCTGGTTCAGGCTCAAACTCATCCCACCAAGGGTTATATACATCCATATTTGGTATTTGGGGGTAAAGAATAATGTTCTTTGTTGCCTGGCCATCCGATATCACCATAGATCTTGATCTTTAGCCTATAAATGCATCCGCGGTGCCCAGCCAAGGTCTCCCTAGGATCAAAGGATGTTCCCCCAAATTGGATTTGGGCTGCAAGATAAGAAAGTCAGCCAGATACCTCTAGGAAGCTATTGTAATCACGATATCCTCCAACACCCCTCAGGTTTGACACGTGACCTGTCCGCCAATTCAAGTATAGTAGGAGTATGTCTAAGTCCCTGTAGCCCAAGAGTGGTAAAGAGGTCCTTTGTCATTACATTAATGGCAGCCCTGAGATCGATCAATGTGTTAGCTATGGGCTAATCATTAATGTAGACAGTGACCATAGGATTTCCTAGATCATTATACTTAGTTAGGAGAGGCTGAGCAGACATTAATTCAGATAATTTCCCCATCACATGTATGGTGGCAGGGTCTTTAGGCTTCCTCCCAGTTTCTTTATGCACAAATCTGTCACTGTTTTAGCATAAATAGGTACTTCCTTAAGGGCTTGTAGTAGAGGAATTCGTATGTGCAAATTTTGCAACTCCCTAAGGAAATCAGATTTAGGTTGTGAAGTTATCCTAGTTCAGCCAATCTCTAAGGATACACAGGGTCTTGAGTTATGACAGTCGAATCGGCTGTTACAGGTGTATCAACCTTTCCTGACTTGGTTGTTACAGTAGTAGTTGTCCTTCGCGGGTTGATTGTTACAGATGTAACAACTTCCTATATATCGGTTGTTGTAGGCATAGTCGCCATCTTAGAGCTTTTGACATCTCTTCTTGATGGTTCACATTCCTCCTCGGTAATGATAGGGGAGTGACTTGGTTTAATTACCTTACCCGGTCGCAATTTTATTTCATTAAGTCCCACGGGGGTAATAAGGTAGGTTTGGAAGGTAGTTAGAGCCTCTATGCCTGAGCTGCTTTATTGTTTGGGTTTGAGTTAGGTTGCATGGGTAGTTGGGGTCACACAGGCGGTGGAGGAGCAGGAGTTTGGAAATGAGGTAATTGCAACTGTTGTTGCATGGGTAATATGGGAAGAGTTGAATTTTAGGCATTTCCTCTCCAATTCTGGTTTGAAGGATATGGTTGAGATTGAGGATATTGGACAAAGGGAGATGGAGACCACTGGTTTTAGGGTGAAGGAAACTATGTTGAAGGAGGAGTATGATATTTCCAAGGATATTGTTGAGTATTATATGCATTGTTGCACAAATTGAAAGAGGAAAAATCTTGAGACATACCTAGAGGTTGTGGTTGCCATGGTCTCCTTGGTGCGATGAAATAAGAGGACTGCACTTCCTCACTTGAATCTTTGAGTACTGCCTTTAGTCTAGGAAGCTCCAGACATTGACCTGTCGAATGTTCCAGCTCGCAAATAGTACACAAGATGATTTTTTTTAATTCACATTCCCTCAAAGGATGTTTCTTCCGACAATTCGGATAGAACAGAACC